>JABWTJ010000081.1:2689346-3277346 GCA_016801875.1 Solanum sitiens
AAATTTTTTGAATTCTACAAGCATCTTCTATTGCATAATATAAATCTACCAAGAGAGGTGATATGATATAATTTTAATTAAGTGAAATGGAGATGCTGAAAATTTACTCGGTGTAGTTCCACGAAGTGAGATTTGAGGAGGATATAATATACGCAAATCTTACCTTTATTTTAAAGGTGAGGTAGAAAGACCAGGGGCGGAGCCGAACCCCCTTCGACGGAGAATTATACTATTTAGACATTATTACAATAATACTTTTATGTATATGTAGTAAATGTCGAACCTCCTTCTATTACTCCGTGTGTCTATTTCTATGAATTTTGAACCCCCTTATTGAAAATTCTGGCTCTATCACTGAGAAAGACTGGTTTTGATAGATTCGCAGTTCAAGAAAAATAGTCTAGGAAAAGACATAATGAAGTACAAGAGATAACATATAGTAACAAACAACATATAGTGGCAGAATAATACTACAATCGGACTACAGAAAACAATATATAGTAATAAAAATTGAAGAATAAGAAACTACAAAAATAATCATACGACACTCTTACCTACTAGTATGAATACACTTCTTTCAATTTCGAATCGACCCAAACTATACCCGCCTCGGACCCAACACTCCATTACACAGAGACAGTTCAATAATGCAACATTATTTTTGCATCGCATGTTCCACTTTAATAATTGAATACAAATCGTATCCTCTAATATAATATTTGGGTACAATTTTATTATTTTTTTCGTTTTTTTTTTCATTTCTTTCCATAATAAATTAACTTTATAATAATTATTACATGACTATAAATGATTGACTATTCTTGTGGTTGTTGCTTGAGTAAAAAAATTATCTTGTTAGAATATATCCGATTGTTGAAGCATAAATATTTCTATCCGTCTCAATTTATATAATGATATAGAGTCAAATGGAATGTTTTGTGACTATAATTTTCTTTTAATTTATTAATTATCGTGATTTATAATACTTTTTATGTAATTTTTAGATAAGTAAATGAGTATTATTTCAAATAATTTAAAGATTTATATTCAAATACATGATTAAAATTAAGGATATTGAATATTAGAAATCGATAAGTGTTACATAAAGCAAGATAAAGGGAGTAGCAAATAGTGTGTGTTAGACCAACTTTTTTTGGTTTGCCTCTCGATGTTCGTTATATGTATAAAACTCCTAATTAATTAAAATACTGTTAATTATTAATTATCTTGACTTATGGCCGTACTAGATGGAATAGATAAGGCCTCATAAGTTTGAAATTCGTTGTTGGAAAAATTTACCCGAAAGAGAACCAATGAAAAAAATGCTCTCTAAATCGAACATAAAAATAGTTTCTTACAGACTTTTTCTACAACTCTACTCATAACCAGATCTCCACTAACATGAAAAAAATATTTTCCACAAAAAAAAATATTTCACAAAAATAAATAAGAAATATTGGAGATAGAAAAAAGGAAAATGAGAGGGATTTACAAGGTGAAAATTAGATCTTCACTGATAAGGTGAAAGTTTATATAAGCAATCAACTGAACTACTTATAATCCGTTTAAAAAGCTTAATAGTATTTGATTGATGTCCGTATATACCACCTATACAAATGCCACATAATTAGTTATCGGGCCAACCAGAAACAACAAAAATGAAAGGCCTTCTCAAAGGTTGATTTGCGATCCAGACTCAATTAACAACTAGTTAAAAGAACAATGAATGAAAAAAAAAATTAGAAAAATTGTTATGAAAAGTCTATATTCCCTCGTTCTATTTCGAAATGTCTAGCTTCTCATCTCTTTCTAGTTTTTATTATCCTTTAATTTTGTGGGCTACATATTGTTATTCCAGATTT
Organism: Solanum sitiens; assembly: GCA_016801875.1. Lineage (NCBI taxonomy): Eukaryota > Viridiplantae > Streptophyta > Magnoliopsida > Solanales > Solanaceae > Solanum > Solanum sitiens. Next base: position 2,691,209 of record JABWTJ010000081.1, read on the forward strand.
TCTATTGTATCTCTATTGTAAACTGATAATTTTAAAGAGTCCGAGCAACATAGGATTGTAAGTTGTAAATGAAGTTACGATGTGTTGGAGAATAGATAAATATACTTCGTATTTAATATGAAATGTTATTTGTTGAACTTGTTTTCCCTATTTTCATTTAAAATAAAAAAATAATTTCTCATTTTCAAAATAATAATAATATATTTTTCAAAAAATGTAATTGTACACACAGCACACCCTTAAAGTCAAATTAACTTAGGTGCAAATAATAGCCACATACAAGTTTTTAACTTAATTTGGCAGCACTATATGCCTATCTATAAAAAATAGTTCAAAATCCAACTTCATTATTCCAAAGATTAAGTTCACACAATTATTCATCAATGGAGAATTTGTGGATTCTATTTCAGGTTTTATTCTTTATCAGTTTTACCTTTATCACTATTTGTTTATCCTACAGGTTGCTCGGACTCTCCAAAAATGTTTCTGTATCTGTATACGAAGTATTTAATATGCATCCGACGACATTTTTGAATTATAGTAGTAACATAAGTTGGAATAAGAAACAATTTATTTGTTTCAATTCCCTCTTCCTAATGATATTTTTCTTTGTGTTCTGTCCCAATTTACGTGGCATAATTGTTGGAATTTTGAGAGTCAACCAAGTTTTTCATCGAGCAAAATTTTTCTGCACGTATTTTAAATTGTGATTTATAGTATTTTTTACGTAATTTTTAAACATGTAACTTTTTATATTTGAATTTACGGTCTTTATAGAAGTTTAAATATCGAAATTTCAACTATGTTACATAAATTGGGACAAAAGAAGTATATACTATGACATTAAAGCTCGATGATGAAAGGGGAAAAGTTTTGATTTTGAAAGAGCTAGCCTGTTTGACTTAGTAGATTAAAAGTAGTTGATAAACAGTAAAGTCGGATTCAGAATTTGAAGTTTACGTGTTCGTACAATGATTTCTGGTTAATATTACATTTTCATGGTTGAATTCTTATAGATACTTCGTAGATTTTCTTAATATAGAAGAGAGTGTTTATTGATCTGACAAAAGCTATTGGATTCACGTGAACCTGTAATCAGGCCTCGAGGTCCGCCCTTGGCCCTCGTGTGTCTGGATAGAGCGTTGAAACGGATAATAAGCATAGAAGAGAGTGTTTATTGGACTGAATTATGAACAAATTCAACTAGGCATGATAAGATATGAAAATGTAGAAGATATAGAAGAGAGTGTTTATTGATCTGACAAAAGCTATTGGGTTCACGTAACCTGTAATCAGGCCTCGAGACTCACCCTTGGCCCTCGTGTGTCTGGATAGAGCGTTGGAACGGATAATAAGCATAGAAGAGAGTGTTTATTGGACTGAATTATGAACAAATTCAACTAGGCATGATACGAAAATGTTTGTTGTGCAGGAAAGACGTTTGAAACGATTGATCCAAGAAATGAGGAGGTGATTGCAAGTATTGCTGAAGGTGACAAAGACGACGTTGATTTGGCTGTCAAAGCTGCACGTGAAGCCTTCGATAATGGCCCTTGGCCTCGCTTATCAGCCAAGGTAAATTTATGTAACAACTAAAATACTAGTAACTACTACATCAAATGATGATCGATCAGGTGATCGATATGCATTACCTTAGCCTATGATTGCCTGAACATACTAGTCTACGCTAAGTTCACATTCCAAACTTGTCTCGATACTGACAGTTCAATGGATGGGATAACGATCACGATTCCTATGTCATATGTTGTGAGTTGTGACTGTTTTTGTTTTCATTTCAAATGATGTACTTTCGTGTGCATGTTGGAACTGCTCATTTCAGGAGAGGAGAAGGATAATGCTGAAGTTTGCGGACTTAATCCTAGAACATGTCGAGGAAATAGCAGCTTTGGATGCAGTGGATGCAGGAAAGTTGTTTAGTGTTGTTAAGACTGGTGAGATACCTAATGTAGCGGACGTTCTCTGTTATTATGCTGGTGCAGCGGATAAAATTCATGGAACGACTCTCAAGATGTCATGTGAGTTACAAGGATACACATTGCTCGAACCAATTGGTGTTGTTGGACTCATTATTCCTTTGAATTTCCCGAGCCCGCTGCTTATGTATAAGGTTGCTCCTGCGTTAGCTGCTGGTTGCACCGTGGTCGTTAAGCCTGCTGAACAAACTCCTCTTTCTGCTCTCTATTATGCTTATTTGGCTAAGAAGGTATTCATCTGTACGCAGAGGTGGATCCAAGATTTAACGTTTATAGGTTCAACTGTTCACGTTGTGTTATAGAAATACCCCCTCCGTTTCAATTTTGTCGTATACTTTCTTGAATCAGGCTGGAATTCCGGATGGAGTGGTAAATGTGGTAACAGGATTTGGACCTACTGCTGGTGCTGCACTTAGCTCTCATATGGATGTAGACAAGGTAAAATTCCCGACTGTCAATGAAAGTTATGAAGCATAGAGTGACGTAACCAGGATTTTCACTCAAAATATAAAGAACTAAACATACGAAGAGGTAAAGGAGATTCAACATATAGTATATATATGCATATAAAAAAGTTCACCTATCTACACAGTGTAACTCTTTAGCGAAAGGGTGTCGGTGGACACTCTTTGGACTAAGTTTGGAGACTTATTGGTTTCTCTATAGAGGAAGCGGATGTGCAACAACCACGACTTGAGTCACCGGTCTTTAGGAATCCTTACAATGCGGATGAACTCGTTTATGCAGAGAGTTATCTGTTTTGGATAGGTAACGATAGACGTCATACTAAGGTGGAAAATCATTGTTCTTCCAACAGGAGGACAAACTAATGGGCTAACGGACTAACCAGCACGTATTTCCAACAGTTAGCATACTGTCATGGCTAATGTCACTGTTTATAACATGTATTACAGATCGATTTCACGGGGTCAACAGAAGTTGGACGTTTAGTAATGCAGGCGCAGCAACAAGCAATTTGAAATCTGTCTCACTAGAATTGGGAGGCAAGTCGCCTTTTATAGTATTTGATGATGTAGATGTGGACAAAGCTGCACCACTTGCTTTTTTTGGAGCAGTATACAACAAGGTAAACTGAATTCGATACTGTCTTTCCTTGTTACGTTCTCAATAGAATCAGTGAGATAGTAGTGTTCTATCAGGGAGAAATTTGTGTGGCTGGATCACGCCTTTTCATCCAAGAAGGAATTTATGATAAATTTGTCAAGAAATTGGTGGAGATGGCGAAGACATGGGTGGTTGGTGATCCTTTCGATCCAAATACACGTCAAGGACCACAAGTATACATCTGAAATTTTGTTTAACATGTTGATGTTGCTATCATTTGCTTCATTTACCAAGTGTCCGTTAACACAGCTTTATTACCTTCGGTGCAGATTAACAAAGCACAGTTTGAAAAGGTACTTTCATACATTGAACATGGAAAGAGAGAGGGGGCAACGTTGTTAACTGGGGGCAACTCATTGGATAGAAAGGGTTATTTCATAGAGCCAACCATATTCGTTGACGTTACTGTAAGCATTCTATAACCATGACTGATGATCGTTGCGATCAGATATGAATAATGCCATATCTTGTTAATGCATTTGGCAGGATGAAATGACAATTGCAAAAGAAGAAATATTTGGACCTGTTTTATCAGTAATGAAGTTCAAGTAAGTTCACCGTAAACAGAGTTTAATTTGTATGCACTGACGTGATATAACTTAAAAAATCAATATCTCGATGAATTTCAGGACGGTAGAGGAGGTGATCAAGAGAGCTAACTGTACAAACTATGGACTAGCAGCAGGTGTGATGACCAATGACTTGAACATTGCTAACACAGTTTCAAGATCGATTCGAGCTGGTGTTATCTGGATAAACTGTTACTTTGCTTTCGATCCGGATTGTCCATATGGAGGATACAAATGCAGTGGCTTTGAAAGAGATTTAGGAATGGAAGGACTTCATAAGTTTCTTCAAGTTAAATCTGTTGTCACCCCTATTTACAACTCTCCTTGGCTGTAAATTAAGATTAACTTCACACAGTTGAATATTCATCAATAAAGAATTTGTGGATTCTGTTTCAGGTTTCTCTATTTGTTTATCCTACATCGTTGCTCGGACTCTCCAAAAAATGTTATCGTATATGTACCCTAAGTATTTAATATGCACTCGACTACATTTTTGAATTATTAAAATCTTTTAATAGATGAATGTCTGAAATATGGAGTTGAAGAATTTCAACTCTGCTAAAATAGTTACTATCCTTACATTGAAGAAAGAAATAAACACGAAACTTAAGAATTTTCAGCAGTAGTTCCAACATGCTGAATGACGAATCCATATATTTTTCGTCTCAAGCACTCTATCTTCTGTATCAGTTGCTCATCTTTCTTAGACACTACGCGATCCAACCAGTTATTGACTCGCTTGAGTTGTGACAAAATAGCTTGAATTGAATCACAATTGGAAGAAGCTCCAACAGAAGCCAGGGAGCAGTTCTTGAACACACGAAAACCTGCATCGAGTGACTCTTCAACAAAAGTGATGAACCACATTTGCATCTCAGACTGCAACTTCTTTGCAAGTTCGACAGTCTCATTCATCCCATTACCCCTTGTCCAGAATCCAGTTACTGGTGAAACCATCAAAGGATTCTTGTTAGACGGTTTTGTTGACTGATATGTCGGAGAGCTTTTCACTGATGCTGATTGAGTTCCACTGTTCTGATTTGTCAAGAGAGAGACAATTTCAAGATCAGTTGCTAGAGCAGCCTCCACCCAAAGAAGAGATGATTTTGGTTGCTCCATCATAGTCATATTCTCATTAGATTTTTGCACGCCACGATTGCTGGTGATTGATTCAGCAACACATGTTGACTTCACCACATCTTCGTAAATTGACATGAAACGATCAATACTTGGTAGAGGGTTTTTAGGGTTGGATGTTGAGCGTAAATCTGCAAACATACTGCAAAAAAGGTAGACAGGACTTCAAAAAACGAAAGAGAAATCTAGAAAGCATTGTCCAACAAGCATTTCTCATTTGCATGTTTTGAAACAATGAAATGTTTCCAATCTTTCCATTACACTACCAACAGTTGTGCATACATTTTGGTCTAATAATAAGATAGCATAGCAAAGCTTAAAATTTCTCATTTGGCATAGCAAGCGAGATAGCACAGCAAAGCTCTATAAGGATGGTGACATTTACCTCAAATTTCTAACAATAGTCTCAATGGCAAGGGCCTCTTCCAAAGCTTCAGCTGCAGCTGTTGAAGCAATTATTCTCCTTTGCATTGCCTCCTGCATCATTTGAATGATCAACATCAAACAACAACATAGCCAGTGCAATCTCACTTGTAGGGTTAGGAGTGGCTAGAGTGTAAGACCTTACTCCTACCTCGTAGAGATAGGGATGTTGTTTCCTACTTGCTATCACTTATTTGTCTCATGATAGTTCAATGGATTTACACAGACTGGAACCCTTTAAGTAGTTGAAACATTCAATACATTAGGGATGTTGTTTCCTACTTGCTATCGCTTATTTGTCTCATGATAGTTCAATGGATTTACACAGACTGGAACCCTTTAAGTAATTGGAACATTCAATACATTAGGTGTAACATTTAACTACATGTTTGAACCATTTTATGTACACCTAGTAACAAAGAAGTTCCTTCGTGTACAGAGACAACTTGCCATTATTTTCTAGTCCTCACCATTGTAGATAGTCCATTTATAGGTGCCTTTTCGTACAAAGACTTCTACGTACCAAAAATATATATATACAAGAACAGCCAAATAAGTAAAGCTACTTCCGTTAATCTTACCCAAATTCATAGACATCAGCACACCAAGAGAAATTGCAGTAGGATAGTAAGCTTAACGAAATCAGTAGATGCAACAGATAAGCTAACATAGGACAGTAGCACATTCAATACAAGCTTTTCATCCATACCTTTCCAAGCTTCGCAAGTTCTGAGGATACGGAGTGTAGTGGTACACTTCCATCAGTCCACTTCTTCTCATGAACTGGAATCACAGGAGCTGCATTATTAGACTTTTCAGCGTCAGGGGAATTTTCCGCGGCACCAGATTTTAGTTTTCCCTCACTTCCAAAATCCTCAGCATGACAACTTACATCACTCAAACGCCTAGAAATAGCAGCCTGAGAAATGAACATAAATTGTATAAGCCATTATCAATCAGATACACCTCACAGTGTGCAATCAGTTACATATAATTTCTGCATATATTAGAATCAACTAAGCTAAGCTTTGGGCATCGATATTGGATCAGATTCTGAAAATTCATCTCTAAATATCTGTTTGGCTATAGATTTCTTAGATTTCGAAAATCTGTCTTCAAGTTCCAAAAACTGGTCTCAGATTTCACTTTAACTCACCAAAGTTCAAACTTTCTCAAGACACAACTTCAAGTTCCAAAAATTACAACATTCGAAATCTATGGTTAAACGGGAGCTAACATATATTGTTCAATCCTAAAGTGGTACAATAAACATGGAGCACATCATAAATGTAAATGGATTTCCATGAAATCAACAGAGTACCAAGAAATATCACCTGAGTTCTCAGAATTGCCTGAATATCCGGTTTTTTCTTCGAAAAAACCTTCTCTGTTTGTTCCGAAGAATCACCACTATTTGCTGGACCTTCATCCCAACTCTTTCTACTTGATTTACCACCCCCCACAATTGCCTCTGAAACTTTGGATATTCCAGCAGCAATAGTAGTCATCTTCTTCTTTCCAGAAGAATCTGCAGCAGGAGAAACCTTAAGACCACCAGATAATCGTCTTCCAGGTGATAACGACATACGTCTTGCCACCGATGGACTTGCCTGCCTTCTCCCTGATGTAGGTGATGGCTGTCTATACCTTGATGGAACTATAATAGCTGGCTCCTTCGATGTCCTCCGATTTTCCTCTTTTGCAGCTACCAAACTAGGCACCACGGACTTTGATGGCACTGGTGATGCTGATCTCTTCACTTTCCCTGCTGGTGATGGATCCCTTTCAGCTACCAAATTCTTCTTCCCTGCTGATACTGATCTCTGTTTAACTGATGCTGGAGACGAAAATCTCTTCGGAGCAGAACAATTTTTACTCAAATCTTCCTTCATTTCCACATTTTCTTTTGGTGCAAGCACTTCTCTTACCCTGAGTTTTTCCTTTCCATCTTTCAAACCCTGACCTGAACCTGAACCCGTCTCTGTTCTTCCATTTTTCGATAAATAAGCAGCAATAGGATCCGAATCAGAAACAGGTTGAATCAGAAATCCCCCACCAGAAATCCGAGCAATTAAGGGTTCCGGCGAGCCAATAAACCCATGTCTACCAGCAATAGACCGAATATTAACAGCCCGTGGAACAGGCGGAGAATCAAAACAGAACCGGTCAACATGAACAAACTGACCAAGCTGAAGCCGATTCGTGAGGATGAGATCTGTGTCACGCTCCGAAAGGGAAACATAAGTAGAGTTGAGAGAATCAGAAAGCTGAACAAAAAAACCATTATGAGGCCACAAGGAATCAGTAGTCGAAAGCGCCGGTACGATTCCAATCACCTGTAACAACGGCGTACGGTGGTCGCCGGTGACTCTTGCGCCGGTGTTCATCGACTGAAGTAACTTCAGTAGAACCCCTGGTGTTAGAGTTGCCATTGTTAGCTATGGCGAAAACAAGAAAAAACAGAGCAAATTATATAGGGGGTGGGGGTGGGGGGTGTGAAGAAGAAGGAGAAATGGCCGTTAGTGAAATTCAAAAAAATGGAGAGGCGGTATTATAATAATTGTATGTTTTTTTGAAGTTTTGAATTTGAGATTCAAAAGTTGTGACAAGGTGGGATTCTATGGGTTGTAATTAGTAACGGTTAATTAATACGATATTTGGATATAAAAACTATGAAATTTAAAGAAATAAATAAATAAATAAATTTTTAGATTGAAAATTGTGTATACGTGTCAATGTGAATAAAGTGAAAAATATTTATGGTCATCCGGGTTCTTAATGTGCAATAAAAGTGTGATATCATCCTTTTGGATTATTAATAACGGCATTATTGATGAAATAATTTATTCGTAATTATCTATAATAAGTAAATTGTTGGGTATAGATATTTTTGAAGTAGAATTTAAATTTTGAAGTCGGTATCTTGCTTCGACTTGTTTTCTACTTTTTATTTGTCAATATGGGGAAGGTGTTAATGAGAAATTCATTTGAACATTTTTATCAACCACATATAGACAAATAAAAAGTAGAAAATAAGTCCAAGATATCGATTCCAAAGTTTTGAGTTGTTCAATTAAAATAGTCAATTTTGAGTTGGGTTGGATTGAGCTTGAAACGGTAAGGAATCGGCGTAAGAGTGACTCGGCTATGAATTGAATGGGCTATATTTGAGGGGTAGGCTGGACATGTTATTGGGCTCGATAGACCGCCCCAATCACGTGAACCATAAGAGTTGTTCAGACAAATTCATAGAGAAAACTTTTAAAATGTCAATATGTATTTGATAGGACTCTTTAGCCACATTTTTGATTATAGATTTTTTGGTTAGTTATTAAAGATAGTTTTTCAAATGAAAAAGCTTGTTTTATTGTTCAAACTTTTTTTCTACAATCAAATACAACTAGTTTAACTTTTAAGTACAAATTTTAAACTTTCAATTTCCAATAATTTTTTAAATTTCAATTAAAATCTATATTCAAACTTCTACTTATTTGTGATAGAAGTTATATAATCACTGTTATTGGATCTTAAATTAATGACATAACGAGATTCAATAATTACTTTTATATTTGATATTTTTTTTCAGAGACTTTGATTTGCTTTTTCTTAAGCTAAAGGTCTATTGAAAACAATTGTTTAGCTCTAACATTATTATGACATTCGTGATTTTACAACCGAGACCTCCAAAAAATTCCATAATGTGAATTAATGTTTATATGAACAAAGTAATAATTATTTCTAACCATACAAATTCATTTCAAAATGTTCATAAGAAAAAAAAAGAAAAAAAAAACTTTTTTACGAGAAAAAGCAAATGCGGTGAACGTGGATCGAACACGTGACCTTCAGATCTTCAGTCTGACGCTCTCCCAACTGAGCTATCCCCGCTTGTTGTTTCATCAATGAAATAGACATAGTAATTCGGTTTGAGTCATAGTTATGGAGCCAATAAATAAAAATATATTTGAATCAATCTATGAACAATATTTGGTTGAAATCTGAAAGAAATAAAAAGAGCAACTAAAGTTGAAGTAAAAAATATGAATATCTAGAAGTTGATAGTTTATGTATGTTTATGTTTTATCAATCATACCACATCAAATTGCACACACAATTGGAGAATTAGTAGCAAAAAGCTCGAAGTTGTTAGGTTATTTATGCATACGAAAGGTGGTTCTGTATCACCTGTCATACACGAATTCAAATTTTATTGAACTTTAATGATTATCGGATAAAAAAAGAAGGAAGGTGGTTCATTTGTATAGAATCTAAACTAAAAAGATAAAAGTTCCTACTTCCTACATATTCCTTTCATCTACTTGGAACATTTTTGCTCCTACAATTTGGAGTTTGGACCATCAAGGATTACAATAACTTTTTTCTACTTGTAGAGGGTTTCTTTCCCTTCTTTCTTTTTTCTTTTGAGTACTTTGATTACAAAATTTACGGATCGTTTAATTCGAAGTTATGATATAGAAAGTTCATTCAAAAGAATTTAGGGTTCTGTATCGAGAAGAATTATTTTATGTGTACTCAAACCTAAGATTTGTTGTTAAGGATGAACGAACTTGATACTATCATATCATATCTTTTATTGGTGAGCAAAGATAGATACATTTAGTTCGTAACTCTACAATTTAAAAATATTATATATTTAGTCGATATCAAATAAATTATTTATACATAAGTGAATTTCATAATGTAATACAAGATTTTTACATGAATGAAATTTCTTTTAGTATTGAATCAAGACAAAACATTTCTGCAGAAAAGTAAAAAAAACACTATACTTTCATCTTCATAATCATCATAGTATATAAATATAAACAATGATAAAATCCACTTTTTTCACAATATTTTTTCCCTTTTTGTACACAGTTCTCAATTTTCCAAATTCACAAATCTGAATTTTCTTGACATATTCATCATCAAGACTTCATTTTACCTGAAACAGAGCTTTACCCATCTGAAAGAAACTAAAACTATTTCAATCTTTGATATCTGGAGTCTCGACGTATCTGGTAAAGTTATTGTTATGTATCCAATCCTCGATGAAAACAATAAAAAGACCCTCGTAGTCCGATTCTTTCTTGAACCTCGCAATTACAGGAAGCTTAGTGCATCGAGCTGTCTTATTCAAACGCATCAGAAAAAAGAACCAATTTTTACAGATTTCATAACTCCATATCTGAAATTGAGATTTACCCATTTGAAAGGGACAAAAAGGGAGTATATCTGAAGTTTCAATTTTCACAAATATACACAGAAAATCGAATCTTTTTTGCACAATTAATCAGCAACAGAATGACTCTGCCAGCATAAAAGCATGATTATACAACGTCTGAGTATGTAAAATCTTGTTTTCTGCTGTTTCACCATAGTCAAAGATCGTTGCCGGAATCCAGATTTCCGGCAGGTTTTCCGGCGAGAATCTGATGAGGGAAAGAAAAACGATGAAAAACTCATTGGCGGCTCAACAGAATAGAAAGTTTGTTTGGAGAAGTAATAGAAATGAACAATAAATTTGTTTGTTTTATAGGCTTAAGATTTTAGCCCTTTTTTGTTTTTATTTTCAATTTTTCATGGTCCCATAAAAGAGCTTTTATTTTATTTTTGTCTTTTGTAATGAAGATAAATATTTTATTTATTAAATATGAAAATTACGTATATAAGCAAATATATATATCAGTTTAATAGTTAATATAGCTATAGTTTCAATTAATTATCATTTGCTTCTTTACACAGCTAAGTGTGAGTTTATAAATGTGTAGTTTTCAGAATTTGTATTAATACAATTTTTGTATAACTATTTGAAATTCAGATATTTGTGTTTGTATAAATTTGTTATTCTGAATTTTATCATATTTGTATAATATCATTTGTATAACTGTTTGAAGTTCAGATGTATGTATATGTATAAATTCGTTTTTTTCGAGTTTTATTGTATTTTTGTATAATTTGGAAATTCGTATGATATAATTTGTATAGCACTTGTTACTGCTCCATTTATACAACCACAGACGGAAATAACTCATTTATACAAATACTAATTCCACCAAAACTACAATAGTCAGTCGATTCAATCAATCAAAAATAATTACAAAAATAAAACAAATAAACGTTAATTATTGAAACATGCCCACAAATTATACAAACAAGGTCATCGTTAATGTAACAACTTAATATATAACTATAATCCGTAAATATGCAAACTATGACTAAGAAACCTAATTAAGTTTATAGTGACTATTTGCTAAATTTTCTCTTTATTTTATGTGATATTATTAAATCATATTGAAGAGAGAGTTTTAAGTACTTTGGATCGATGATATACAAAGATGGAGAGATTAATGATGATGTAGCATATTTAAAATTTATTGAAAATGGGTGAAATAGAGGCTCACCTTTTAAATATTGTGTAATAAGAAGGTGACGACCTAGGCTTAAAGAAAAGTTTTATAGAAGGTTGTTCTGATCAATATTATTATATTAATTCATTAATGGTCGATATCGGTTTTTGAAGTTTTTGAGTTATGAAAAAGTAATTCAAAATCAATTTAATTTTTCGTTTATATTAATTCTTAATATTTTTTGGAATATGACCCTTAAAATTATGGATTTATTTGTTTACCTCATAAATATTTTTTAATAAGTTATATTTTTAAAATTTCACCAAAAAATAAAATAAAATTGTGGCCTCTCATTGATTGCAAGAGGCTTTTTTCTAGTGTTATTTGTAGGGCCAATGAAACCAAAATCATAGAATCTGCCTACCCCCTATCTTATCCTACTAATTGACTTTATTTTTATTTTATTTTTGAATATACGGCATATATACTCTCTTTTTTTAATTTAATTTCTCTAAAAGAAAATATTATTTATTTAATTAATTTAGTATTTATCTGATCAAGCAGATATTCTTGATTAGACTTTATCATCATCAACTATAAACTATATACTAACAAAAATCTTCACGTGTTTTACTTTATAAGGTGACATAATATTTATAATAATATTTTTTACAAATGAAATTATTTTATCTACTAATTTAATAAATTTTTAGATGTGACCAAGTTTAGCTAATATTTCTCCATCATTAATTATGTATATCGGATTTTGGTCCTTATGAATACAGAGTTATTTTTTAATTAAAAAGCGTTTTGCTGTAAAAAATTTCGATGTCAATTTGAATTTAATTGGACTTCAATGTGAATATCATATACCAAATGAAAAAAAAATAACTTTAAATGTAATTTATGCACACTTGTATAATGCTATACATAAAATAAAACAAATGTTTAATTCATAATCACTTTCCAATATCAAAAGTAGAAATTAAAGGTTCTATAAATTTGTGTATGTGCTATTTGAATCACTCAATTTTTTTCAGTTACATTTTGAGATCGTTCATACCTTTTTTAGGACTAAATCTCCATGTTATCAAAATTATGTCGTGTTTAATTTTATCGCAAATAGAATTTTAACATAAAATGATAGAACTATACATATAAAGATATTACAACAAAAAAGTTATAAAGAGAGAAAAGGATTAGACTTGCCCTCTATTTTTAACTATCGTTTTAGCTTTTGTAAATTGATTTTTCTTCTTACATATTGTGCATTTTTTTTTAAATGATTAAATCACAATTACTTTCCAATTTAAAAAGTAGAAAGGTTTTATAAATTTGTGTATGTGCTATTTGAATCACTCAATTTTTTCAGTTACACTCTGAGATCATTCATATCCTTTTTAGGACCAAATCTCCATGTTATCAAAATGACGTCGGTTTTTCTTTGTATTTTTTCAATGTGAATGATATAATAAAAAATATAACGATAACTAATTTAAATTTAAATTTTAAAGATCAAACGATAATTAAAATGAAACGAAACGAAAGAAGCATCTTTTAATTTTATTCTACTTTGTCTATGTAGACGAGCAATTCAAAGTTTTTGGTGAAACTTGAAAGTGATAACTAAGTACTTTTTTGCTTGTTTGTTTTTTAATACATAATTCATTGTATTTGCATGTTACTAAATGTTTTATTTGCAAATAAAAAATATAGAATTGAATTATGTCACGTTTTCACCAAATGTTTTTTTAAAATAAGGTGTTAACTAATGAAATTTCATACCTACCTATTTAATGCTTCTAGATGAAGCCTTGTTACAAACATAAATAATTTTTATTTTAAAAAATGGTCAAACACTAGCCAAATATTTTGACTAATACCTTCTTTTAAAAAAAAAACAAACAATAATAACATATATATTTGTGGTTAAATTCATGTTCTTCTTGACTTCTCTATAATGTTTTATTTTGTTTTTAGTTTTGGAGCTTCTAAGATAATGAACGGCAGATGATAATGATAAAGCTTGAAATTTGATTTAAAATGTTCAAGATTTAATATATATGTATGAAGAATAATTTTTTATCTATACACTGCGTATAATTTTTCAACTGACTATCCTTTGCTATATATTGCTACGCCATTGGTGGAGGAGATGACAAAAATTTATCGTATCTATCACTCATCGAATGTCAAATATCATACATGAAAAAATATAGTACATAGTTTAAAATTACATACCATGATGGTGTAACCTGTTTATTTTTATTTTTTTACACTATTAATACAATTTTATCTTCATAATTTTAAGGTATGATTAGACCCTCAATGTAATTCATTTTATCACCAATTTTTTATGAAAACGGGAACCCGCAATCGCCATCCTTTGGGTGTGCACAGGGTAAAACCCCCGCTTCTATGCAATAGCTTGCAAACCACATAGGAGAAGTAACTCGCACTGGGCTCGATACAGAAAGCAAACTCCTTGCTTTTGTTGACAAGAGATTTCGAACTTGAGACCTCCAACATAAAAGTCTCAAACCCAAATCACTGGGCCACCCCGAAGGGTGTCACCCTTTTTTTTTGGTTGACCTTGCAAGGTACAAGCACTGGAGCATGATGTACAACAATAATGAAGAATAGATTGCTGTGACAAAATGATACACACTAGTGAAGATTTGTTACAAAGATGAACAATATTATGAACTAAAGGTAGTGAATATTTCTATCTACATATAATTAAAATACAAAAGTTCTTCCAAACTGTATTTGTATTCGATTTTCGACTTCAAATCGTCCCTACAAATAAAACAGGAAAATCGGAAGGTGAAGATTTATTACGCTAACTGAGTAATTCATCGAGCTCAAATACTGAATTCATCTCTACGTAGAGGTCATTACCTATGCAGGAGTAAGTTGAGGAACTTCAACTAACCGTTCCATCATTTGCAGCTGGTCATATGGAGCAATCTGCAACAACAAAAATAAATCGAAAAAACTTTTAACTCTTAATAGAGTCGAATTGAAATAAGCACTTGAACCATTTCATTTTGTATGACGGAGTTTGACTACATATGAAGTTGAAGAAAATAAGAAAAGACTTTCGACACATATCATAAGCATGCTTAGAACATGTGGCGTTATACATGTCATGACATTTCCAGGGTAAAACGAGATGTTTAAGTAAAGAGTGTCGTATAAAATAGAACAGTATGAGTATTTCATTAGTCACAAACAGCTCATTGATGCTAGCAAATGCAACTTTATCTGAGTAACCTAGTTTTCGACTGATCTCTATTTTTGGTAACCCCTCCGTTTCTATCTTGTGGTCTTAAACATGTCATGTGAAAAGTTGAAATTAACGAATTGCCAAAAGAGGAAAGAGGATATGATAAACAACTTCATGGAGAGCGATGAATGATCATGTAAACGAAATAAGTGAAGGAAAAGACCTGGTTAAATCCGTCTGGCCAGGTTATTTCCACAGCATAGTTTCCCAAAGGCCGAATCTCTTCAGGTTCAATGTCATCTGGGATATCAGAGTATTGCAGTTTTTGTTCACCCGACCATTCGTCCTGAAGCAAAGCCAACGAAGAGAGAAAAAAATCGAAATCCAGATGACTTCAAATGTTTTGTAATAATTGAGTGGAACAAGCAAAGCAGAGTGACTTTTTCAAAGTTATTGTTTTTTCTCCGTTTTTACTTTGCCTCATCGATAGTTAAACTCTACCGAAGTTTTCTTGAGAAGTTTATAGTCAGATGGTTAAGGTTGTCTAGAGCTACTACTTTACCTCTCTAGACATTACAGCAACTATTACGCCTCAATGCCAAGGAAGTTGTCAAGTTAGGGTCGGCTATATAAATCTTCACTAATCATATAGCTCCATTTAAGCTCATCTTTGACCAATAGTATACAAAATGAGAAGTACTAAGAGTTCTCGGGACCAAAAGTCCTAGAGAAGTGCACTGAAGGGTGTGGTCTAATGGTCAATGAAGTGGACTGAGAACTATGAGACCTCAAGTTCAAATCTCATCGTCGACAAAAGAACACTGTGATTTTTTCCCGTCTGTCCTAGCCTTAGTGAATAGAGTTACCTGATACTTGTTAGTGGGAGGTAGCAAGTATCCCGTGGAATTAGTCAAGGTGCGAACAAGCTAAGCTCGAACACCACGATGGTAAAAAAAGAAATCCTAGAGAAGTTAGATGCATAAACTCTCATCAGCCTCATCAAGGTGAATCATATTCTTCATGAGGCTAAGCACCCATGGATCACACTTTTCCCTATCCTTCTCACTAAAAATTGCTAAAGCTGAAGCCTCCTTTAATTTTAAGTAGGAACTCAGTAGAATACGGAATTGGCTTGTTTAGTTTGGAGATGATAGCGACAATTATTGATAAATATATTGATTTTTTGTATGATTCAAATCTAGGCTCGTAAATTGATCCTTATGTAGAATCAACTTGTCAGTTAGGATGAACAAGAAGAGACGTTATCAAAGAGAAAGCATCGTGAAAAGAAGTTATGCATGCATTTCTAGAATGTATTATCATGTCATAAATAGTGCAGAACATGCATCTTTTCGAGCTGGAAAGTAACTTAAAGAACTTGACTGCGTACCACACTTTGGGCAGAACGATCATTTCTTCTTACAGTTGCAGGGTGCAAATAAAACTCTTCATCCGAATCAGGTACTTTGACCTTGATTGCCTTGAAAGATCTATCGTAACTCACTGCAGTTGATACTGTACTCGAAGAATAAAAGGAACAATCAATAATCAACGTATACAGGTCAAACTTTGGATAATAACTCCGATAAGTAGATTAAGAAATATTGGCTAGTGTATTCCCTTGAGTACTTAAGAAGAATTCTTGGACAAGAAAAAACAAACAAATAAATGAAGTGTACCTTGTTGACGAATCTTGGCACACTGTTGTACTACACACACGCCTAATTCTTGGAACGTTCTGGAAACTTCACCTTGAGGATCAGCTACCACTTCAGGCATTCCGCTATCTCCAGAAGCAGACAGCTTTACAATTTGAAACAAAGTCCGCGTATTGTTCAGATATGCATGTTCAAGATTTTAAGTAAAACAATAATGGATTATTGATGCTATTATTGACAGAAGAAAACTGAAGAAAGACTTCAGTAGTGCAAAATGTGAATACTCAAATACTTGAATCAGTCAACAGTTATTATCGTTGCAACTCACAGCTGGTTGTATAGGGAGATCGAATAGATGGGGTATTCCGAACTGCTGGACAACCTGCAGAGATACAAATGAGATTTATGTAAACGTACTCTTCAACGGGTAATTGCAGGTTTAATGATAATGTCTCAAGGCATTGAGTATAATATCTAGATCCAAATTCATCACTGATCAAGAAAGTATTAGCTTCACTCCACTAGAATATCTGTGTAAACTGAAGACAACGATTTTACTACTTAACGGAATCATTTTCTTGATCTTAATACCATGGTAACCTTGGATAAAATCTGTTTTACTCAGATAAGGGAAAAATAAATTCGTAAACTTTTGGGAAGGAGAAGCACACATCAATAGAACCTAAGAACAAGGTGGCATACCTGAGACCCTGAACCCCTGCCAAAAGGGTAGTAACGTTTTCCATCAGCATCGAAGTGGCACATGTTCTCAACTACGGCAACGCAAGGCACCTGAACGTGAAATGTATAATTAGAAGCAGCATGTCATCTTTTCAGCTCAATAAGAAGAATTAGCATTCTAATCATAGTGGAAGGGACAACACTTCAGATAACAGAAAAGAAACAGACCTTAAGCTTCGAGAACATACGGACACCCTTCGCTACATCAATAAATGCTAGCTTTTGAGGTGTAGTAACAATAACTGCAGCAGTCAAAGGAACAACCTGACAGTTGAATCAGCAACAGCAGAATATATGAAAAATCATTTCCACTAAGGACTCTCACAAACATTGGCACACATCAGTTGTATTCTTATTAGGCAAACCTGGCAAAGAGTGAGTTGAACATCACCAGTTCCAGGGGGCATGTCAATAACAAGATAGTCCAATTCTCCCCTGCATAGTCGCATACATTTAGGATAACAAAGTAATTCAAGATTGCAAAATTTAGAGCATAGACGTATCTTCAAGGACCATTTGTAGTGGTATCCAAAACAAACTTTTACGACTTTATGCAAACCTACTTAAATAAGCTGTAATCCTCTAACAACACATTAATGCAATATATGTACTACGCTTGCTTTTATCAAGATTACGTCATCTGATTCCAACAAGCCAATAGAATGGATGGCACATTCGCATAAAAGTTGGAACATATCATATGTAGACAAAAAGTTAGACTAAAATATATCTTTTTAATATGTCTCCAGAGTAATAAATATCAATGAACTTTGAAGAATTTCTCTGATATAGAAATTTCAACAAAATGGCTTAAGTAAATTGGTTGATGGTTCTTGATTTCTTGTCAAATGCAAAGCATATCATACCATTCTGTAGTAGTCAGCAGTTGGTTGATGACCCCAGAAACCATGGGACCTCGCATAATTGCACGCCCTTGCCCAGCAAATCCAAAAGATACCAACTTCACACCCATGTATTCAGTTGGAATGATGGTTCTTTTCTCTGCATTCTACAAAAATCTCTCAGTGGTTTATATGCAGCAGCAAAAACATAGTTTAGTCCAGGAAATGACAGTTACCATTTCAAGTATCCGGTTTTCTGGGGACACCATAGTTGGCAAACTAGGACCATATACATCTGCATCAAATATACCAACTCTAGCTCCCATATCAGCCAAAGTGTAAGCTAGGTTGACAGCTACAGTTGATTTACCAACCCCTCCCTGTGGTTTATAAAGGTTAATATCAATTAAGAAGAAGACATGAGATTTCAGATGCTAAACTGGTCAAAGCAGAAAAATTTCCACACAAGCAAGGTCAATGCAACAAGTCCTTGAATGTTTGAAAACAAGAATTACGGAAAGCAATAACAGCGACATGAATGAGCAATAAATCACCAGCTAACATATTTAAATGTTGCGGTATAACAAATCTTCAATATTAAAAAAAGGGCACATAGACCTAACTCAATCCCAAAAGCTAGCACGTGAGGAGATGATTGCCCCCAAGTTCATATTAAGCAAATCACCCCTATATAAGCAAACCACCCCCAACCAATGTTGGACTGTAACCCACTCAAACACCCCTTAACTTCTAGTCCCAACAGGAGTGTGGACCGGGAATCCAATCAAGGAGGACCTGGCTCGGATATATGACACCTGGTTCTAACTCAACCCCAAAAGCTAGCTCATGAGGGGAGGACTGCGCAAGTCCATATAAATATACCACCAGTCCATTCCTCAATCAGTGTGGGACTCTAATCCACTCTAACAAATACATACTAAAAGAAATGTTTAACGAGTTAAAAAGCATATGAACTGAAGATTGTGGAATTCTTCACCTTGCAACTAGAAACAGCGATTATGTTGGAGATTGTTTGTAGCCCGGCAGGAAGCTGTCCAGCATAGATAGGTTTTGCTGGTTGAGCTGACATTGTCACATTGACCTTTTTAACCCAGGGAAGTTCAGCAACCACCTCGTTAGCCTTCTGCTCAAACTATCCAATATTTGAAAGTCAGATTTGTAGTCCTAACATAGATGATCCACAAGACCACCCTCACGTGATACCGAAGAGGATGAATCTATAAGAAAAATAACAAGGATGCATCCTAATCTCATGTTCCCTAATATATACTCCCTCCGTCCCAATTTATGTGGCACTGTTTGATTTAGCACAAAGTTTACGAAAAAAAGAAAGACTTTTGAAATATGTGGTCTAAAACACTCCTTGACCATTTTTGTGGGCTATACATCATTTTCATTAAGTATAAAAGAGGAATTTCAAAGTCAAATTGTTTCCAATGAAAGAAAAGTGACATTCTTTTCTTTAGGAGGTACTAAAAAGGATAGTGTGTCACATAAATTGGGACAAAGGGAATAATAAGCCAACAACATGCAGTGAAAAGAAAACTACGAAAACTAAATGATGTACCACTTCATATACACATCAATTCTTGATCAAATAGTGGTAGTTGTGTTTCATTTACCATGTCCTTGATTGGACATGCTGGTGTTGTAAGCTCTAACCGAAATGAAACCTGAAAATTCCAATAGATTGGATTAGGAGAATATTTCTCAAATATAATGTGAAGGTCAGAATGTACTGTTTTTAAGACCTCTCCCAAATTTTCATCAACCAGTAGGTCCTTCACAAATCCGCAAGAGACTATGTCAGTCCCGAAATCAGGATCAATTATCTGGGATAGGGCTTTAAGTACTTCAGACTCGGCTGTTTGACCTGACACTGAAGGAGCACAAGCTGCAATTTACAAAATCTGCTTAGGTATATTTAGACAATATTTCAAAGAGCAGCAACGTAAACTGAACGATGTATGACAACATGTGCATGGGAGGAAATTTTGAAGGAATTACTCGAGCATAATGAGAAATCCAGTTGAAAAAAACGGTTCTACTCAAACATAAGAAACAAAGAAAAATGCTTCAAACAAAACTGTATGCATGACTAGGTTCGTAAGATGCAAATTAGAAGGACGCCATAAGATGTCTCTTTGTATGTAGCTTTTGACAGAAGCAGAATAAATAGATACAACTCCTCCATATCGATATTTTAAAACTCGTTGAAAAGGAGAAAGAAATGTCTTCCTCTCCATTCATAATTCGACAGTCTAAGGTCTCTGGCCATAATTTTAGACTATTTTCGCGCAGTGCCAGGACACACCCTCATCCAGAGGACATAAAACTTCTTGGTCAAGACAAAAAGACTGCCGACTGAATGCTCCTATCTAATTATTTCTACACCTTTATCTTACCTTAAGAAGTTTCAATTCAAACAGAAATCCAAAGCAAACTTAACAAAGCAGAGTAGCAGAATACAAGCATTTATCGACAGCATGATTAAGTACAAAAAGGATAACATTATGCAATTATAGTGCTAATGGATGTGACAGTTTCATCTAAAAGCTTAAGTTGTCTAGAAACATATTTCTAATTACTTAATCGTATTATGTCTCAACATGCCCCCACACATGAGCTTGATTCTTTTTCATGAACCAAACACATGAAAGTATTTTCGCTCATCGGACGGTGGTGAAATTAGAACTTCTAGACTCACGTCTACTAAGTTGCTCGGACTCTCCAAAAATGTTGCCACACCCATGTCATCAAAAAACTCAACCGATACCATATTGAACTGTGTGACCATCTCGTTAAAAAGCTCAATCTTTTTAAGTAGTACTAATACTTCAAAGTATTTGACAAATTAAACACTACAAAATTACCTCCATTTGAAGCAGCTTTAGCTGTAAATGAGCTCAATCTTGAACATGTATACGAAAAGTTCAAACCTTTCACTTGTCTTTGAGAGGACAAAAAACAAGAACCACTCAAAGTAGACTGAATAAAAGACTTCTCAGCCACATATAACCCTGTGTAATCAACAAAACAAAACACAAAATTCAGCAAGAACCCAACTTAACCCAAACAGAAAAATGGGTATTTACTAAAATTCATTAAAAAAGTAATCTTTTTCAAAACCCCATTAAAACAAATTATCCAAAACTCATATATACTAAAACTATGGCTAAACTACCTGCTTTGGGTTGTGAAGTACAATACTGATGAAATGTTAGAGTTGGAGAAGATGGAGCTTGAAGGGGTGTCATTTTCTTTAGTTTTTTCTGCTAATTGAAGCTATGGATGATGATGATGAAGAAAAAGACAGAGGGAAAAGTTCATTTGCATTAAATGTGAGCCTCAAATTTTCATGTTACACTCAAAATCAAGAATCTAATCGTCTTACCTTACCTTAGCCACAACTCTTTTTAAGTCATCCAAAACGACAACCTCTTTCTGTCCATTTTGTGTCTCTATATTATTTTGTTATGAGTTATTTGAATCGAAAATCTTTTTGGAAAAAAAAAATCTACCAAGTATTATTTTAAATATCATTTTTTATGAGTTATTTGAGTCTATTTTTTATTTTTTTCACTTATATAAGAATAAATTATACAAAATATGTTATTATTATTTATTTGTTCATGTTGGCATATTTGGATGGAGAGGTGTGAATTCATTATTTTCTCCCCAAATTATGTATAAGATGCTTTCATTTGAAGAGAAAAAACTCTCTATTACCTATTAAAAAATCAGTCCAAGGTCACAACCATAGCAGGCAGCAGCAAATGTACAAATACAGAGGAAAAGAGTCAACAATCTCCCTATTAGCTATTAATAATAACATTCCAGATATAACTAACATAAGAGCATATATATACAGTACATCTAGCAACTGCTTGCACAAATTGACGAAATCGTCGATCGATCGGATAAGATAATGTGCTAAGAGAACTTTGATTTTTGTCAACCACCATCATGCCCAATACTGTGGGTCTTATTTCATAAGCCATTGAGTGGAAGCAGCTGACAAATACCCTGCAGGTTGAAGAAGATGTAAATGGATCAACATTGAAGGTAAACACAAGGGGTCGTTCGATAGCTGGTTAGATTTATGCAGGAATTAGTACACGATGTGCTATTACTTGTGCAACATTTAGTACCTGCATAATTCACTCCAAACCGGCTCCAAACGACCCCTAAGAAAATTATGTACTTAAATACTCATATCAAAGCTACTATTTCATAAATAATCACATTATTTTTACGGGACTAAAAGGAAAAGCATAACAGAAAGTTACCCAATATATCAACTTGGCAAGCATTTTTCCTCTAGCCCTTTAGCTTGTCCTAAAATATGTATTATGACGTAATCGCTAGCACAGAAAATACTGCCAAAGAGCTAGGATGATGTAGTACTTAACAAGTGAGAGGGAAGTTGAAACACCGACGATAGGCAGATGGACAAAGACACTCGAAATGACTTTAACCAAAAAGCTTATTAACAAGTTCTACGGCAACGTTGAATTCACCAAAAAGTTTAGATGGTCAATTTAACAAACAAAAATGGAAGGAATTTAGATGTATATTTTACCTTTTCCTTCATACCATTCAGTAACCATTTGGAGTGTACAGCTTCTTGAGTTGCAAAATAAAGGAGCAATCATAACAAACAGGTAACTTACAATTCAATGACTCAAACACCACTTATGTCAGCTATCACACTTGCAGCATAAAAGGATGAAAATGAGATATCAACAGCTTCTAAAAAAAGTCAAGTCAAAATCCATGAAATTGTAATTTATTTTGCTTGTCGTCATGATTCTGTCCAGTGTCCGCTGTCCTTTATTTCCCTTTCTTCTTTTTTCCTCCCGGAAAGTTGTTCCGACTCCAATCTTAAGTTACTCAAAAAAAAAGGGCACTTCACAAACTTTTACTCAGTAATGCAAGTACTTCAGAAAGACCAAATGCATAAAACAAGAGTGGTAGTGTTGTGCAATGCTTTTAGCAGTCTACTCGTGTCAAACGAACATGTAGACCTTAGCAATTTTTTTGGAACTCAAGGAAATATTGAAGTATGCTGAACAGGAACTTTCAAAGAAAGTGAGGAACAAAAAAAGTAACTCATAATAGAAAAAAGATCATTAATCGGGAATGACTTCTCAAAAGCTAGTGTTCCAAAAGCCAACAAGAAAAATTCAAAACGATTCCTAGCAAACATATTTAAGAAACCATATACTTCTAAGCAAGTAACATTAACAAAGATAGTATTCATTAAGAAATCTCCATGAGCCTTTCACAAGGAAGATCTCTCAGCATATCACCAGACCCTAAAGATCCTTTTTTTATTAAAATATAAATACAACCTGATAATGTTACATTCTTTCAGAACACCCAAAGGACCATAACTTTGTGGTATTTATGTTTGTAACATAGCATGGCTCTATTTATCTACAGAAAGTAAGGCAAATACAGTTTAGAAGATACTTGTCACCCAGAGAAACCACAAGATCGTTCGAACCAGAGTATAAAAGACACTCATTGATGTTCTTTGGAGATATCCCAATGGGGGCCCATATTTGATCAACTCCTCGTGGGCCTCCGATGGTGTCATGTTCGCCTTTAGAAAGGATATACCAATTTTTGCAATTCATCACCAATATCAATATCAATATCCTTGCTCTATTTCCATCCAATTTAGTGACTTGATTAAAATAATTATGCAACATCTTTTTGGTGTTATATTCTTAGTCGATTGTGTGTGCACGAATTTCGAATGACTAGAACTGACTTATCATTACATACTTTGTATGCTAGTGTAGTAACTAAACCCACCATATTGATGATTGAAATAATATCTATACATGTTGATCAGTTGATCCATTGATAAGCTTCCTCACTATCCAATTTGTCTCCTTAAACCTACAACTATTTGACAAGTTTTTTGGTTTGTTGTAGTGTTGTCAAAGGCAGGCCTAAACCCTGAAGTAAGGCTCAAGACGTGTTGAGTGCTTCACCTTAATGTGCATTTTAATGTCGTCATCTAAGTTCTAAGGTATACTTTTCTTGCCAATAACCCTCTTTCGAAGAGGCAACACTAAGCAATTGATATTTTCCTTAACCGTTTTCTTTGTTCATATACTTTTCACTCATGCTTATTATTATTAGTTTTGGACTAATTATATATATATATATATATATATATATATTTGTATCTTTTCACCCTTTATGTTTTTTTTAATTAAAGCTTCATGCTTTATTGAGCTTAATACGTTTGTTGGAAGAGTTCACAGTGATGAGTCCCTATCCTTGGGAATTTCTTAAGTAAATTGAAGACCTCTTCTCTGATAAGTCTTTTCTAAAGCACTGAAGTGGGTTTACAAAATGCAAGAGACTATTATCTCTAGCAAAAATTGAACTAATGACATCTTTGTCTAATATGCCACATTGTAAAACACGTGTGCAAAGATCTTTATACAATTCTTGCTCAACATTCCCGAATATAGATCTTATGAACTCTAAGTTGTCTTTCACCGATCTAATTTCTTTCTTTACTGAAGCAATTGACTGAGCTTCGAAATTAAGCAATTTTTTAAAGTTTTTGAGTAGAAAATTCATAAAGAATGGTCTATCACTCATTGAGCAGCGGGAGTTGAGATAAGTCTAGGCTTCTAAATGAACATGTTTCTACTCTCCCTTCACGATTCCCATATTTTCCAACAAGTCAAGAGTTGCAAAAAAAATCATTGGTACTCTCTTCATTCCTTGATTTCTTTTCCAAGTCATGTACAAGAAGTGGTACTTCATTAATAAGTGCTCCAACACTTGTCACATATCAAACAATTTATCATCAAACTAACCAATAGGTAGTCTATCATGACATGAAGATCTCGGGTAGAAGTGCTAGTTGTTATAACATCTAGGAAGGCTCAAAGGAGTTGCTCAGCAACCATCAGCCTCTATTGACTTTGAATTTTCAAATTTGTAAAACAAATATGCATAACCTCCGGTTCAACAGGAATAATTTTCAAGTTTGGATGAGCAACATTGAAATTGAGTTGAGGGACATCAAGATCAAGCATTTCAACAAAGTCATCTAGATCATCATGTTTATCTATTTCACCAAGTTCATCGAGCAAAAGAAAAAAAATATAAGTGCCCACTCTCTCAATAATTTGAAATTGGGGCAAGACATTCAACCATCTCAAGTCCAGGTTTGCAGAAAACAGACGAATGTGATGAATGGGAGAGAAAGGCACCACAAAATGTTCCCTGACAATTGAGTGATCTCTTAGCACGTGTTGGAGCACTTACTAAGGAGGTATCAATTCTTGTTTATGATTTGAGAGGGAAATCAAGGAATAAAGAGAGTGCCAATGTAACAAACTATGGAATCTCGACTTGCCGAAAAATATGAAAATCTGAAGGGAGACCTCAAAGATGTTAACTTGGAAGCCCTACACTCATCTCTAATTCTGCTTCTCCATGAGTAATGGACTACTCACTATTCATAAATCTTCTTATAAAAAACTACAATAATTTGTTGAATTTCAAGCTTATTCAATTGTTTTTATAAAAAAAGAAATTGGGCTGGTGAAAGAAGACCTAGAATTCATAAGATCTTTGTTCACGGATGTTGAGCAAGAATTATATAGAGATCTTTAGACACGTGTTTTAGATGTGGCATATGAGGCAAAACATACTATTAGTTCAATTCTTGTTAAAGATAATGGTCTCTTACATTTTATTTACTCACTTTCCAATGCAACAAAAAAGGATCAAGCTTATCAAAAAAAGTCCAATTTACATGAGAAAACCGTAAGAATAGGGTCTCATTGTTGTAAAACTCTTCCAACAAATCAACATCAACTCATCATCAATAACTGGTCAAAAATATTAGGTTTTCACAAGGAGGTGGATTGAGTAGTTAGGAAGCTCACAGATGGACCAGCATTACTAGATATCATTCAATCATCGGTATGTTAGATTTAGGTAAAACTATTTTGGGATACAAAGAATATAATCAGTTATGAATCATTTCAACATTGGTACATGATGTACAGTTGACCAAGAATATAATAGAAAAAAGATGTTGCAGAAAGTTTTACTTAAGTCACTGTTTTGAATATGGAAATACAGTGAGGACATTTATGTGATGATGAGCAACTAAAAATCAATATCCTTTGCAGAATGGTCAACCAACAAGACCACTCAACACCACAAAATATTTCCAGAAAATGGACCTCTAATAAGCATTTTACAGACTACTGCTAGATGCTACTGCTTAACTCACGTACTAAGTTTTCACTTTTTTCCTTAGATGTAGCACAATCATATAATCATTTGTTTTCTACCTTTCTTCAATAGAAAACGTAGAGTTTTGATAAAACCAAAAGCAAAAATCAGCTCATCCCTATAAAGCTAAAAATGGGGAACCGTAACTACCTTATCATATTCATTACTCCATTAAGAAACATGGTAGCGTTCCTACATGGAACAGGAAAGACACATACGGGATTCCAAGTCAGTGGAGTAAAATATACCACTGACCCACTACTGCTAATGCTATAGTGCTTGTAACAGTGGCTACCAACTTGGAGGATATTTGGATTTGCTTTTTTTAAGATAGCTTTTATAAGCTAAAAGCCATTAGTTGGTCATACCCAACTTTTAGCTTATTTCAGTACTTTTTGGCTTAAAAGTAAGTGCTTATGAGTATTTTTTATCTTTCCCAAACACCACAAAAAATAGAAAAAAGAGCTTCATAGCCAAAAGCACTTAAAATAAATCAATCCAAACAACCTTTTCGTATACATATATATGCTCTCAACTTGTTCAATCAAAAGTAAATATAATGTTCAAGCTGATGCCAGACTGCTACTACACTGTTAAAGAGTACCCAAAGATCGAAACTGAAACCCAATACTTCTTCTATTCCATTTTACAATACACTATTTGACCGAACACAAAGTTTAGAAAGTGAAAAAATACTATAGAACACCAACTAAATATCACACAACACCAGAATTACCATTAAAATCTCATGCTCTTCAACAATCCTGTCACTCTCAAACAAACAGCAAAATGAGAAAGTCATAATTTAAGTGTCACCAAACATACTAAAGTCTCAATCTTTTGAATGACACAGTTGAAAAAGTCACCAAACATACTAAATTCTCAAATCCTTTGAATGACAAAGTTGAAAAAGTCACCAAACATACTAAAGTCTCAATCTTTTGAATAACAAAGTTGAAAAAAAAGTTCAGAGTATATTAAATAAAACAAAGGGATCAACAGCTCAACAAAAAGTATAAGATAATTACTACAGCCTTCAACATTTGACCAAAAAGTAATAACAGACAATCATATTGTAGCATGAGAACATCACTCCCAATCCTCCAACAAACAACATACCTAGTGTAATCCCAACTGTAGCATATACGCAAACCTTACCAATAGATAAGTGAGTTAAATAAACCATCTCCAAACAGGTTGAATCACTCCTAATCCCATACACAAAACCAAAAATGCACATAATATACAAAAAGGAAACAACTTTATTAGAACAAAACAAAACAAATTAAAAAATTACCTCAGGAAGAGGAATGCTTTTTCCCTTCACAATAAGGGCTTTCAATGAAATTCTTAGAAGGGTATTTAGCAGTAACCATTCCAACTTCAAAAACCAAATTCTCACCACTAGATCTGATTCCCGTAATTCCCCACCACTTAAAAAAAGCCCTTACACTAATCCCATCAAGCTCCGCAATACGATTCTCAACAATTTTCCCCCTAATTTTCTTCGAATACGTCGCAAGGTAATTGTCCGGAGGTAGAGTAATTTTACACTTCTCACCCAGAGAAACTAAGAACTCGCCGGAACTGGAGTTTAGAGAATACCCATTAACGTTCCTTGGAAGTAACCCTATAGGAAACCCGAATCTCATTAGCTCCTTGTGTGCCTCCGATGGTGCCGGATCCGAATTCGGGTCCGGATTCGGATCCGGGTTTGAAGAAGATACAGAAATGGTGAAGACGAGAAGAACAATGGTGAAGATTACTAGGGTTTTTGCCATTTTTTTGAGCTTAGCGAAAAGGGGATTATTAGATTAGTCGATTTGAAGACTAATGAAATTGGATAAAGTGTTAATGTGCATATACTTTGTAAAAAAACGTGAAGTGGCTTAGAATGTGACACGTAGTTTGTGTGTGTGGCGAAATTTTCTCCGATTTGTGTTCTGTGTTCGATATTTATATTAGAATTTAACTAAATCTAAACGTACATTGCGGTGATTATTACTAAGGATAGCGCTCCAAATAAGGGTTCTTTTTCATTTTTTTCAGATACTGAATGTTGCGATCTTTAATTATGGATGAATTCATAAAAGAATCTCAACTTTTCTACCGTAAACTCGGGTTGATCTTTTATTAAAGGAAGTTACATATTTGATTGCTCATCAATAAATATTAAAGAATTAGTTAATATATGAAAAAAGGATAATATAACATGATTAAAATTAAATATATTTTAAGAATAAAATACGTAATGATCTTTTTTTCTACATTGCTCATCAAAATATATCCTTTAATTCAGTGAAATTATAAAAGCACAACTCATATATGATACGAATCAAGTGCATATAACGAATTTCAATTTTATTGATATTTAAATAAAGAAGAATACAACGATAGGATAAATTCTTATTCATTAAGTTTTGATACATCAATAATTTACCTTTGATGGCAAAAATCGTACATATTTATATTAGTGAATTGAAAGGGTAAAGACCGTATAAAAACGATAATAACATATATAGTGTAGTTTCATAAATAAGGCTAACAGAAAATTAAATGGCGTAAATTTTACTTTTAATTATTTTTTTGAAAGAATAAAGAAAGTATTAAATTAAAATTTAAAAAGAAAATTATAATATCATCCTTCTACTACAACAATAATAATTACGTTTCAATCGAATAAAATATATTACGAAACTTTTGATGCAATTTTTGTTTTTCTGATACAAAATTACATAATGTACATATGCTTCATTTTCATTTTAATGCTGGTTATACATAATAATAGTACATGTAAATATACTATATAGTTGCAATATTTGCATAGCCTTTTTTTTATTTTTTCAATCATAAAAAAAATTTGGCTCTTTTTTTTTTTAATTTTTTTTTCCCTTTCTTTAATTTTTCTATAAAATTCAACATTCAGGAGTGTTCCATGTTGAAAGTTCAACATTTTTGACAACTTTTGAAACACTTTCCAACACTTGAAAAGGTATTATATCTCCAATAACAACAACCTTCTTGGTCTCCAAATCTACTTGGTACATATCTACCCCTGTTTGAACAAAAAATATAATATGAATTCAGTAACTATAAGTTAATATCGCGCGTTTTATAGACTACGATGATAATAAATAATTTTTCTAATTAACTATACTGGTCCATTTAAGGTTATCTTAGATCGTATGTATGTAGGAGTTGTTCACAATATCAGGTGGCAATTCTGCATAAAGGAGAGGAATTGTAATATGTTCAAAACATAAATTGATCATGTATATATATGATGAGTTTTTATGGGTAACGTATTATGTTTTTTATTCAGGATTAAAGTTTAATTTCTATATACTATTGATTGAAGACCAATTAATTAAGATGATCTACGACAACATGTAACTTCATATTGAGTAACTTTGAGATATTTACCTTCCATTTTGGAGATGTGTTTTTCAACTTTCCTTGCACAACCATTGCAATGTATGGAAACTCTTAGCACCACAATCTACACCATTCAAATAATTAAATTCAATAATTAGACTTCACATTCATATTTTCATTTCTTTAAAATTATCCTTCACATAATTAAAAAAAATAGTCAAATTCACTATACACAAATATTGCCCAAATTAATTAACTAACTCAAAATGGAAGATTTTTAAAGCTTTTCATGACAATATAATTAAATAAATAGACGATCGTTCAATCCAACATGATATCAACGCAAGTAAAAGTGTTGAGTTCTATGTTATTTCACTCCATTATTAAAAATAAAAATTACACGTGTTTGGTCTAGATAAAAAGAATCAAATACACATGAAAGACAGAGTCAGAGCCAGAATTTCAACTTCATGAACTGAATTTAGAACATCAATTCATTTAACATCTAATCATATTTAATAAATTTCTTGACAGATACACTATTTAAGCAGTAGCTACTAAATTCAGCTGAATCCGTGTCTAGCTTCTATCTATGCTCCTCACGAAGCACGTGTTAAAGACATAATTAAGTAAAAAAACAAACATTTAATTACCTTAGGCTTCAATTGGAAAGCTAGAGTTGGAGGTCCTACATTAATAACATCCTTCAATCTCATCAACTTATGTTCATCATCTTGATTTGATAAATTATTATTCATCAATGGCTTCTTTTCAAATCCATCATCATCATCATCATGAACTCCATATTCATTAATACAAAAACAAGATCCAGAAGAAGAAATAGTACTAAAACAATCTAAAACTTTACCAAAATTAATCTTCATCATTACAACAACACAAAATAATATTTGCCTATATAAAGATGAATTTAATTAATATAAGGTAAAAAACAATAAATATAATTCATTGTAATGACCAAAAAAATGAAGTTATTGATGATGAGAAGGAGAAGGGAGACAAGACTCTCTACAATCCATTTTTGTTAAGATAAATTAAGTAGAAGGTATGTAGTAGTAGTAGTTAAGATGGGGACACATACAAGTCAAAATTCAGTATTTAAATATGATGAATTCGATATTTAATATATTTTATTTTGAACTCGTTATTTTGAAATTATGAGTGCGAAATTTAGTATATTGCTTATGCATATATATATGTTCTGCGTTGAAAATATTAAATATAAACATCTATATATGTATGTAGCTAGGAGGATAAAGCGCTAAGAAAAAATTTGAAAACATTCACGTGAATTTCATAATTTTTATTTATAAATTTAAATACTTTTATAGTATTAATTTGACATACGTATAAAAATTTATAAATTTCAAATTTTGAAACTGCGTCTAAATAAATCAATGAAAAAGGCACTTAAAAATGACCTCTCTAACATAAAAGGGAATTTGACATGTGATGTGAAACTAAAAGTAATACAATTTGAGAGACAAAAGCTCCAACATATTTAAGGGACTTCATGTGAGATTAGGTGTTAAGGTACAGTTAGAGCATCTAGTTCATGTGACTAATATACACATGAAAAGTATAATTGGATCAAAGTGGAAAATAAGAGAAAAAAAATTATTGAGTAGAAGAATATCCACAAGTTATATGCAATGTGAATCAAAGAAATTTATGGTGCTAGGACATAAAGTATTCCAAAGCATATCAGTAGTCGCAGAATCAAGATTTTCATTCAATAAATTTATAATTTTAAAAAGTAAAATATAGAAAGAAATTAAGAAAATTCAATATATTTATCCTACATACATCTATCATTTACTTGTATATTATATTGAATATATGTGTTGATGTTATTATTATATATATATACGATGTAATTTTTGTCGCAAAGGAACTTTTGAATGAACCTCTTGTGCACCTAACTTCAAAGACTATATAAGAAAAAGGAGTTAAGTGCTGGCTAGACCTAAAATTGTTCAGCAATTCAGTATGTAGTATAATTTATTAGTGTACTATATAATATAATAGATTTATACGTTGATAGTATAATTAAATGAACTATTAATTTAAATTGATTGCATATTATTGTAGATCTGCTTAACTAAATAATTTTTTAAAAAAATTATATATTGTAAATGCACATGACTTGAGCTCTTTGAAAGAGCAACTCACCAAGTGTGTATACACATATATTTTTTATTTCTCTAGCTGGTATTTTTCGTCTTGTAGCACCAAATTCAATTGTTCAAAAGTACAAAATTTAAATGAAATGTAGCCTCTCAAAGAATTTTAAGAAATTATATAAATATCTAATATTGCTAAAAAGGGAATAATTAAGCTGTCCAAAAGTAGACATAACAATTTATTAAGTTTTGGATCATTTTTCTATTTGTATACGTCATTCTTGAGCAGAGGTCATCCTAATTTTACTGTATCGTTACAATTTTATCAAATGTCCCCGAAGAGACAAAAATTTTGAAAGAATCTATCAAACAACCATTAGATCATATCAACAACATGATATGAGATGGGAACTATCATTGACGGCACCACAACCCGAAGGTCATGGAGGTTGTTAATCACTTCTCGGTCTGACAACCACAATTGATCATTCACTATAGACTTAGTTTCTAGTCTCGTAATTTAGAAATCAACGTCATATAATGGTACAAGAACGTTTTACCTCAAGTGTGAGACTTTTTCGGCATGAATGTGAATTCTTTATAAGCTACTTTATTTGTTGTTTTCAAGTTTTAGGTTAGAATACTCAAATTATTTTGATAATTGTAATATAAAAAGGTAAATCTATTCAAATGCATGATCATATATACGTAGCAAACTCAATAGCACTAATAATGCTAGGTGATATACTAATAATGCTAGGTGATATCATCATACCTTTAACTATATATTTAAGAAAGATGTCCGATAAAAAACATTCAATAAAATACTCGATAGCACTAATAATGCTAGGCGATATCATCATACCTTTAACTATATATTTAAGAAAGACGTTCATTAAAAAACATTCAACAAAATACTCGATAGCACTAATAATGCTAGGCGATATCATCATACCTTTAACTATATATTTAAGAAAGACGTTCATTAAAAAACATTCAATAAAATTAGAACGATACACAAAAATTAATATACTAACATATAAAAAATTAACACATATAGTACTATAATTGATTAGTTTTTTTATGATTAGTTAAGGGAGGCAAAGAGGAATATTTGGTGGATAAGATAAAACATATTATAGAGACATACTAGGGTCTTAGGGGTCTACAAATGAGCTCAATTTTTTTGTCTACATGTATAAAATTATTATATTATATAGTATAAAGTAAGGGTAGATGACATTAAATTATTTAAGGGGGGGCCATATAATATGAGCTCTATTATTGGTTCTATAAAAGTATGTATTTTTCATCTTGGTTAAGTGGGGTATAATTTTCACAGCTAATTTGGTCCATGTGATAATGAGTTTTTTGAATAAGAAGACAAATTTATTCAAGAAAATATTCATGTTATCCACGTGTCTTTCATCATAGCAAAGTTGGAATTTTTGGATTTTTTTTTTTTTTTTTGGTTTTTTATATTTTTGTGAAAAAAGGGGTATTATAAGCATCTAGACAAAGTAAGTGTCCTTTTAGAAGCTAGAAGAGTTTAGCTCTATATTAAATGGGAGTTAAAATTATATAGTTTCACTAGATTTGTTGACTACCAGTTGTATTGCACTCACTACTACATGAGTTCGGAGACAATAAGTTATACGTAAATTTTATTCTTATTCTGTATGTTGAAGATATTCTTTTTAAATAGATTTTTGCTCAAGAAAAAAACTTTTTTGAAATAGGTTTTGAAAAATATAAAGTGCAAGAAGCGGTAATGAAAATATTAAGAAAAGTGAAATATTGACGGTAAAAACTAGTAAGATAACCAAAGCACACGCATAAAAATAGTGATATAATCAAAGAATAAGATAATCGGATGAAAAAAGAGAAATCACTTAACAATATGTTGATCTTTTATACTATTTCTCGGCCTTTTCGTTCTCCTATTTAGTCATACCATTGGTTATGAACTGAAAATGTGTAATGTCTTATCTATAACCATTTTACCTAAATTCTTGTTCGGTCTATATCTACCTCTCCTTAAGTCTATCACAACCAACTTCTCACAAGTCACACTTCCTCAATAGGGCATTTGTGTTCCTCTTCCTCACACGTCTAAACCATCTCAATCTCGCTTTCGTCATCTTACCTTGTATGTTCGTTTCTAATCTTAACTCTCCTAATATGATTACACATTCATCCAAGCATATTTATCCTCATTTTTACCATTTTGATATTTTAACTCTTTGAATTCTCAGCCAACCTACTCAGTTTCATACGTAGTAGATCTAATAACCAATTTATAGAACTTACCTTTAAATATTGGTGATACATACACCAAGCTAATAGTTTGGTCTCCTCCCCTTATAGGACAAATAAATTTACAAGAATCTCACGTATTTCATTTTTATCGATTTAATATCAATTTACACAGTTTAAAGACATATTTGATTCTTTTCTCGCTTAGTAAATAGTTGAAAGTAAATGATCATGTCCTTTTGTGTTTGAGTTATGAAAGAAGCCTAGAATTTTGTGTATACTTGTGTCCAATTAACATAAAATAGCTACTTTTGGCTACTTTTTAAACAGTGGCTAAATCATGATCAATAGTACATGAAAAGTGGCTATTTTTCCGATTTTATCGGCTTTTTGGTACATGGACAGCCCAAGAAGGTTGGGCCCATAGTTCTTGTACCTTAACTCATTGTGGGCCTCATCATTCACAGATTTAACATCTTGTTGGGCCCAGTGACTACTGTGCATTCTCTGAAGTGGGCCTAACTTAAATACGTTTTAGGGCTTCTTGCGTAAATGTATACCGTCGGCAAAAAAAAGTATATGAAAATAATTTTATGTATATGCAATGTATTGATATTGTACGAATAATGTATACCCATGTATATATGATAAATAACTATGTATGAAAGATGACAACATACATAAAGAAAATGGTTCGAATTATTAATTATGTATGTATTAATTTATCAGAACGATTAACATCCTTTCGGTGAAATGTGCTTACTTATACACATGCTACATCAATACATACGACGATGTTTGTTATAGGACATAAACATTGGATTTATGATACTAAGATTGATAATACCAACCCAAATAACTTGGATTAACTACAAATAATGTTGTTGATGTTATTACTATGATTGATAAAAGTTTGATCGAATGATAATTCTTTTTAATTATTCATGTATTTTAACTTATCACAAACAAGTAACATCCTTTCATTGAAATATATAAATGATGTTAGTTATAGTACATAAACATCTTATTTCTGATAGTAAGGATTCATACTACCGACTCAAATAACTTAGACTAACTACAAATAATGTTGTTGATGTTATTATTATTGTCATAGTAGGTAAACTCTATAAAAGTTAAACTATCTCTATCTATCTATCTATCTATCTATCTATCTATAAATAGGCACTACAAATAATGTGTTCACTTATATACATGTTACATCAATACCTAAGATAATGTTAGTTATACTAACGATCCAAATAACTTAGACTAACTACAAATGATGTTGTTGATGTTATTATTATTGTTATAATACGTAGACTCTATAAAACTTAAACTATCTCTCTATATATATATCTATATCTATAAATAGGTGGTACTAGTAAAATTAAAGCTTATTTCATGTTGGTGTGATGAGTTTTTTTCTATTTGACCATACTCTTTACAAGTGCAATTATAGTTGTGGTCCTATTTTACTGACTAAAAAGAGAAAATATGCATAGAAAGATATGACTATTACTTCAATAGTACAAAAAGGTGTGGCCAAAACTTAAATTTTGCAGGTGAAATCTAACCAAGCTAGAGTGCTTATATCATAAAGAGATTTTTTTTTTTTAAAAAAATAATCTATATATACTAATAGTGGTAGTATTACGTCATATAGTTTCTTGTTCTTCGATTTTTGTTACTATATATTACTTCTTGTAAGTTATTTATTGTACTTTTTTATTGTAGTTACTGGTCCTTTTTGGGTATATTTTGTCATGTCTTGTGTATCTTTTGTCTTGCTTTCTTTACTCGTGTTATTTTCATAAGTAAAACGCCTATTGGAAATATTATTTGTATCTCCTAAGATAGGGGTTAGTCATGCGTACAACTGCTCTTTTTAGACTCATTTATGTAATACACTGAGTATGTTATCGTTTATTTTGAGATTTACGTACAATGATCAAATTAAAAATTTTATCAAGAAAGTTGAAAAACGATAAAACTACTATGTCGGAAATTTAAACTTGACCTAACACATTCTCGAGTTGCTATAGCCACTATCAGTCTATCACACTAAATGAGGACAAGATTTTGATTTGCACCCGTAACTGAATATGAAGAATCGAACTAAATTATGATATGAAAACTTACTTAGTAATCACTTTCAAATTGAGAAAAATCACATTCTTTTAATTATCTAAAATGGATAAACACATTTTTATCCATTGTAGATTTTTTTTTGTTTGGTTACTACAATATACAAAATGTTGGTAGTTTTACACAATAATGATCCATCCTAAAATGAGACATCAAAAGAGAGCAATTAGATGTAATCTAAACATAAAAAAAATAAAATAAAGTAAAGTGAGATTCAAATTAAAAAGACAATTTACTATGTTTAACTTTTAAAACTATTACTACCACTTACTATTTATATAAAAAAATATATATTATATTACCACTTACACTATAATGATAAATCCTCATGAAAATGAGACATGAAATGAGAGCAATTGCATGTGAGTACAAAACATAAATTATTAAAAGTACAGTAAGGTTCATTTTAAAAAGGCAATTTACTACTTTTTAACTAAATAAATATTACTCCTACTATCACTTACTATTGTTAAACATTTATTAGTTGGTCCATGTGCCACAAACCAAATCATTATAAATATACTTTTAGATTTGTTCAAAAATCAATAATAAATATAGATAGCTGTCTGTGTGATGGTGGCTAATTATAACTTTTGCAACAAATAAATAAAAATTAATACATAAATTAGATATAGAAGAGTCTTTCTTGTTTTTTATTTGATATCTGATATTGATATTAAACTTTTAAATAAATATACAATTTTTTTTAATATTTCTAATTAAAAATAAAGAAATCTTGAATGACTATCGCAACACAATCATATAGATAATTCTCCTTGTATTAATGAATTATTATTTTATTAGTAAAAATTAAATTATCAATGTCCATATCTTTCCACCGTTATGGGACCCATGTCAAAGCATGATCATTTACAAAATTAAAAATTAATAATCAAAGATCCCTTTAAAATTCATACATAATCACGTAAAGCAAAGGAATAATATTAATTTTAGCTACTCAAATTTTAATAAAATTTTATTTTGACCCTTATGACTTATGAGTAATGATAGTTTGGTTAGACATGTTCATTGGTGAAGCCAGGATTTTTAATAACGGGGTTCAAAATTTGTAGAAATAAATACATGAAGTAGTCGAAGGAGTTTCGATATCTACTATATATACATAAAATATTATTTTAACTATATATAAATAGTATAATTTTTAAATAAATAAAGTGGTGTACTTTAATCCTTTAAAATAATTAATGTATAATATTAAGTTTGTATATTTTCTCATTATTTAAGGGGCTTTTAAAAATAGTTTTTAAATATAATAATATACTCCCTAATTAAAATGACCAAAGAGACATTTTTTTGTTGGTTAAATATACTTAGTTATTAAATAAAATAAAGATCAAAATTAAAATATATCAATTACGAAATAATCATAAAATGGTATCATCCCTAAAAGAAACATACTAGCGTAGCAAATTCAAAATTCAATGAGTATTTTAATTAGATGAACGATTCACCTTTTTAGGAAATTTTCATTTGTTGTTCGATATTTATTTTACAATTCAATTAAAATCGATTTTATAACTTGAATGGTCTCTTTTTGTACACGGCATTCTTGATTTTTTTTATTCCCAATCGTTGAAGCTTAAAACCCCGATTAAAGTTTGAGAAATCTCAACCATATGATCACGATTCCATAACCTATGTTGGTAGCCAAAAAGTCTATGTTTGATAGTTTTATTATATAGTCTTTGTTGTTGCTCTAGTTAGTATTTAAACACAAACTATTCATCGTGGTGATTCTCATTTAAATGGTACTTCTTTCGTTCCATATTAGTTAATCACTTTTAATTTTGCACGATATTTAAAAAATCATAAATAAGAAGATGATTTTACTAATTCTCCCTTTAAAAATCTTCTTAAAAATATTATAAATAAATGTGAACACTTTAAAAAAAGAATCAATTACAAGGGTTATATATAAAAAACAATTAATCCTTTCTTGATTTAGTAAAGTGATCAATTAATATGAGATAAATATATTTAATATAATGATCAACTAATATAAAACCGAGAGAGTAATAAATTCGCTCACTACATTGAAGGTTTTTAATACACTTTAATATGAAAACTCCACCTAATTGATGTTACTATTACTCTTATGAAAACATTAATTTCATGGTTGAGCGAGACAAATAAATACGTATTCATGTCATAATTTAATATTTATATTAATTGTTCATATTACTAAAAAAAATATTTGAATTTCTTTTATCTTTATAAATTAGAGATAAGATTTACTTACTCTAGTTTTTAAAATTATTACTTGTGAAATTATAATACTAAACATAGTATTAGAAAACTATTGATAAGAAGATTTTTCTAAAACTCATTTACCCTTACTTATATCTTTACTATATTAATTTTTCCAAACATATATTCACTATCAACAACAATTAATACCAAGAAAGCAATGGAAACCAATAAAATTCATCACAAAGAGAAAAATCATACAAAAACACAACCACAAATAATCACAAACGACTAGTCATTTGTTAAATCACCTTTTTTCTTTGGAAGATAAAAGAAAAAGAGAATTAATTAAAAAATCAAACTCTCACCAACAAATAATATTCGAATAACCAATCAAGTGAATTATGAATGTTCAATATAGCTATATACTTGGCATAATACATAAATATGCTTTTTAACTTGGCCTCATTTTTCATTTATGCACTTCAACTTTGAGTATGTCCTTAAACTCGTATAAACTTGAACAAGTAGACACATGAGTCATACGTGGCACGATACAATATGTCAACTCACATACATTATTCATTTGATTTGTCATCTTATGTTGGGTATGTAGCAAGAATTGATGAAAAATAGAGGGAAAGAGAGGAATTTGAAAAGTTGAGAACTTGAAGATTTGAGAACTTAAAAAATCCTCTTATGCTTTAATAAAAAGACATTTGTCATTCATCAGTGGTGAAAAGAAAAATAGGAGAGTTTAAATACAGAAATACTCCTATTAATTGTTAAATGTGTTGGAAAGAGGGACTCCCCTCGCGCCGTCGTCGTCGCTCGCTTCGGCTATAAATACCATTCATTCTTCAGATTATTGACTTATGAATTTTCTGATTCTTCTTCTTTCTTCGTGTATTTTCTGATTCTTCTTCTTTCTTCGTGTACTTTTCTGCTGTTGATTGGTCTTCGGCTATAAATATCATTCATTCTTCAGATTATTGACTAACGAATTTTCTGATTTTTTGATTCTTCTTCTGCACAAACTTTTCTTCGTGTACTTTCCTGCTGTTGATTGGTCTGGTGATTGAGATCATTTTACCCTGGGGAATAAATAATTTCCTTAAGGCGACACTGTGAGTTCAGTGGATTTGATCTTTTTTCTATTAAAAAATTTCCAGATTCTGGTACGTTTTTTACAGATTTTAATTTTTACTTAATTGATTTCTGTTCATCTTTTGTACTGATTCTGAAAACTTTAGTTACTTCGTATTTCTGTAAAGTTTTATCAGAATTAGTAATTCTGTTTTTCAAACACAGATTGGCAACATCTTATTTCTGAGTTATCTTCAATGATTTTTAAAAGTGATAACATTTTAACTAGTCGACAAATCTATAATCGATAAGTCTAATCTACAAGTTTCAAAATCAAACTAAACCGACTCATACACAGAGCTGCTAAGATTCTCCGATAAAAAATAGTCATTTTATATAAAATAAATTTGGAAAAAAAACTATATATCATATTTTTGAGGGGTATTTGTATAATTTCACAGCCGCCATGTACGACCTGTCCCCATAACAACATTCCAAAGTCCACCACCCGTCAAAAGTTATTCAGTTTTCTCTTTACAGACACACAGTTTCTCCCTTGTATCCGCGGAGCACCCTATATTTTCTCTTTCTCTCTCTACAATTTCTTCTTCCAAAAGAGGAAGAAGCATTCTGAGCTGTACGAAAGTTGTTGTTTTCTCCATTTTCATCGATCAAGGTACTTCAAAGTTTTAGTGTATATATTTTGTTTGGATTTGATGACTGTGAATTTACCAGATCTGATGTGGTTGAAGTTTGAATTTGTTTTGTTTGATGATTGTGCGAGTTGATTGATCGTTTTAACTGTATTTTGATGATTTGTTGTGTGGTTTTTGGCAGTTAGTTGGGGTGTATGTGTTTTTTTTTTGGAAATGAGTTGATTGATCGTTTTAGTGGAATTGATGAGTTTTTGTGTGATTTTTTGAAGTAAGTTGAGGAGATAGGGATTTGATTGGTGGTTTGTGTGACTTTAATTGGTCGTATAACTGGAATTGATGAGTTTTTATGTGATTTTTGGAAGTAAGTTGAGGAGATAGGGGTTTGATTGTTGGTTTGTGCGAGTTTAATTGATTGTTTACTGGAAATGATGAATTTATATGTGATTTTTGACTGTTAGTTGAGAAGTTTATGCTTTGATTGCTGGATTGTGCGAATTTAATTGATCGTTTTACTGGAAATGAAGAGTTTTTGTGTGATTGTTGGCGGTAAGTTGAGAAATTTAGGCTTTCATTGCTGGTTTATGTGACTTTAAATGATTGGTTTTCTGGAAAGGATGAGTTTTTGTGTGATTGTTGGCAGTAAGTTGAGAAATAGGGCTTTGTTTGCTGGTCTATGTGGCTTTAATTGATTGTTTTACTGGAATTGATGAGTTTTTGTGTGATTTTTGGTAGTAAGTTGAGGAGATGGTGGTTTGATTGCTAGTTTATGCGACTTTTATTGATCATTTTACTGAAATGATGAATATTTATGTGATTTTTGGCAGAAAGTTGAGAAATTTGGGCTCTGCTTGCTGGTCTATGTGACTTTAATTGATCGTTTTACTGGAATTGGTGATTATTTTTCGTGTGATTTTTGGCAGTAAGTTGAGGAGATAGGGCTTTGATTGCTGGTTTTTTGTGAAAATATGGCGAACCGAAGGGAGGATGAGAAGAATGAAAGAACTATACGGAATCTGCTTAAGCTTCCTGACAATCGACGATGTATCAACTGTAATAGTTTGGTAAGTTTGATCTATCCTGTCGGTTATATGAATCCTCTATGTTGGTTCTTTTCTGCTATATTTAATACTCTCTATATCCCATTTTAGGCGGGGGGGAATGTCAAAGTACCTAACTTTGATGCGAAGTTGAATGGAAAATTTTCTAAGTTTTTTGGAAACAAAATTTACATCTTTGGAAGTTGAATATTGAATTTAGTAAGTCACTGTAGTTAATGATTCGAAATAGTTTACTTGATAAAAAAAAGATTCAAAATATTTGAACACGTAGGAACATATCAGGGTAAAATAAAATTCTTTGGCTCGTCAAATATCACAAAGAAAGGGACACTTGAGTAGTTTGTTATACTTAATCAATCTGTTAACCACGTCTCGATCCAAAGCTAGTTGGCAATGGTTATAGGAATGCTCTATATCTGTTTTGTTCGGCTCTATTTATTAGTTTAGCATTTTGACCATTTTTCTATTTGGTCACTTTCTGTTTGGTCTTAATTTTACCTCCTTAGCTGCTGAATTTGTTCTTGTATTTGAACTGTGAATTGTGCATGACCTTTGGTTTGGTCTATATCTGTTCCATTCTACTTTATTTAATAATTTTCAATAAGCTTGAAAGGATACATGGAAGATTAGCATGACTTTTACACATTAGAATGACAAGAAAAGTAAGGCCAAGTTCTTAATGATGAACTGTCTTAACTAGGAGTGGAGCTATGGGGAAATGCATGGCCAATGTGGGCTTCTGTTCAATATGTTGTTCTGTTTAGAGTGACTGCATTTCTCTCTACCTCTAGGTCTGGATATGACATGGTGTAAGCACAAACAGATACCATGATATGCTAATTGGGTGAAACTCTAAATTTAATCATCACGGAGGCTGTAAAGTTGGCTACCTCACCACTTCCTTACCATTTCTTTACTCTAGAGAGGACCTTCACTTGTAAAGCTACATTTGATTCCATTCTCCAAGAAAAGCTGCATTTGATTCCAAATGCCACAAGTATTCCAAGTCTTGTTATATTAAGTTTAATTTGCTTTATACATTTAATCTTTATTACAAAAAAGCGTGCTAACTTTCTTTGAAAAAGTTGAACATCTTCTGAAATCCAGAAGTGCAGTTCATAAGAAGATGCTCTGTATGTGGAAGGAATGTATTAAGAGGAAGAGCTTAGTATTTACTCTTCAAGATTTGCTTTTCTTAGAAAATATCCTTTTCTAATATTAAATTTAGATGAGAAGCATTAATGAGATTTATAGGATATATTTCAATTTTGAGGCATGCTATGCATTCAACGGAAATAATCTGCATAAAGAGATTTTCTTTACTTAAAAGAATAGTAGCTTCAACCATGGTAGTAAGATAGCATGTGCATCCTATATATCCCGTTTAACAGAGCACACATACATCTACGGTGTTTTCACTGCTTTAAAGTAACTTCAACTCCTTTGCCTTACTCTCTTCTTATCCTGGTGTGTTTTTGATGATATGATACTTCAAGTAATAAGAGTCTAAGGGATTATTAGGTTGAGGGATTAAAAGAAATTATTCCAGTGTAATATCCAACATACAATCTTCGGTTTGAGGAATTAGAAAAAATTATCCTGGTAACTAGTGTTTGGTTGGCTGTACTAAATAATATCCGCATCAAGTTGTACGAGAATCTATGCAATATTTTATGCGGGAGAGAATATGAAATAACTGAATAAAAAATTATGTTTATTAGCAATATGAAGATTAAAGTATTTGAGACTACCTTAAAGTAGGTAATTTATGAATAACATTCTTTGTAATGTTACTTTTTACATACAAATCTCTGTTATTTTTATCATGTAACAGCCTTTTTATTGTTATTTACCGGATAAATAATCCTTCTACTCTAGTTCCACATAATTAGCATGTGAACCAAATGACCCATTAATGGTTTGTTTATGCACTTCTCCATATTCCTCATCATTAATTTATTGACCTTTATCTATAGTTATGACAATGTTTCTTCTACTGCTTATGATATATCATTAGGCTTATAAATAGACATGATTTTCATTTGAAAAAAATGTTGAGTGAGTCTACAAGCTCTTTTCCAGCTACTTCTCTTAAACTGAAAGAATGTCTTTACTGACTATGAGAGAATTGTCACATTGATTTGGGTCTGAATTTTCTTGTCTGTGTTCGACTTACATATATATATTTAGATGAGAAACCCAGATATATTAGATAAAGACTGTCTCATTCCCTTTCATTTCGTTTGGTTAGATGTATTACTGGAAATAATTCCTGTAGTAAATTCATTACTTATGCAGATTTAGTGCCAATTTATATTGCAATAGTAATAATCCTTGCATTAGTTAAGCTGTTATTAGTACATTATTATATCTTGAAATCGTTGTGGTGTAACGATACAGCTATTACCAATACATGTATTAGAACATGTAGATGTCTAAATTACCCTTTAAAGTATCAGCTTACATTGAATCATTTTAGATTTAAAACGAAAGTTCTATAATAAAATTTTCATATTCAACAGATGATTGTTAAATTTATTTATTTATATAACATTTTTGTATATCGAAGCTCGATGAGGTGGTGGTAAGGTACCCTCCGAGACCCCACTTAGTGGGATTTCATTGAGTATGTTGTTGTATATAAATTTTTCTGTCTTTTTAAATTTCATCTTGAAAATATATTGTCCTTGAAAAATTAAAAGTTATAGTCATAATTGATGTAGCTCAATTTTATTTTTAAGTTTAATCAAGCAAAATTTTAGGCATATATGTTGATAGAACCAATATTAGATTAAGTGATTTAAAACAAATCTTTATCCAA
The DNA here is from genome assembly GCA_016801875.1 of Solanum sitiens. Taxonomy (NCBI): domain Eukaryota; kingdom Viridiplantae; phylum Streptophyta; class Magnoliopsida; order Solanales; family Solanaceae; genus Solanum; species Solanum sitiens. Next base: position 2,735,327 of record JABWTJ010000081.1, read on the forward strand.
TTTAAGCCAAAGAAGTGTTTTAAATGATGCACCTTGTATCTAGATATTATTAGGATGAACTAAACAACCAATAGTAAATACAGTAACCTAACAATCCATTGGTTATAATTCACCATATTACAATCTTTCTATCAAAATTCATGTATAACTTGTGTCCGTATATTAAATGACTCATTAATGTATATACTGTAGAGGCTCCTGTGTCATTTCTTGGATGTTTTTTCTTTGCTTTCGTGCCTCTCTTATTTGTCTGAATTAGTTGCATAGCAGGTTCTTTAAATATTATCACGTGTCATTTTTATCTATTGAAATAACAGATGTATAGTAATATATCTCATACTTTTCTGTCTTAACAGGGGCCACAATATGTTTGCACTAATTTCTGGACATTTGTTTGCACAACATGCAGTGGTTTACAGTAAGTGCTGTTATTCAATAAATGTTGCAACCATCATTCCTCTGCGGTGCTTAAAATGTTCCCTAGCATTATAAACTCCTTTTAACTTCTAGTTCTTTGCTTATTGTTCTACATTTGAAAATACTGGCAGTCGGGAGTTCACCCATAGAGTGAAATCAGTATCCATGGCTAAATTTACCTCACAAGAAGTTAGTGCCCTTCAAGGAGGAGGAAATGCGGTATGCATGCTCCTTTTGCTACAAGTGGCACACCTACTTCTAATGTCATGTTCATATTCCTTTCATCACTGGTTGCCTGATTCTTTATCCTTTTGCCTTTGCGGCTTTTTATTTGGGGGTGGGGGTGGGGGTGGGGGGTCATTTTCACAGAGTGCAAAGGAAATATATTTGAAGGACTGGGATCCACAGCGTAATTCTCTCCCAGATGGCAGGTTTGTGATCTTAATAAAATGTATGTATTTGATACTTATTATTGATCCCAAATGAGTTCTAATAGTCTTTGTGTTCAGTAATGTAGAGAGGCTTCGTGATTTTATTAAGCATGTGTATGTGGATAGAAGATACTCCGGTGAAAGGAGCTTTGAGAAGCCGCCAAGGGGAAAGATGGTACATAATCTATCCGGTTCATCCACAATTTTAACTTTCAGAATTGCTCATGATGCTTCTTACACTAGAAGAATTTCCATGATGTCCTCACTTGAGCATATTTTCTGTTCTAAAACCTTTGATGTCCACTAGTTGAACGCGCATTCCTTTTAATTCATATAATATTTGATATCTGCAGGCTGAAGCCGAGAACATGAACGAGAACAGGAAGACAGATACCTACCGGGGTGGCTCTCGAAGCCCACCAAATGAGGAAGTATATGAGCGTCGATATAGCGACAGAGCTAGTCCTGGTGGGAGAAGTAGTGGTGGAAGAAGTCCTGGATATGATCAGAGAAGTCCTGCCCGTGCTGAAGTAATCAATGACTGGCGACGGGAGGATAGGTTTGGTAATGGTCGAACTTCTGATGGAGGATCCAAGTTTGAAAGCATGTCACCTGACAGTCAAAGCGACCTTGACACATCTAGTCCCCCAATAGTTCGGCCTGTTAGAGAGATTCTTGGAGAGAGTGTATCTCCTCTTCGAGTTATTGAGCCTCCGAAAACCAATGGTGGTAGGTCTGCTGCTGATAGTTCCATGCGGACCCAGGTGTGGATTATATCCTATACAACAGCATATGGTATTTGATTCTTTTGGATGATGGTATTAAGCTTTGTTACATTATCTAGTAACACGCCCATTATGATCCCGGTTTGTTTCCACAAGACATCCTATGTTATCTGTTCCTTTTTTGGATGATGGTACCATTCCTTTGGTTTTAATATAGTTACACACCTTTTGGAAACAACTTACCCAAGTAAATATCTGGTGAATGATGGCATCAATATTAGATAAAAAGCTCTTTCTCGAATGTTTTTTTGGCAACCAATGTGAATCTTACCATTAACAAAAACATCCACATACAAACTAGGAGCACCCAACCTCATCACTCTCTCTCTAGTAAGGATGTAATGAGGAAGGGCTAAGAAAGACCAACAGCTAACTACATAAATTTGCCAAAAACTTTTACATCTATTTGCTCTTTCTGTATTTTGATACATGTCTATTCTCTCTACAATTTCTCTTGTAATTTTCCCCACTGTTTCAGTATGCAGTATCTGTACATCTCTGAATTTCTTCCAGTTCCTTGCTTTTCAGATGTGACACACCATAGCTCCCCATAGAGCAGCCACCACTTCCTTAAACTTCTTCCAGTGCTTCATTTTAATCATCTCCAATATAGTTTTCAATTCTCTTGCAGGCAGTGAGATGTTGGACCATTGTAGAAGTTCCAACTCTCACCCTTGCAGCATAATCACAGTCTACAACAAGTGCTTGCTTGTCTCCATCACTGATGATTGACATAGGCAGCATCTAGTGTCTTCCATGCGAATATTCATATTCAACAGTCTCTTTCTCGATTGTTCCGGAAACCTTTTATTTAACAAATAGGAAATATGTACATCTAGATTTCACTTAACTCTTAGCATTTTCAAACTTCATGGGCTTTACCTGTAATCTCCTTACTGCTCACCTAACCAAAAGGTGCAAAATATGCTCCACATTACTTACCACTTACCAGTATACTCTTTTCTTTTATGGCTTTCCCATAGCTTTCCAATTATTAAGGTGCTAAATAATTTTTTGTGTATGGTGCAGAGGACTGCATCTTCCAGTAGTTTGGCGTCCTCCAATGGGAACCCTGTTGAACTTAAGACCGAAACCTCATTAATTGATTTTGATGATGTTCCTGAACCCCCAATTTCTGCACCCGCACCACAAATACAACAATCTGTTACGGTCATGCCCGTTGCTCAACCAACGAAATCTGCTGCTGACAACTGGGCGAACTTTGATTCATTTGCGGAGGTTAAAGCATCTCCAGCTCCTTCAAATACCAATCTACTGGAGACTGTATTCTCAGAGTTGACAGCTCCAGCAACTGCAACTGCTCCTTCAGGAAGTCCTGGAGGTAGTGCAGCTCCATTCACCCCCTTCAGTAGTTTTGCTCCTGGAGCTGCAACTATGGACAACTCAGCAGCATTTCCACTTGGTGCTCCAGCTGCACCCACTGAACAGACATCAATACTGCCAGTTAGTGGTGGTAATGCCTTTGCAAATATTCATGGTGGACACTGGTCTAATATGCAACCTCAGCAGACTTCCTTGTTTCCTGTGACTGGCCAACAGGCTATATCACAGCTTTCTACTCCAGCTGCTGGTGGACCTTCTGGCAATCAGGTAGCTTTTTAGCGCTACATTGTCCTTGAGGTCAACTCGCTGTATCCTTGTGTTTCAGTACTGATCATTGTGAACCACGATCTCTCCTCTTTCAGCAATGGAATTCTTCAGTTGCCCCAAGCACTCTTGGTTTTCCTAGTTCAGCAACTGCACAAGTCCCTCAAGCTGTAAACCCTGTCCTTCAGGAAGCCACTTCTGCAGTTGCATCTCAAGCTTCTTCTGTTGAAATCAAATCTATTGGAAGAAAAGAACTGCCTGCGGTGAGTTGTTTTCTATGGTTTTATCATGTTATTAAATCTAGTACTCATCATATATTTAGAAGATTTGTATAGCCTAAAGTATGAACATTTGCCTAGGTTAAGAAGTTCTCTCTTTGGTAGATGGGTACATTTAAAAAATCCTGTAGTCTAAGAATGTACGTTTCTGTGCAGGATTTGTTTGCTGTAAATTATTCTTCAATTCCTGGAGCTTTTCCAGGCTGGCATGCTGGTCCACAGCAAGGCTATGGATTCGCGATGCAGTACAACATGTCAATGGTATCTGTGCTGACCCAAAGTGTTTATGCTTGACTCTGCTATTTTATTGTCACATCATGCTTAACTTGCTTGCATCTTGCTCATGGACACCTTTTTTCAGGCTACAAATGCTTTTCCACAAGCATCAAAATCAACAAACCCGTTTGATGTCATAAATGAACCAACTTCGCAAGCTCCAACGGTATGTGAAAATAATATCACCTTACTGTGAATGATTTTTTTCGTCACCACTTGTGATGCACAAGGCATTCATATTAAAAGAGAATCAAGCCGCCCCTCTTCCCCGCCCTCCCGTATACCCACACAAAAAATGAAGAAGAAAGGATGTACCTAAAATTTTTCCTTGTAGCAAATGAGAGGATAGGAGCAGAGATATGTTTAGTTTTATACCTTTTGGACTGTACTGATAAGCTGATTGATGCTGAAGACATTTCAACTTGTGTTGAATAGTAAGAAAAGGATGCAAACATTAAAATAAGATACAGAGTGGGATGTTGATAATTTATGATGATATTAGTTGATTATCATATGCACTTGGGCTTCATCTTGTGGTGAAAATCTGAAAATGTTTTTATCTGCAGTGAACTTCATCATATTTAATTGAGAAGTTTTTTACCTGTACTCCTGTTATTTCTCAACAAAATAATCTATGTTAATAATTGGCGAATAACTAATTGCTGCCACAACCACAAAACCTTTGTTCTCGACCTTGAAGAGAATGAAACAAAGCTTTGTTTTAGTGGGAAATATGTTAATTAATATTAACCTCCCTTGATCTCATTGAGATTTTCATTTTTCAGTTTCCATCAATGTCATCATTACAAGGTGCACTACCAAACATGGCAGCTCCAACTGGATTGCTGCATACATCCAACCTTGGTGCCCCAACTTCTTATCCTCCGGCAATGCCTCAGCAAGCACCATCTTATGCATCAGCAATTCCACCAGGTAGTATCAGTTACCCTTTCATTAGATCTACGGTCCATATTTTCGAACGCTGATGATTTCTTAATTTTTAGGCTCATACATGGGGCATCAAGTAGCTGGTAGCATGTCACAGAGGTACTTTGGTTAATTGCTATTCCATTTTAGTCTTGCACCAAACAATATCATTTTAGCTTTCTCTTACAGACTCTCAAGCACCCTATTCCCTATGTAGGACATAACAAATGAAGTGTTAACATATATGAGATTAAATCTAGAAGTATAGACTGAAACTTTCTGTTTTTTTATTATGCATAACTTGTTTCCGTTCATCTTTTCCTTCTCAAGATGGCTTACTTTCATTGTTTGAAGAATCTATACATTCGAGGGGTAATACTGAAGGAGTGCTTTTCAATTTGCAGACCACCAGGAGTAGCAAGTTTTGGCTTTGATGGGGTTGCTTTTGGAGGTCTAAACTCGAATCAGCAGTCGGGTGGATTATATTCTGCACCCCCTACCCAGAACACCTTCTCTTCTTCTGGAGGAAACCCTTTCGGATAAAGAAAATTCAGTGTTATAATGTGATTGAATTGAGCATTCCGCGTCACGATATTTTTGTAGCTGCTTGCTGTAGAATGGTTCATGCTCAAGGCATCTCCAAGGGTTATAGCATTCTTCACCGAGCATCGGATCCACTGTGCTGCTGCCAAAAGGAAGTGTTAACTAGATGCTGGGAAGAAGCTAAAGGGGATTTATCTATCAAAGAATGGGAACCTTCATTATGAGAATTTTATTTTTGCCTGCTGCACCTAAAATGTGTATTATTATATTTTTTCCTCTTCTTTTTTCCTTTTATCATTTATTTATCTTCTTTTTTTTAATCCCTCCCCTCATTGCCTGCACTTGAAGTTGCATTATTTTACTTATTTTTGTTTTTTGCTAGTATTGTTGTGGTCAGTTTCCAATATAGAATTTCAGCTGTATTGTACAGTTTGTATTTTACTTATACGATAGGATTAATGTCATATCTTATATTCTTTGTTCTTTTCTCCCTTCCAAGATTTGAACAAAACTCTGCTGTTTCTGTTGACGTAGATATTTTTGACCTTATGTAGGAGTAAGGCGAACGTATATCTTACGTTTTCAGACTCCATTTGTGAGATTGCATTGGGATGTTTTTGGACCTTAAGGTGAGCGTATATCTGACGTTTTCAGACTTCATTTGTGTGATTGCGTTGGGTATGTTTCTGAACCTGATCTCCAGTTTGTTATTTTAATATTATTTACTTAAAGAATTACGTGAGGCCACTAATTATCGCTACTTAATCGGTTTAATTAAATTCGTAGTTCCTCCATTGTATAATCACCACCACCACGACCATGATCAATCATCATTGTTACATTTGTAATATTATATAATTCAAACAAATGAGGGGTTCTGTTTAAAATAAATATTGTCAGAAAAAAGTAATATGGTACTTTGGCATTAGTAATAAAGAAAATAATTATGGGGTTTTGAGATTATTTTGGGGAGGAATGATATGATGTGTAGACATTATTGCTATACTTCACACGATCTTATTTGGGAATTTTAAAAGTAAAAAATAGTGATGAGTATCAAGGAAGCTATCATGTAATACATCATCTATCTTCGACGAATCAATGATTCAATATGTCATAAATTACTGATTTAATCAGAGATCTCGAATTTAATTATTATCTTAAAAAATAAACCTTATATTTCAATACGAATGTTGTGCCATTATCTATCTTTAACGAATCAATGAATCAATATGTTAATAACTACTGTCTTAATTAGAGGCCTCAAGTTTATCTATTATCGCAGAAAATAAAACCCTACATTTCAATACAAATATTGTGCCATTATCTATCTTCAACGAATCAATGATTCAATATGCCAACAACTATTGTTTTCATCAGAGCTTATGAGTCAAATATTACCTCGAAAAATAGAACCTATATTTTCATATAAATGTCGTGTCAATATATGTTGTCTAACTATGTCAATAACAATTATATCAACCAAAGGACTTGAGTTCAGACGCTACATTGGAAATTAAAAATAGGCACTACATTTCCTTACGAATATCATTTCAGGATCTATCATCGATGAATCAATAATTCAATATGTCAATACTTGTCTTAACCAGAAGTCTAGAATTCAAATACATACCTTAAAAGATTAACTTATATTTCAATACGAATATCGAATGGAATAAAGTTAAAAATCAATGATTCAATATACCAACAGAATCACTAGACAAACTATACTTTTTAATTTATTCTCAACTTAGCTTTGCCTTAAAGCTATTATATATGTCCTCCAAGTGGCATCCATACAATACATTTTGTATTTATTTACATTCTTTATTCCCTTTTTCATACCAACTACTTCCCTTTTTAATATTCTTATTATTATATTTATATTATATTCTATACTTTGGCATTTCATTCTTTTAGACAGAGACTACAATTCTAGCCAATATGGGGATTTGCAATTTTCTTAGAAATATGGTAATGTTAAAATAGTTTTTTTACAACTTGAACAAGATACATTAAAAGTTCTTCAAAAAAAAAAAAACAATACTAACATTATTAAATAGGATCATTAGGGGTTTATTGATCTGCGAAAATAATTGTTATGTATACTTCTTAATACTTATAATGTCCCAATTTATATATATGTATTGAAGAGAAATTTCAATGTCGAAAAGTATTGTCATGACAATTCAGTTTTATTCAACTATTTGTTTTTTTTTATATATATATAATTTAGTAAAGGGAGTTATGCAATACTTATTGAATATATATAAAGGAGGATTCTCGATCATTTTGTTACACACATTTCTTTTTTTCTTCTTGATTTTAAGTAACGTCATCTTATCCGATGAATGGCAGTGAAATAGCAAAAAAAGTTGTAAAAGGCTAAGTTAAGAAAGATTGACATTCCCAAGTCAAGTCTTTCTCACATTGCATGGATCGGGGTATAAAGGTCAAATTACTAAATTTTAACTTAAAATTTGATATAATTTCTTATACTAAAAATTACAATTTTGAAAATTATTCAAAAAGTATTACAAGTCGAGAATAATGAATATATATACCAGAAAGAAAAAGAAAGAAAAAGCTAATGATTCAAAATATTTTTAAAGAAGTTGGAAAAAAGTGTAGAAAAAAAAAAAAAGGAAAAAGAGAAGGTTTAGACTTTGTAAACAGTGATTCGGAATATATTTTTAACAAAAGTTGGATTTTCTTTTGTTAAGAAAATAATATTTAACTTTAAAAATATTATTTAACTTTTCATACAATAACACGTTCAAATAAAAGTATGGAATATCTCAACTTTATTTTGCATTGTATCTCAATTTTTTTACTTTTTTTTGGCATACCATAAGCTATTATGATATCATTTATAATATATATACCTAGCCAGACCATTTTAAATCCCCCCCCCCCCCACAACAACCTCATAAGGTTCATTTTAAAAAAAAAATAAAATAAAATAAAAAATCTACTTATTAGGAATATAGTAGTTTCTGATAAAAAAAATCTTTATCTAGGCTCAAATTCAAAACATCTGATAGGTTATTACTCTTTCGTATTATATTTGGAAGAGAGTAGGGTATATATGAGATATGTGACATATCGATAATTAATATATTTGACCTACTCACAGCCTGTCATTTGAGGCTCTAAATAAATGACTACTAATTATTTTATTTTTTCAAAATGTATATATTTATTTTTATTATAATATAAGTACACTTATTAGTCAACCAACTCACTAATCAACAACCAAGAAATTGAGTAGATGGTGATGTGAGAATTTCTCTAACAAACAAAGCCATGTGAAATATAATGTTGATTTGGACCCCATTACCAATTACTTCCATTAATTGGTGGCATTTATGTATTAGCCATATTATATACTATCATTTGTTATAAGAGTTTAGAAAATGATAGATACAATGACATTATTGTTCTATGTTATATATAATATATATATCACTTGCCTTTCTTATATTCCAAAGTCTTTTTTTCCACTTACTTTGGAATTAAATTTTACACCAAGTTGATGAACATTGTTTTGAGGCTTAAAAGTGCAAATATCGAATACAGATAAATTTTAAAAGTCAAAAATACAAAGAAGAATAAGAATATAGTTTCTAACAAGTATAAATCTCCAGATTCAAAATGAATAGAGCAAAAACAGGTTTATCATTGTCTTCGACTGATAACGAGACATGTTAACTTTGGGAATATATATCTAAACATATCAACTTGTCCACACTATATCTCATGAACACCTGATGATGACGTGACATATAAATTTTAGAGGTGTATTCTAGATGATCGTTTTATAATTTCAAGTGTTCAACTGGCATATTAGATACAAGATGAGGTGTCTAACTAGACAATCTCAAAATTAGATCATATTAAGATGTCTATCTATGTATTATAACTAATTTATATATGTTTTGCATAGACTTCTATCACTTACATTCATGGTAACTTAATATGGATTCTACCTTATTAAATTACTTAATGATAATAAATTAATATAATTTAATATAAATACCTTAGAATAAATATTTATCACTCAAGTACCATCAAAATATAAAAAAATTGACTTTTTTTTTTTTGGTAGGTGTTGATAGAATATAAACAATGTTGAAAAAGTCCAATATGATGTTGACCAAATATAAGAATAAGAAAATGCATTCGAAAGAGAACGGTTGGTGAAAAAGAGTACTATAAATAAAGACAACAAATTAATACAAACAACCAAAAAAGATAAAATTAAAGAGTCCGATGAAGTGGATGAATACTTACTCATAATCGATATTTATTTTAAATAATATAATTTATTAATTTAATATAAATATCAAACCGACTAAATAATGAAAATGCATTATTTATTAAATAATGAAACCACAAGCTCTTTCACTCGGTTTGATATTCGTGAAAAAGGAGGGTTCATGATTTATTATAAAGTCTAAAAATAATTTATTATAAAGTCATAATTATTGATTTTCTGACGAAATAGTAAATCAATACGCTTAAATTATTTATTAAATAATGAAAGTGCATTATTTACTCGATTTGATATTCGTGAAAAAGGAGGGTTCATGATTTATTTTTCTAACACTTTATTTGAAGAAGAAGAAAAAAAGGTAAATAAATTAAATATAGCGGTAAAAACAAAAATTTCGTTGATAAATTTAAATTTTCAATATATAAAGTATATATTATAAATTTCTGACGAAAAATGTTTAACTGATTATTTTTCACGGTATACAATCATGTCACTGATTGAGGAGAAAGGAACGATGATAATAGATCGAGATGAGTTCAAAATAATAAGTCAATACGCGTAAAGTATATTATTGAATCAATAATTATGACTTTATAATAAATTATTTTTAGACTTAAAAATATATCGAATAATATCTTTAAATATATAGTTCGAATCAAAAACGGTTACGATATCACTCATTCCACAAATTTGGCCCGATTTGAATAGACAACAAGTGACCCATAAAATGGGGTAATTTTGTTAGGTATATTCACGTGTGATGTTAGGACACAATACTAAATGAAAACACATATTTTGGTAGGGCTTTTTTATTGAAAATATTGTCGAAAAAAATCTAAAGTTATACCAACGGCTAGAAGGAAGAGGCTCTCATGTTTTTAAAATACGTAAATATCGAGTACGAATAAATGTTTAACTTTCAGTTTGATGGATTAAACCTAATGTGTTATTCAGATAAACTTAATGTCTCAATATCAATATTCTTGAATGATTTGAAGGGCACTCTTACAAATATGAAATTAATGGTCAAAGTGGAAATCAATAATTGTCAACCACTTGTATCGAAAATAGATATAGATTTCAAATTTATAATCCAAGAACTTGTTTAAAAATACTGTAATGAAAAGAATATAGGAATTGGTCGGTAGGTATTTGATTAAATCGTCTTGATTCCTCCGTGATCTATGAATATGAAGGCTGAAAGTGAGTTTGTATGTATGTTAATTCTTCATCCGCAAAATCAGCCCTTCGCGTAAGTTTTTTCGCAAAGAATAAAAATTGTATTTAATTTAGCGTCAATAAATACATGAGTTTTGTCAAATTTGTAGCTTAAAGTCTTACCTCCCTCTTGGTTGTGCTTACTCATACTATCGTTGTATGAATATTATCGTATTTTTCCTTGATCTTCAAAGGTAGATTTAATGTGTTATAGATCTTGTCGTACCTCATGAAAGTAGAGAGACTGTTTTCAAAAGATACTTAAATTAAGTAACTCAATCACGAAAAAATGACGGAAAAAAAATTAAAATATTTCGTATTGTGGTAATTTATTTTAAACCATTTCCCATAAAGAACATTTTTCAAACTTGAAGGTGCACCCTGCAAGATTTGCACAAAAAACTTAACTATGTTATATTAACGGCTAAAAGGAAGAGGCTCTCTTCATTTTCTTTAAATACATAAATATCGAGTCCAAATAAATATTTAAGTTTCAATTTTATTAGGGTGAACCCAAAGATTTATAATTTAACGGTAACGTTCACTTCGATTTCAAATTGGCATCTTCGTTCAATACAAAGCGCTAAAATCCTTGTAACGGAAAGTATAAATTTAAATTAATCGGCACATTGAATTCTGGAGACAAAATATTTGAATAAAAGATAAAGTCTATAAAATAAAACGGTAAACATAAAAGGTAGAGAATGTTAGTAGTTTAATTGGCTAACTACCCGAATATTTACGTTGTTAATGAGAATTCTTTTATGATAATATATAACCTGATTCGAACACTACGATTATTCGGAAAAGAAAGAGAGAAGGGATGACTATTGAGGAATCCTGAAAACCTCACTTTAATAAAAAAATAATCTAAATGACTAAAGAAAACCAAGTGAGTTTGAAATTTGAATCCAATTAGCAGAGTGATAATGGAATTAATTACTTTTCCCTAAATTTGAGATGGAGACTCCCAATTTAAGACTGAATTTAAACTATTTCCCCTTCATCAAAGGAAGACTTGATTAATCTAATTCAATTCAATTTTAATAATTCATCACATTGACTTTTTTAATTGAAAAAATAAATATTTATTTTGAAACTAAATAAAATATTATATTTTAAAAAATTAATTTTGGTGGATCCAAAAGTTCCAAGTGTTGACATCATATACTTCTCCAACAACTGTAAAGTATAGTTTTTTTTAAATCAAATTACCTCAATTTCAGCATATAAGTCCGGAAGAATCTTGACCCTTGAAATAAAGGTCAAGTTTTTTGCTTTTCTTACCAATCTATCAATGAAGTTATAGACTTTTTTTTCATAATCGTGATGTTCGAATCAGTTTATCATACCTCTTAACTTAAACCGTCTACTTTGATCTTTGAACCCTTAGGTTTGTAACATACTTATCCCTCTTACCTTCTTCGCTTAAATACCAGACTAATAATAAGATCTAAACACCTCAGTTCGTGAGGTGCACCAAACCCTAAACCCCTAAGATTTTCACCTATTTCATTGTCTATCTTTTAATCATACATCTTAACTACTCACTTTGATCTTTGGACCTTGAGGTTTGTAACATACTTATCCCCCTTACCTTCTCCGCTTAAATACCAGACTAACAAAACAAGGTCTAAACACCTAAGTTCGTGACGTGCGCCTAAACCTAAACCGTAAGATTTTCACCTAGTTTAGTGTCTATCATTTATTTTCAAAATTTTCACTCGCTTCATTAACTGCTAAGTCGCACATTTACTACAACAATGGAGTTCTCGTTTTAAAGCCAAAAGATAAGGACCACCATAGAAGTCCAACAAATTAACAACTAGAGGTGATATACATTGGTAATCAATGAACAAACCACATGTACTCAACCTTTAGCATTGATAATACACCAACTACCCAAAAACTTTAATTTGAAATAAATGCAATTTGTACATATTCAAACACTATGAAAACAAAACTAGATTTGGAGCTTTGTAAGATCAAGAAAATATACATAAAACACAAAGGAATAATCTGAATTCTTGAGAATCAATACAAGTAAAACAGAAAATGCTCATCATTATACTATAGTTTGAGAAGAAGAAAAAAAACAAAAAAATAAAAATACAAAGTATGATGAAAACTAAAATCTAAAAATAAAAACTCACAAAATAGAAAAAAAAACCAGTTACAGCAAGCACTGTAAGACTGATTTCTAATTCAAGATTATGATCTCTATACATACATTTTCCAGCAAAGTTTCAATCTTTACTTTGCCAATTTATTCTCTCCACAACTTCAATCTATTTCATAACAAATTCAAAAATACAATCTTTGAAGATTGAATCTTTCTCCTCTTTACCTCCTCTCCTCAATCGAATCGTTCTTTCTGTTGGTACTATTTAAGGTTCATGATCACATATTAGCTCGATTTTGTTGATGGCTTGAAGAGTTGAGGAAATAATAATGGTAGGAACAATTTTGTGCTTTTGAGGATAAGTTAGTGGATATTTTTGAAAGAATTAATAAAAGGGTGGTGGAGGTGGTGAAGCATATTGAACTCCTATTACGGGTGGCAATGGCCCTTCGTATACTGGAGTAGGTGGTGGTGATGGTGGAGGTGGTGATGGTGGGGGTGGAGAATTGTAGTGATATACGGGTGGTGGAGGAGGTAATGGTGATGGTGGGGGCGGAGAATTGTAGTAATATACCGGTGGAGGAGGAGGTGATGGTGAAGGGGAGGGTGGTGGGGGTGGTTCAATGCATGGAGGGGGTGGTGGAGGGGGTGGGGGTTCTATACAAGGTAATGGGGACGGAGGTGGAGGGGAATGAGGTGGCGGAGGTGAAGAGTATACGTAGGGAGGAGGTGGTGAATTTGGTGGCGGAGGTGAAGAGTATACGTATGGAGGAGGTGGTGAATTTGGTGGCGGAGGTGATGAGTAAATGTATGTTGGTGGTGGTGGAGGTGGCGAATTTGGTGGCGGAGGTGGTGGTGAATTGTAATAGTAAGGTGAAGGGGGTGGAGGCGAGTGAGCAAGCGGTGGAGGTGGTGAATTAGGTGGTGGAGGAGGTGGGGAATTTGGGGGTGGAGGTGGAGGTGAGCGTACACAATAAGGCAATGGTGATGGAGGAGGTGGAGATGGTGGTGGTGAGTAAACCGGTGGGGGAGGAGGTGGAGGTGATGGTGGAGGTGGAGATGGCGGGGGTGGAGGTGGAGGTGATGGTGGAGGTGGAGATGGCGGGGGTGGCGGTGGAGGTGATGGTGGTGGAGGAGATGGAGGTGGTGGTGGTGGTGAATAGACTGGTGGTGGAGGTGGTGGAGGTGATGGAGGAGGTGGAGAGGGTGGTGGAGGAGGTGGAGAAGGTGAAGGAGGATTATAAACAGGTGACGGAGGAGGAGAAATAGGCACCACAACAGGCGGCGGAGGGGCAGGCAACGGCGGTGAAAGTGGTGGTGGAGGTGGCAAAACAGGAACAAATTTATGACACCTAAAAGCACTACAATGAATTTTTTTAGACAAAAACGCCTTACACTGTCCCGGAGACCGTTGCACTGGTCTGTTGGGCAAACAATTCCGTTCATCATGAAACTCCGGCAACCCCAAACACACCGGCGGTTCACCGGTGAAGAAATTATAAGAATAGGTAAAATTCTCAAGCTTAGGAAGCTGACAAATACTTTTGGGAATAGTACCAGAAAGCATATTATGTGCAACATTCAATTGCTCCAAATTCACCAAATCACCAAAATTCTCCGGCAACGAACCCATCAACTGATTAAAGCTCACATCAAATACAGTCAAATTTTTCAACAACCCAATCTCCGCCGGCAAACAAGAACGCAACCCATTATTCATTAAAATGGCTTCATTAAGATTACTCATATTCCCAATACTCGCCGGAAGACACCCATGAAAACTGTTACTCGCCAGAACTATCACAGAAACCGGCGAATTCCCAAAATTCTCCGGCAACTCAAACGCAAAACGATTATGATTAATAAAAATAGCGTCTAATGGCTTATCAAATAACTGTGAAGGTACATTACCTTCAAATTCATTGAACCTAATATCCAAAAATATCAACTTGGGTAAACTCAAAACAACATAAGGAAACTTCCCGGCAAACCTGTTATTACTCAGATCCAGCTCGAACAGTATCTTCAACTTGCTCAACTTTCTCGGTATTGTACCACAGAAACGATTTGAATTGATATGGAAAATCCCAAGATCTGTAAGAAGACCAAGCTCTTCCGGGAGATACCCTGCAATGTCACCATGGTTAAGGTCAATGCCGGCAACTGTACGGATTTTGGGATTATCCAACGCCGGAGCACAGAAGATTCCGGTGTAGCTGCATACATTAGGACCCACCCAATTTATAGTGATATTAAAGGGATCTGAAATGATAGCTTGTTTCCATGCTTGTAAAGCAATATAAGCATTCTTGATTCTATCATTCTCAAACACCATAGATGGATCAATTTTCACAGTTTCACCTCTATCACCAAACTCATCTCTGTAATACAAAAGCTGTCTGTGTTTGATGAACTGAGCTTCAGAATCAGTTAAAGGACCATTTTCAGAAACAGTAAACTCAGCATTTGTGACGGAACACAAAAAACAGAGCACAAGAAAAAACAGAGAACAAATGGGTGTTTGAGTTTTCTCCTTCATCTCACATATAAGTCATCTGAAAATCAAGAATGCTTGTTTTTTTATGCTTTTTTCAGTTCAAAGATTGAATCTTTAACCAAATGTGAGATGAAAAAAAGGGGGTTTGGTTCTTTGAGATCTGAGAAGGAGAGAGAGATAAAGGGGAAGAAGAAGTTGAATTTATTTTAGGGATTTTGGTGGGGGTGTGTGTGTGTGTGTGTGTGTGAATATAGAGAAAAGAGAAAGAGAAACATGAAATTTCCAACATAAAAAAGGACAGCTAAATCACAGCTCAAAGCCCACTATTCTCTCACTTTCTTTGTTATAGCTCTTAGCTAGCTGGCTAAACTTCTTTATGTTTCTCACACTCTAATTTGGTTCATTATTCTTCTAGTAATAACCATTAAGAAACCACATGTCTAGATAGAAAAATTTAGTGGTCGAGGATTTAGGTAGAAAGTAAGAAGGTTAAGTATCGTTTAGTTCATTCTCAGTTTAGTTAAAAAAAAAAAAATTTGAAGGTTGAGTATTAAGGTAGAAGACAAGAAGGTTAACCGTTCACTAGTTTAAGTTCAGTTTAGATAGAAAGATTTGACGGTCGAGGATTGAGGTAGAAAGTAAGAAGGTTAAGCGTTGTCTAGTTTAGTTTAAGTCTAGATAGAAAGGCTTAGAGGTCAAGGATTAAGGTAGAAAGTTAAAAGGTTAAGCATTGTCTAATTCATTTTCAGTTTAGATAGAAAGTTTTGGAGGTTGAGAATTAAGGTAGAAGGTAAGAAAGTTAAGCATTGTCTAGTTCATTTTCAGTTTAGATGGAAAGATTTGGAGGTCGAGGATTAAGGTAAAAAGTAAGAAGGTAAGCATGGTTTAGTTTAGTTCGAGTCTAGAGAGAAAGGCTTAGAGATCGAGGATTAAGATAAAAGATTAAAAGATTAAACTTCTTATAATTCACCTTTTAGTATTGTTATTATTACTTTCCTAAGTTAGTAGTTAAGTGTTTCTAGTTAACTGTTCAATATTGTTATTATCATTAATTTGTTACTATCTTATTTTAGATTTTAGTACTTTTCACATGTGGTTTTTATTGCTTCAGTTCTCGTTTTGTTTGGCTATCGCTATAAATACTCTTCTTCGTTGTTTGTAACATGACTTTTTTGTGACTTTATTTGTTTTACATGCAATTTTTTGTTGATTCGTTTTACTTGATTTGAGGGTTTATCATAAACAATCTCTATGTCTTCGTAATACATGAATAAGATTGTGTGCATTCAAATTTCACTTATGAAATTACACTGATATATTATTATAAATTAATATTTTTTTTAAAGAAAAACTTTTTAATATGTATGATATTCACTAGTTCGTACTATATGTTCCTTATACATTATCATTACTCATAGGAAGAGAAAGAGACAAGTTTAACCTTTTGCTCTTCAAGATTGAATATAAAAAAGAAATGTTTTTTTTGTGTGTGTGTTAATCTTAAATTTGTGTATCTTCACATTAAAATGATTTTTTTTTGGGTTATTTTAGTGTCTTATATAACGTTATGATTATATTTTGGATTCACGCTATGTAAGGTTCCATTCGAAAGGAAGCGTTTTCTTCGAAGAATTTTTTTCATATCCAAAACTCAAACTAAAAATTTCTGAATTTTGATTAAAAAAAAAATAATTTCATCTGCTATACCACGTCCGTTAAGCGTTTCTTCAATAAAAAATTTCACCTCTCCACTCACAAGGTGTCCCTTTTTTTACTTTGAGATAATTGCTCTTCCGCTATCCACGCCACACAAGTGCTTTTGGTTCCTTTTTTTTATTAATGTGAAATAAAGGAACCTTCTCTTATGGAGAAACCAACTATCTCCCACTTATTGTGAGCAACAACTCACTCTCAAAAAACACACGTAAGAGTGTTAAATAGACGGGTTAAATCAAATATTAATCGAAATAACATATTTGATTTGTTTATATACATTTCACCATACATACTAAACGAAATGAATTAATTGAAGAATAATATGAAAATTCCTTCGTTCGTTTTTACTTGTCCATTTTGACAAATCAAGAAAAGATAAATTTTTTTATCTATTATACCCTCAATAAATGACTAATTACTTTGAAAAATGTAAAACTTTTCATCAACTTTATAATTAATAGGGGTAAAATGGTAAACTCACTACGTCATCAATTATTCTCTTAATAAGTGTGTCAATTCAAAAGTAAACAAGTAAAAAGGAACGGCGGGAGTATCTATTATGTATAGTCAAATAAGAACACAATTTAAAATCAAAATTGAAAAATATTGTTCAGAAAATTTGATTAGTTTCGGAAAAATTATCTTCAAAGAAATTCAAGTTCCAAAACTGGCTCATACTAGTTTTTGGGTAAAAAATAATTGTAAGTAAAAGAAATCCTGATGTATTTCTAACTCCAACTCGGATAATAGAAAATTAGACAATAGAAAAGACCATCTAAAGAGCTTTATCTCAATCATAATCGCTAAAATAGTGAAAAAAACTATCGCAGAAAATTCCAGAAATTCATGTCCAAACACAACTTTGAATTTCAAAAAAAATAAATTAAAACATCTTCAGAAACTCATTCTTTTCAAATTTCAACTAAATTCATGATTAACCGCTAACAAAATATATGGTTCATAATTTTTTATCCTTCCTTCCAACTTTGTGTGGTTTCATAAGAGATATTTACTATTTCCCTATTGTATAGTTTCCTAATTACCAAACAAATCTAGTCATATCTTCATTTAATTTTCATTGATATTTTTGTAGAACTATCAATTATTTCCTATTATTACATGTAATTTTTTGGTTGAAATTGCACAAGAGACCATAGTACTCTATGGTAGGTACATTTTTAACTTGTGCCTTTGATACACTTCTATGGTTGTAGAAAACATTTCAATTATCACTTGCAAGTATCATTGCTCTAGGTTATTTGTTGAGTTGAAGTACCCTCACCATCATGGGGTTCGAGTTATGATGAAACAAATAAGATTTTTTACTCTTAATTAGAAGCTTTATATTTTCAAGCTCCGAAAATAAAAAGAATCGTAATAAAGAGTCTTTTCTCTTTTAATAAATTTTACAAGATAAAAATTTAAATTCAATAAGACTCCACGATATTGAATTAAAAAAAAAATTGAATTTATTAAGCCATATATTTTCTTAATCAACTCAGCCACCAATAATTCTATAATAATAACATCACAAAGCCTCCATATATCACATTAAAGTAATTGAATTTAATCCATTACATTATATTACTATTATTATAATCATATACTAATACAATAACTTTTTAGATATTTTTTCCCTCTCAATTTAGTGGTTTGCATGTGACTACCTATAGTTTTAGCTTTTATCTTATTAGTACTAAAATAATTGTCAAGTACTCTTTCAAATCATATGATTCCTTTGACAAGTTCTCTATGCCCCTCATGAGATATCTTAGGTAGCTTGTTAATGATCTTTGGGTCCATTGTCCAAAGTATAAATGATAAATATAAGGTTGAATTCGAGTTTTATTTGAACAGATTAAAATGGATAAAATTTGATCAAAATTTGATGCGGTTAATGTATAAACATCGTGTCGAAATAAACGAAATAATGGATCATAACACATTTCGTTCAGACATAATCTAATCTCTCACCCTTTTTAATTTGCATTTTGAAAGGAAAATGTGAAATCCAATTTTTTTTCCTTAAATTATATATTTAAGTTCTTTGAAATGAACTTGTATTAAGTTCTTTGAAATTTCCTATTACCAAATTTAGTTTTGTATTTAGAATTTAGGTTGCATTATTTGACCAAATTTTACTCAATAATTCATAGGTCATTTCTAGTTTGATTCCTTGAGTCAATCACACAAATCAATCATAGTTTAAATTTAAACATTTTTTTTTATATTCTATTCGACGTTAGATATTCAAATTGAATCTTATTAATTCATAAATTTGTATATCGCAATATTCATTTCTGGAGACGATATTTCTTTTAACGTATTTATATTTTATTCTTAAAGAATTTAAATCTGATCAAAAACTCTAATTAAGGAGATGAATTTACTTTGCCACCTATAGTTCAAAAAAACATTTCTTTGGTGTGTTACAGCCTAGAGGAAAGAACCAACTAGTTCTCCATTGTGTTAAAAAATATTATCATATATATTTGCTTAAATTGTTTAATCTTGTAGTCAAAATTCTATGAACAAATAATTTGAAAGTAGTTCATAAAATATTATTATTATTATTATTATTATTTCCTTAGTTTAACATAGTGTAATTTATAAGAGAATGTTCCAAACTTCCAATCATATCCAATCATTTGATTCCTTCTAAGGTATCAAATATGATTTTTCAAATTTTTGTTGCTAAACTTAGCTGGCTATATACTTTTGTTTCATCTTTTTGGCTGTTTTTAGTATTTACATTAAGTATTCTTTTCTTGATTCTTTATTTTTCTTAAATGAAAATATACAATATTATAAGTTTATCCGGATACTCGTTGATAAGAGCGCAACATGTGAAGATAAATTAGCATTTATTGTAGGTTCGAATCTTACCTGTCACAAACAAATGTCTGGTACTTAAGTAGAGAATAACAAAGAAATAGATTTATTATTCATCAGTTTTTAAATCGAGTAACATTCGTCATCGGTGTTTCTTGTTCTTAGTACTTTCTTCTTGTGTTGCTTTCTTGAATTTTTAAATTCTTGTGTAAAAATAATACTATTACTATGCCCCGAAACTCTGATAGTAAGAGCAAAATATGTTATGCATAAATTGAACATGTGTCATGAATTCGAATCTCATCACAGATAAAAATTTAACACTTAATTAAGTATACAATGATAGAATATTGATTTATCATTCACCAATTTTAAGATAATACACATATACCATATCATAGGCTCGAATTTTTTCACAAGACAAAACTTGAATAAAAAATAATACAAAGGGACGAGTCCATCATTCACTAATTTCCAAATTGAGTAGGAACTTAAGCAAATGTATTAGGCTCGAATAATGCCACAAGACAAAAACTTGACATTTAAATAAAGACCAAAGAATGATAAAGATGTGGATCTATAGATTATTCATCAATTTCTAAATCGTGTGAATTAAGCAGATCGATAGAAGGATGATCCTAATTATTCATCGATTTTCAAACCGTGTAAAATTAGTCCTTGGATATTTCTTGATTATTAAACAATAATATAATTATATTATCATAACTAAACTATTTGGTGATGAATTTATTTATGATTTTAATAATGTAACATTGACAAAAGAATATGGGCCTATATCTTCTAAATTCTTAGCAACTACCACATGGTTTCAACAACTTTAGGATATTGTGGGAATAATGGTATATACACTAAGATGTTTGTGTATGTGTCAAAAATTAAAACTAGTTAAATGAAATGGGAATATTGATCAAGTCCAATGAATGGAAATATAATTATATTCTTTTGTCTATAATAATTATAATTAGACAAATATTAATCTATATTATTCTAATTTCATTTTTGTAATAATATAGTATTTGGTTTCATACTTGTACCAAATTCTTTAATAAATATTTAATTGAACTTTGAACATATTTAGAACAAAGCAAAACAACTCCCCTAAAGTATTTTTATTTTGGGGGTGGGGGGTATTAAAAATAAGAAATTAAAGAAGGTATACGTGTTTCTTTTGAAGAAAATATTTTATTTACAATATAGCTGTTTAATGAAGAGTAAAGTAGTATATCAATCAATCTCATATTTTAATAAAAACTATCTTATTTTAAAGATTATAAATCTTATATTTTAAGAAAAATAATTTATAATTATATTATTAGTTGATCTGATAGTTTAAAAGGTATAACGTATACAACTTAAATTCTTTAAGAAATGTGATCTCGAGTGATTAATAATGAGATAAAACATTTGAGATCAAAATTTAAATCGCAATAGAAAATAAAAGGAATATTATTCTTCTCATCGATCTATTCTAGGTCACATCATTAAAAACATTAATCCTACTAATCTCACATTATTAAAAAATTACTAATTTTCGATAAATATTATATTGAAATTTGATTCGTCAATATGAAATATTTTACACAAAATTTATCAAAAATTCAGATTTTAATGGATTTCATAAAAGATTAACATCATTTAATAATGACAATTAATAGCTATACGTTTATTTTTTTAGATAATAAATATTCAATAAAATAATATATCGTAATTATGGGAAAGACAAAGTGGGAGCCAAAAAATCATATGGAAATTGTTATGTGAAAAGATATATATGGGTCCCAAAATTTTGTGGCAAAAAATAAAACTTTTGGAATTGAAAGGTTGTCTGCCTATTTGCCTCCTCTACCGACGAAAAGAGAACCAAGAATATCGTGAAATAAGTTAACACCACAAACATCAAGGCTCCTCTATGTTTTTACTTTCGATAATTGCGATGTTCGAGTCAGTATTTTACGTATCACGGATAATTTTATGTGATAGTATTTATCATCTTTCATCAATAGCAGATATTAATATGTTAACTAGTTTTATGAGATATTTTTTACTTGTCATCTTTAATATAAAATTTATCATCTTTCATCAACAACAGATGCTAGTATTTCGACTAGTTTTATGGGGTACTGCATACTTATTATTTTTCATTCGAGAAATATACGAGATATAATTTTATTGAAATTTGATTTTGAAATTAAAATTTATGATTTTCGATCTACTTCTTTGATTACTAAGTCACACTCTTTGAATTTCTATATGTTGTTTTCTAGTCACCTTCGATGTTTGTATTAAATGTATTGTAATTAAGCTATAAATTGATTGGAGAATGTAAATAAGTCGATTATAATTAAATAAAAGGTATGCAAAAGACATATATCATGTATATATTGATTTAATGTTATATCATTTTTTTTCTTTTTACGAATTTTTATTTTTTTCCTAGAGCATTGATATAGCAAAATTTACTTTTAAAATATAAAGAAGTAAAAAATTCGACATAGGTTAAATATTCTTTTTTTGTTTTTTTTTACTTTTTAGATATTTCTTTATGTGGCTGGCTCTGTTTTTTTGTTTTTCTTTTTCCCACCTAACAATTTAAATTAATTGTCCCCAACTTTACATCAACCAAACAGTACTTATATCTTTTGTTGTGGCCATTATACTTATTTTGAACTTTGACCAATGTAATGCTACCCCCCCCCCCTTCCACACACACCCCACCACCACATTCTTTATATATAATATTTAATGAACGGAAAATTAATTTAACATATGATATTATTAAAGGTGAATTTAAAATTTAAAGATGTTCAAAGCATGTATTAAAATGATTTATAATAGTTTTATTTTCTAGGAATGAACGAGGATAATTTAACACAAACAAAACAACAAACTTGATCAACTGCCCTAATCATCCTTTGTATATACTAATGTTCAATCAAATATATATTCATCTTTTAGACTGTATATATACATATATTTGTTTTGAGACTATCAAGATTCGATAATCACCTTCTACCTTTCATATACATCGTTCATAGTCATTATCGTCTCTGAGTTACATCTTTAATCGCGATTTCGACAGACATATACAGAAATTAAATTATTCAATATTTATTATATATATGCATAACAATAATTTTAATTTACATATATAATCTAATTTTTTGACAACTCGTGATTTCGATAAATTTGACCTTATAAAGACTTTATAAATTGGAAAAAAAATGTTGAACCCATCAGTAGCCCCTAAAGTTGCCATCAATTTTCACTTAAACACTTCAACTAGACTTTTTTTCATTTTAGACACCTCATGTTGAGTAGAGGTGGGCATAAAAACCGAAAAACCAAACCAAACAGAATTATTTCGGTTTTTCGGTGTCGGTTCTTCGGTTCGGTGTCGATTTTTGATTTTCGGAACTTCGGTTCTTCGCTTCGGAGTTCGGTGCAAGGGTCCCAAAACTACGGTGCACTGAAGAACCGAAGTTTTATTAAATAAATTTTAAAAATTTAATTATATTGCTTAGTTAATAATACTTGTACATTTTTTACTCAAAATATTTACATGACCTATTTAAACGTTTTACTTAAGCTAGCCCATTACGACAAAAAATGTTTTACTGATGAAACATTATAATGACAATTTAGTTCCTCTTCTGTTTATGT
The DNA here is from genome assembly GCA_016801875.1 of Solanum sitiens. Lineage (NCBI taxonomy): Eukaryota > Viridiplantae > Streptophyta > Magnoliopsida > Solanales > Solanaceae > Solanum > Solanum sitiens. The sequence continues at coordinate 2,758,934 of JABWTJ010000081.1, forward strand.
ACATGAGTCCTTATATTGCTCTCTTCTTTATTCATTTAGGTATGGGAGAAATCAAAAATATCGTCGCATATTTATTTTATTTTTATTTTTATTAAGCACATAAATAACACTTTATTATATTTCCACTTTATTTTTATTTACACCAAAAAACTAATTTAAAAATATCGATTTAAATCGAACCGAAGTAGAAAAAACCGAACCGAACCAATATTAGTTTGGTATAAGTATGGTGAATACTTTTCTAAAATCGAATATCGAAGAACCGAATCGAAATTTAATAAAATCGAACCGAAGAACCGAACGCCCACCCCTAATGTTGAGTCTCGCTGTGTAATTTTGACACTTTTTGCTGACTTGACATGTTGTGTGTATTGCACCCATTTTGAGCGCGTGAGTTTTTTTTTTGGATCTTTTTAAATTTTTTTCCTTCTTCTTCTTCACTTTTTAGCCCACGACTTAATTCCACCTTCCCCATGAAAATTCATGATAAAAAAACTTACAAAATATGAAAAAATAAAATAAAAAAATTATCACACTAATTTAAATAATGTTTATAAGAACAAATTTTTTAAAAATTATCACACTAATTATGAAAAAAAAAATTTAGAACAAGACACACATTTTTTTCAAAAGAATTAGAAGAATGCCATATATAATTTCCAAAATTAATTTAAAAAAATCTAAAATCTAATGATTTTTTTCAAAAAAAAATTGAAAGAAGAATCAAGAAAATGGTTGTAGAGTTGGAGAGGCAAAAAGGATGTAAGGTAGATAGGGTAGGAGTGGGGTGGGATGGGGTAGGATGATAGAAAATAGGTAATTTTATTTATTTTTTTTTTTTGAAAAATTAGTTATTTTTTAATAATTTATTTTAAAATTATTATTTTTATAATCAAATGTCATATGCCAGCTTTTAATTACTCATCATGACACGTCATCCGCAAGTGTGTTATACTAACTTTGTAATTTTAGTTGATTGGCAAAAAGATATCAAAATGACATAACAAACCCCTACTTGATGTGTTTAAAATGAACAAAGCCTACTTGAGATGTCTAAATAAAAATTAGTGGCAAATTTAAAAAGTTGCCGATGGGTTCAGCCAAAAAAAAAGTGTAGAAAACTCCATGCATGCATGAGTTAGTTATACACAGCTGGAAGTGCCAGCTGGCAATTTTTTTAATCTTAAATGACAACGTGGCATTGACTTGGAATTCCCTTTGATAATAATGTGTCTCGATACCACTCTATTGTCTTCTTTATATTCTTGTCCTTAGCAAATTATTTCGTATTCGTTCTTATCATTAAAAGATTAATTTTTATAAGATCGATTTAGATCGTTATTCAAGAAGCGTTCTCTCTATATATACATTATAACGATTGTTTTATTTTATTTCATTTTAAAAAAATTTAAAAATTTTTTAGTCGTTATTCTTTAGATGGGTATTGACTAAGTCAACTTTTAAGCTTGTAAATCAAATTTGAAATATAAATCGCACTTGATAAATTGATGGAGACATTAATCATGCACTTTCCGTTAAGAGATTTTATGTATTCAGTTTTTATTTTAAAAAAAAAAACTATAAGAACAAAATATAACAACGAAGAAAGAGTGTTAAATTTTAAAAATAAATTTTAAATTATGATACAATTTTTTTTTTTTTTTTGTATTTACAAATTATATCACGTAAATTTGAACGGATCATAAGTCCATTTCCCCACTTATAAAGCGTCGATCCAGCTGTGCAAAACGCGTCACGTGTTGGTCCAACATTCCTTTATTTCGTATAGTTTTTGTTAGTATTATATGAACTTATCCATACATTTGCAAAATTTTTATTTTTTTTTCAATTTTATTTTTGCGTACCGTATTTCGGTATTTGTATTTAAGTTTAAATAAATTTGAATTATATTGTAAAATTGAAGGGTAAAATACTTTTGAATAAAGACAACTTCTTACTCAGAAGTCAGAAGGACTCAAATTCGAAATATCAAATTATACATATATATATATATATATATATATATATTCACCTATACACGTTTTCGTTATATTTTAACTGTTATTTTAGTTCAATAATATATTATTAATGTAATTTCATGAGTAATATTTGAAGATAATAAAATGTTTGCCGAGGCTGATCCAATGTACACCTGCAATCACAGAAATTCAATAACTTTTATCTATATATTATAAATGTATTAAGAAAATATTTATATGTAAATTACCTTGTTATTGTATATTAACTTGAAATCATAGTAAAATTCACAAATTTTAAATTTTAAATTCGTTCGTAAATGTATTCAGACTTTACCCCTGTTTTATGAGGATAAAAAAGATATTTCTGATAAAATATTGGATCTATTCACACTCGTTAAAAATAATAAATATTAATATACTTTATTAAATTATCTTATAAATAAGATATTTTTCAAAATTAAAAGTATGTTGGAAACCATTATCAGATTTAATCATCAAAGCTTAAAATATTAATTATTTTGGGATGATTTTCTTAAGCTAAAGCAATAATTAAAGTGGGTAAGATGGGGTATATGTGTGTATCACACATGAATAAGGTAGTTATACCTTTCATTTGCAAATACAAATTTGATTTTTTGAGTGAAAGTTCAAAATTAATAAATATCCAATATACTCCTGTTTGAAATAGTAAAACTTATTTGACTATTATTTTAAAAAAAATAAAAATAGTACCCTCATTGTAAATTCATGTGACTTTTTTTTTAATTGGTCTAGAATTAATATTATTTCTTCTAATAAAAAACAATATAAATTGTTCTTTCCTTTATCTTACTCCATATATTAGCCTTTATCACTAATAGCTATTTTTTATTCGACGCACTTTAAAATTTATGGTGATAAAAAGATTTATAATAATATAAATATTTAATACTTTTTATGTTCATGTCACAAATATTAAATCAATTTATTTTTTACTTATACACTATATAAATTAAGATGAGGAAAATATATTTTTCATTAACGTAACTTTAACATTCAAGCTAGCAACTAAGCTAGAGATCAAGGCACGAGTCTGATCGCATACTTTAAATTGTAATCATTAATATTAATTTAGCACTCAATAATTTAAAAATATTTATAATTTAAATTTATAAAAATTTCAAATTTTGATACTAAATATGATGAGGATTATGTGTACCTTATATGTGCAAGCCTAAGTAACAAATGACTGAAATCAAAAGAAATTAAGTTTATTTGATATTTGTTATTTTTATTAGAGTCTGATTAGATATAGATTTGCTCCGAAAAGTTTCATATTAAAGTAAAATATTTTTTAACAAAGATAAGTACTCTAAGAATACTTCAAATCCAAAACTTTTAATTATGGGAAAAAACTTACCATTCCATCACGATTCTTTTCAATTATTCTTACTTTATTGATATGTTTGATGAAGCTTTAGTTTCAAGCTATTTTGTGTCGATTCTTAAGTTTCCATCAACCAATTCTTGTCTTTTTATCATGATGATGTCATGATTACTTTGTTTGAATTCCATTTTGACTTATTATCGGTGGATAAAAAAAAGTTTGAAATCGACTTTATGGGGGTTGGGGTTGGGGGGCTAAAATTAGTGACAACAATATTTGAATATTACGTTTTATTATTACTTAATAATGTTTGGTATATATATATATATATATATATATATATATATATATATATGAAATAAGTCATTGATATATAAAATTAATGTGTTGTCTGGTTGATAATGTAAAAAATCGTATATTAATACATATAAAAGTTGAGAAAATTTATATATGTATTATTTTATGCAAGATAGAAAGCAAAATAACAATATTATTTAACTGCATAACTTAATCAACTATCAAATGACTTTTTGAAGGTTACAAATGTCAGATTTACTTAATTTGGAATTGGAATCTTGATGACAAGTGGCGTGTATATATGGTCATGTACATAAATGAAGTAGGATAGAACAATAATATTTAACATTCTAATAGCTAATTACATTATTTTTAACCTTTTTCAATTTATAAAAAATTCTTAAAATTTATAAATTTTTGATAATAAATCACTGAACTTTCGAATATATACCAGACTTCCGTATACATTAATAGGCGAGGAATGTATACGAGAGGAGAGGAATGTATCATAGGGGGATAAAATTTCCGAATACAGAAGAGAGATGTATTCGAAAGGAGAAAAATGTATTCAAGAGAGGAATAGGAATTTATCAACGAGGGATGCATTCGAGAGAAATTTTTTTAATGCTTTAGAAATTATAACAAAATATAGATATATATTTTAATAATTTTTCATATATTAAGTAGTTTCTTTTGATCTATTCTTTCTAAATAAAAATTATTTTTGCTAACGAAGGACAACATATATTTGTAATATAATTAAGGTAAATGCAAACTAACATGATTCCACCATCATTTTTTTTAAAAAAAAACAAACAAACTATAGTTTATCACTAAAAGTAAATATTCTAATGATATTAGTCATAATTTCCCACGCAATATAAATTAGAAATTTCTTTTTTTTTTCTTTTTCTTCCTTCCCTTTATTTCCTTATGTTACGCAAAAATGTTTGCCGCGTCCAAAATTGTGCATGTAACGTGAATTTGGAAAACAAGTTTCCTCAATCTCAAATTATCTGTCACTTTTGGTGTTTCGAAATTCATATCACATGAGCATCATAAATATTTTAAAATAGGGATAATTATATAAAATAATAAACTAATAATATAAAATAAATATAATAGCTACCGTTTGATTTATTTGTGTTTCATAGTAAACTATTTGCCAGTCCCTTTCTTCCTCATATTCTCGCTCACCACTCTCCCTCTCTCGCTCGCTTTATACAATAGAAGTGTATAAGTTTGTGTTTCTAATTGTATAAAGCGAGAGAAAATTGTACATATACATGCAAATGCATATATCTCCGTCTTATACACTTATAATTATATCATAAATGTATTTCCCTGCCCAAGTCTCTTTTGTATTTCTCTCTTTCTCATTTTATACAAATTCAAATTGTATATAATTTCTCTCTTTCTCGTTTTATACAAATTCAAATTGTATATAATTTCTCTCTTTCTCGTTTTACACAAATTCAAATTGTATATAATTTCTCTCTTTCTTGTTTTATACAATTCGATTTAATTGTATATTCCCTGCCCAAGTCTCTTTTGCCTTTCTCCCTTTCTCGTTTTATACATATTCAAATTGTATATAATCGTCCTATACACTTATAATTATACAATTCGTTTTATATATTTTGTTTTATACACTTCGTTTTGTATAATTCTCTGTCCAAATCTCTTTCTCTTTCTCGTTTTATACAACTCACTTCAATTGTATATGTATGGCGAATTATACATATATATGTTTGCTATAGAACGCAATTATGTAAACTTTGTTATAGTATATAAATATAAATTTTATGTTTGCTATATGTGACAGTTGCCTTTAAAATATTATTTTTATTTATCGATATGAAAAAATTTCCACTAGTAATACTAAGTGTGTAATTTTTAAATATTTAGATTGACTAAATCAATTTAATTAAATTAATATTTTAAAAGAGAGAAATATATATTTATTTTGAAACGAAAAAAATAGTATAGTTGTTAGAAGAATTGAGAAGTCAATTTCAATGTTGTTATTACGCGTTACGTTATTGCCAAAAACAGTTCATTAACTGGCCTTCCACTTGTTTGACATTTTGTATTATTTCTTGATTTTTCACTTGACGTTAGGTATTTATTTTTAAAAAATATTAATTTAAATTTATATTATAAAATTTAAATTGATGTAACATGTGCTATTGTATAAGAAAGATTAAAAATCAATTTACCTTCGTCAATGTCTTTTTAATTGAGATTATATATCACATCAAATTTATTTAATGCAATTTATGTTTCTAGTAATCTATAAATTCTCAAATCGTAATAAATTTATTTAGTTCACACTAAAAAAAAATAACGATTATAAATTTTCAAAAGAAAAAAACTTATTTAAATGAAAAATACTCCTTAGTGATATAAAAATTTTCTATAATCAAATCCAAACAATTTCTTATTTATTCTATCGCAATTCTTATCGATGACATCTTTTTTTACTCATAATAGTTCAAAAAATGGGAGATTTTATATATATTTTTCTAACCTAGATATACTTTAAGTACACAAACAAACAAAAACTAACAAACCCCACTTAGTTTTAATTTTATAAAACTAAAACAAGAACCTTGTCTTCACCTCACCAAAAAGCCAAAAAGTAACTTAATCTAATAAAAGAGAAACTAATCACCTTACGTAGAGACGGAACTAGAAATTTATTTCTTACATATTCCATAATTAAAGTACGATAACAATCGACCTAGAAATTTATTTCTTACATATTCCATAATTAAAGTACGATAACAATCGACTATGTACTATCATTTTATTTCACTTCATGACTCTTATATCTTTTTATTTAGAAAAAAACTTTAAATATTCAACTGAACTTTAAGAAAATTTATTTATATCATTCTTTAAAAGTTTGATATGACTATGTTATTTCTATTTGAGAAAAAATTCATCTATATCATCAGTTAAACGTATGGCTCATATATATTATTTCTATTTGAGAAAAGACTCATCCATACTCATTATTTGTTAACTGTAATACTTCTGATTTTGTAAAATCATTTTTGCACGTCTTTTTTTCGTTTATCTACGATCATATCTTTATTTCAAATTGTCTTCAGGTTATCTGTATCTCTCCTAATATCTATTGTGCTACAATTAAATAATTTTCGAAAAAGAAAGTGATTCTTGATTTGATTTCAACGAACTTTGAATGCACAAGTAAATACTTAAATTTGTATAAAATTGAACAAGTAGACATGCGTGCCCTAATACATGCAAGATGTCATGTAGGACACAGAACTATATGATGGATGAATATGTCTATTTGCTCAATCAGATTAATTGTTTACCCAAAATTATTGTCGATTTACATTAACTTAACATCATATTTATGTGTTATACCAAATAAAATAGATGGGTACCAATTAACTACTATCACTAATAGATTTTCTTTTTTCTTCTTCTATTGATGGTGAAACATAGATCCCTATTTTTGTAATGGGGGAAGCTAACAAGAGGAAAATGTCTATATGTGTTGCTAAAAGTCATAACCATTAGATTTATAAATTAATAATCCTCATTCATCTCTTAAATCCTTATTCTTTTTTTTTTTAAATAAAACAATTCACTCTTAATTATTGACTTAATTATTTGATTATAAATTATTCCAAAACCCTAATCCTTATATTAGTATAGAATAAAGATCAACATTATAAAGTCACACACTTTTAATTATTTAAGTGAGAAAATATTTTTATTTTTATTTTTAAAAAGAGGGAGAATATATAGTAAGCTACTAATAGCTACTACACATACAACTATTAGAGAAAGTGAGAGGATCTAGTGGGTTTTGAGCTGTGATTTAGCTGTCCTTTTTTATTTTGGAAATTTCTTGTTTCTTACATAAATAAAAATAAATAAATAAATAATTTTTTCTAAAAAATAAAAAAATTTAAAAAGTATTCCTTTATTCTTTATTCACACCACCCCAAAATCCCTAATCTAAAAATAAATTCAACCTCTCTCTCTTCAAATCTCAAAAAAAAAAAAAACCATTTTCATTATCTCTTCTTCTCCACAAAACTTCATCTCTTTCATCTCACATTTTTGCTTAAAGATTCCATTTTTAAACTAAAAATTAAAAAAATTCCACAAACCCCATTTCTTAAATCCATTTTTCTTCATAGATCTTCATTTTTTTCATCTCACATTTGGTTAAAGATTCAATCTTTGAACTGAAAAAAGCATAAAAAACCAAGCATTCTTGATTTTCAGATGACTTATATGTGAGATGAAGGAGAAAACTCAAACACCCATTTGTTCTCTGTTTTTTCTTGTGCTCTGTTTTTTGTGTTCCGTCACAAATGCTGAGTTTACTGTTTCTGAAAATGGTCCTTTAACTGATTCTGAAGCTCAGTTCATCAAACACAGACAGCTTTTGTATTACAGAGATGAGTTTGGTGATAGAGGTGAAACTGTGAAAATTGATCCATCTATGGTGTTTGAGAATGATAGAATCAAGAATGCTTATATTGCTTTACAAGCATGGAAACAAGCTATCATTTCAGATCCCTTTAATATCACTATAAATTGGGTGGGTCCTAATGTATGCAGCTACACCGGAATCTTCTGTGCTCCGGCGTTGGATAATCCCAAAATCCGTACAGTTGCCGGCATTGACCTTAACCATGGTGACATTGCAGGGTATCTCCCGGAAGAGCTTGGTCTTCTTACAGATCTTGGGATTTTCCATATCAATTCAAATCGTTTCTGTGGTACAATACCAAGAAAGTTGAGCAAGTTGAAGATACTGTTTGAGCTGGATCTGAGTAATAACAGGTTTGCTGGGAAGTTTCCTTATGTTGTTTTGAGTTTACCCAAGTTGATATTTTTGGATATTAGGTTCAATGAATTTGAAGGTAATGTACCTTCACAGCTATTCGATAAGCCATTAGACGCTATTTTTATTAATCATAATCGATTTGCGTTTGAGTTGCCGGAGAATTTTGGGAATTCGCCGGTTTCTGTGATAGTACTGGCGAGTAACAGTTTTCATGGGTGTCTTCCGGCGAGTATTGGGAATATGAGTAATCTTAATGAAGCCATTTTAATGAATAATGGGTTGCGTTCTTGTTTGCCGGCGGAGATTGGGTTGTTGAAAAATTTGACTGTATTTGATGTGAGCTTTAATCAGTTGATGGGTCCGTTGCCGGAGAATTTTGGTGATTTGGTGAATTTGGAGCAATTGAATGTTGCACATAATATGCTTTCTGGTACTATTCCTAAAAGTATTTGTCAGCTTCCTAAGCTTGAGAATTTTACCTATTCTTATAATTTCTTCACCGGTGAACCGCCGGTGTGTTTGGGATTGCCGGAGTTTCATGATGAACGGAATTGTTTGCCCAACAGACCGGTGCAACGGTCTCCGGGACAGTGTAAGGCGTTTTTGTCTAAAAAAATTCATTGTAGTGCTTTTAGGTGTCATAAATTTGTTCCTGTTTTGCCACCTCCACCACCACTTTCACCGCCGTTGCCTGCCCCTCCGCCGCCTGTTGTGGTGCCTATTTCTCCTCCTCCGTCACCTGTTTATAATCCTCCTTCACCTTCACCACCGCCTCCACCACCCTCTCCACCTCCTCCATCACCTCCTCCACCTCCACCACCAGTCTATTCACCACCACCACCACCTCCATCTCCTCCACCACCATCACCTCCACCGCCACCCCCGCCATCTCCACCTCCACCATCACCTCCACCTCCTCCACTACCATCTCCCCCTCCACCATCACCTCCACCTCCACCCCCACCGGTTTACTCACCACCACCATCTCCACCTCCTCCATCACCATTGCCGTATTGTGTACGCTCACCTCCACCTCCACCCCCAAATTCCCCACCTCCTCCACCACCTAATTCACCACCTCCACCGCTTGCTCACTCGCCTCCACCCCCTTCACCTTACTATTACAATTCACCACCACCTCCTCCACCAAATTCGCCACCTCCTCCACCAAATTCACCACCTCCACCACCACCAACATACATTTACTCATCACCTCCGCCACCAAATTCACCACCTCCTCCATACGTATACTCTTCACCTCCGCCACCAAATTCACCACCTCCTCCATACGTATACTCTTCACCTCCGCCACCTCATTCCCCTCCACCTCCGTCCCCATTACCTTGTATAGAACCTCCACCACCCCCTCCTTGCATTGAACCACCCCCACCACCCTCCCCTTCACCCTCACCTCCTCCTCCACCGGTATATTACTACAATTCTCCGCCCCCACCATCACCATTACCTCCTCCACCACCCGTATATCACTACAATTCTCCGCCCCCACCATCACCATCACCACCGCCTACTCCAGTATACGAAGGGCCATTGCCACCCGTAATAGGAGTTCAATATGCTTCACCACCTCCACCACCCTTTTATTAATTCTTTCAAAAAAATCCACTAACTTATCCTCAAAAGCACAAAATTGTTCCTACCATTATTATTTCCTCAACTCTTCAAGCCATCAACAAAATCGAGCTAATATGTGATCATGAACCTTAAATAGTACCAACAGAAAGAACGATTCGATTGAGGAGAGGAGGTAATGAGGAGAAAGATTCAATCTTCAAAGATTGTATTTTTGAATTTGTTATGAAATAGATTGAAGTTGTGGAGAGAATAAATTGGCAAAGTAAAAGATTGAAACTTTGCTGGAAAATGTATGTATAGAGATCATAATCTTGAATTAGAAATCAGTCTTACAGTGCTTGCTGTAACTGGTTTTATTATTTAATGATCATACTTTGATTTCTTTGTAATTTTTTCTTTTTTTTGGTTCTTCCAAACTATAGTATAAGATGAGTTTTTTATTTTATTTTTTTTCTCTTTTAAAACTTGTATTTGATTCAGATGATTTCTTTCTATATCTAAATAGGTGGTCTTCTTTATGCATCTTCTTGATGTTTTATCTTTTTCTTGATCGAACAATATTGGTTATTTGAAATTTACTGATTCGATTAAGCTCGAATTTGTGTGGGATAGAGCTTTGTGTATCGAAATGTCATCAATCATTTGTTTAAAATGAAGAGATTTCAACTATTTTATGTTTGGACGTGGAGTGGTTGATCCTCCAATCTTTTGACTCATCGCTATTGGAAGTGAAAGTTGCTTACTATTTGAGAGCAATTCATCTTGTTTGAACTAATTCATGATTTGAGTTTGATTTTGTTTTTATTTTATCATTTAAATTGATCTTGAATATTAAAATCATATCATACAAATTGATGTGATTATTTTAAAAATATGCGTAAACATGTTCTTTATCGTAAATTTAGGTTTATTTTTACAAAACTAATTTCAAACAATGTAGAATTTTTTTTGGGTGTTGGGGTGGGTGGGGGGATTGGAGTCTCCCTTTGATTGAGGGAAAGTAATTGAATTGTGTCCTAATTAGAATGTCTTTATCATTTATTTATATTTATTTAAAAAAACTTAGGAAAAGTGAAAGATTCCATTATAATGTAGCTAATTGAGAATTTTTGTATTATTAGCATGTGACTTGAGTCCCCACAATAAATTATCACCTAAAGTTTTGTTTGTAGAAATAGAGTTCAAGAGTTATTTTCACATTCTTTTAAACTAAATAATTAATATTTTATTTTAAAAATTCTAAAAGAAAAAAAAAGTTCTCTCGAGTTCGATTCTTCTTAGTTGGGTTTGGACGAATTCTGCCACAAATGTAACGTATACAAACAAGATTACTCTATGTGGACAATTTAAGAAAGACAAATGACTTTTAGTGTGAGATGATCCACTCTGCCGCGGTAAAAGAAAAGCTTTATTCTAGTGAATAGAAGATACTTAGCTCCGCTCAACCTAGAATTTAACAAACTTTCGTATAGAATACAACGAATGAGAGATGATCCGACAATAAAACGTGACGGTCATTATAAATTCATGAATTAAAAATATTGTATTATACTCTTTCATTTGTATATTTTGCTTCATTTGTTAAAATTTCAAATTAGTTTGGTTAATTTTATCTTCACTCAATTTAAAAAACTTTTTTATTATACGAAATAAATATCTTAATTCTATCTTATGTAATTCTATCGATCATTCATATTATTACCATTCGAAAATCATTTTGTATTAATTCTTGATCATGATAAAATTCTAACCGTGAAGTATAACACAAGATCATTGTGTATAATAATCTATTAAAATTTCATTTGTAAAATTTGAAACTCAAATAGTATATAACTTGTATTTTTCTCTCTTTTTTTTTTTTTTTTTTTTTTTAATTTGACACTATTTTCAATAATGTGCTATCATTTATTTGTTTTTCCTACACCACACGTGAATCCACCTCCAGACAGTTACCCTCTTTTTTGGGTCACTTATAACTTATAATTTCGATACCGATTTTAAATTTTGATTAAATTTAATTCGTATATTGTATAATTTATTTTAGGAGTGTTACTTTCAACATGATTTTTATTAACAATCTGTTTGGATCATTATTGTCCGTTGTATTGTATTGTTAATATACTTACAATGTTTATTTTGATATTACTTAAAATGTATTGTGTTGTATTGTTAAGTTTCATTGTTACATGAGGAAAATTCCTATTTTATGGAACAACCGATTTAATGTGTTTCTATTGTTACTTAGTTTCTTTTTCCAATTATATCTTTACATAAATAATATTTCAAAATAGTATTTTACGCTTTACCTTTTTTTATTTAATTCTAGTCAAACCTTCTACTCTAGAATAATTAAGAATATTTTAATAAATTTATATTACAATACAATACAATACGATACAACCAAACCAGACAATTAAAATATTATTAAATAACAAAAAACAATGCAGACTAGCCAAATATTATATCTATCGTACAATACATTATTAAACAATAGATAACAATGATCCAACACTCCTTGGTTTGATTTTTTTTTATGACATTAACTTGACATTTTTAATTAAAAATGAAGAATTGTATGAATCTTGATTGTGATTTAATACTGAAAAATGGGGTCCAAATCAACATTATACTCATATCACATGGTTTTGCTAGGGACTTCTCACATCATATCTACTCTTTCTTGGTGTTTGGATTTGTATGGTTGCATATTAATTAATTAGTTGGTTGACTAAGTGTATTTATACATTTTTAAATCTTGAAAATTAATTAGTGATCATTTATTTAAGGCCTTAAAATTACAGCCTGTGAATAGGTCAAGTATATTAATTAATAATCGGTAGGTCAAAAATCTCACATACACCATATGTATTTGTTTTTTTTCACTTGATATTTGATATTTATAATAACAGTCAATTAAATTTAAATTTACGCATTATATGACACGTTTTTAAAATGCCGTTAATATTGTTTTTTTTTTAAATTTTATATTAAAATTTCAAATCTGAAACGATTTTCTCAAAAATATACCATCCACTACAAACCATGTTGGTATACCCCATTATACTGATTCCCCCCAAACATACTGATAATAATAACGTCTTAATTCCAATAAAGTAAAATTGATTATATACATTTTACCATTCATGTTATTTTATTTTAACTCGTCAAGGCTTAAATAACCAAGCTTGCTCCAACAGTCAGGTTTATTTCTTGCGATTGGTGTGTGTATATATATATATATATTTTTTTTTTTTCTTGAAAATCAATAAACCCTAATAATAATAATATTTTATGTATATATAATTAAAATTTTGATGTGTATAAACTTCTTTGACATTGCTGTCTTTCTAAGCAAATTGCAAATCTCCATGCCAAGAATTATATTGAAATTTGTGTCTAAGAGAATGAAAAGGCCAAAGTAAGGAAATTAAGAATATTAAAAAGGGAGTAGTTGGTAAGAATAAGGATTAAAGAATGTAAATTCAAATACATTCTATGATGACACTTGGAGGATAATCAAAACGGATAGCGATAAGATGGTTGAGATTTTTCTTCTTTTAATATATTAAGGGTTTGATTATTCGATCGTGAGATGGGATTAGGAGCAATAAAAGGACTAATATCTGAAATATAAAATATATTAAGAAATATTTGAACTATAATTCATATTTAATATTCAAACCTCGAGTCCAAGTTTCATAATCCATGACGTGACCACACATGCATTGTAGAACTAGATCAAATTTATCAACAGACAATTGAAAAACGATACGACCGATGACCTCCTTCTACCCGTACAAACCTTCGATGCAAAGTGTTATTGAAGATATAATTAAGTAAAAATAAGTTTATAAATGAGATGGTTGCAGACTTCCAACATAATATTACATTAGACAATTATATTGAGTTCGAGTCTTATCATCACCTAAACTTTTTAACAAGTCACGTAGATGACCCAAAATCAAATCAAACCGTGAAGGAACGTGTTGAGAAAACATAACTGCCAGTAACATACCAATCAGTGGGTGAAATGAATCTTTTTCTACAACTAGAGAAATTGTACATCCAAGGCACAAATTAAAATTGAACCTACATGTCTGCAACAACTAAAATTTGGTGCAATATCAGCCAAAAATTTACAAGTAGTTAGAAATAGTTGATAGTGATATCAAAATATCAAGGAAATTAAATGGTGATATGACTAGATTTCTTTCACTTGGTAATTGGGGTAGAGTTTTAGTCTGTCTTCTACCGAATATACAAAATTTTAGAGCTGTCTACTCTATTGACATCTCGATAAACATAATCATTGTTTGTGTCACATCTTCAAATTTGATATAAGAATTTTATTTTTTCTTACCTCTCAAATCATAAGCATCGAAGCGATTGAGAGAAAGTAAAAAAACTATTGCACTCTCCCATTCAGTAAAAATACGAATTGTATATACCATAATATTCATTTAGAGACTGAATATGTTGTTGTTATTACTGAATTACTTTCATTACCATGTTGTTATTATTATTTTTATTATTACCTTTTTAGTATTATTATATAGTGTGTTTAAATTTTTTAATGAATTTGATCTAACTTAGAAGCACAAGAAATATAAATGAGAAAGGGTGTTTAAAATACAAAATTAGGTCTAAATTTTCATCATAATTGGTCCATTTGATTAAGGCCCAATCTACCTATTAATTGGGCTAGGCCTTTTTAGCTCATTACATGGACCTTAATTCAGCCCAAAACATCATCCAAACCACTATTTTAGAAGGTAATTAATTATCTTATAATCTATTTTTAAGTAAAATTTCTAGATTTAGATTTTATCTTTTTTACTTTCTTAAATTCGTATTAGGATAAAGGAAAAAATAAAAATTAAACGATCATGGAGTTTTCTTCTGTTTCATATTAGTTGTTTGCTTTTTTAAAAATAATTTTCTTAAATTATTTGTCCAACTTACAAAAACAAGATAACATTAATTATTATTTTTTCATTTTATCTTTACAACTAATTATTTTTTAAAAGTGTAAAATTCTAAAAAAGTTATTTCGAAGGTAAATTAGGTGTAAATTATGATGTGAAGTGTGAACAACAAATATAAAGTCAAAAGAGTATTAAATTGAGTAACTAATTCATCTACAAAATGCTATTATTAATAAATTACCTATTTATAGTGGAAAAAGTTTGAGAAGAATTGTCTAATCTACAATTTTAAAAGTTTTTCTTCTATTTTTGTGGCAAGTGATGCTTATTTGATCACCATAATTTGAAGGTACTTTTTGTTATTTTCATCTCCAACACTATATATTTATACAATTTTATTTGTGCGCTTATAATGTTGGCGATGAATTTTCAATTGTCTTTTAATTTTAGCATTTTTATTTTTATTTTATAAAATTTGGGTTGGCCTGGATTTGTGGGGTAGAGGTAGACGGTGGCGTAAAAATGATATTTTCTTCTCTCTACTCTCTGCCTTCTCTCATCTCTCTTCCAATCTCGCTCGCCACTCTACCCTAACAGAGAACATATGCATATATAAACACAATTTTCATAGACAAAGACGTTTGATTTATACAAATCGCTGCAATTTATAAAAATCAGATACTCCATAACAAACACAACTTGGATATGAAACGCAATTAGCAAAACTGTAGCTATAGAGCGCTAACATGATTTTTTTAATCTTTGCTATTCTTAAAATTTACTTATTAGATTTTAAATGACTAGATTAAATAAAAACTCTATAGTTAAAATATTGTGATTAATTATGTTAAAGCAATTCTTAGAGTCTTATAATACATTGTCATTGGGTTACCTATAACTATTAACCTTTAATCTTTATTTGGCTTATAATTAGTGGTAAAATTAAATGATTGTTTATCCATATTTATAGCATTTTCCCCTTTATCTTAACCTGTAATTTCTCTTTAATTAACAATGTTTCATCGTTAATTAGTCAATTGTTATCTTCAATTTTTAAATTAGTTATTATATAGGGTGTCCCAGAAACACTGGGACATTCTCAGATTCTATCCTTAATTATCTTATTATCCATGTTAATTTATAAATTAATCATATATCTTCTTTTAATCTCCAACATCTCCTACACAAGTACAAAGAGCCAACATTTATCCTGGTATTTATTCATATCATTATTTACTGCAAATATTTAATTATTATCACAAAAATACGCAAATTTTCGATAAATGTTCTTATAGGATGTAGTTAGAAATATGAAATTTTCGATGGAAATTTTGTCTGAAATGTATCTGAGGAGCCAATTTTTGCTATTTGCTTATGTATTATAAAAATATTCAAAATTTATTAATATTTTAAAAGATATATTGATTCCGAAAATAGGAGAAAATAAAGATCATACATAAACAACAACAAAAGTTAATTTTTTTTAATCTATAACAATAACATTTCAAACGATAATATATATACACATTATTAAAAACCATTAAAACATGTAACGAATCATAATACATCCTAAACAACTTTCTTCTTTCTTTCTTTTACAAAAAACCGATTACAAAAATACATTATTCGTCCATCAATAGTTATCCACTATCTAAATCTTATCCAGTTTAGAAAATCAAAGTGATAATGTCTATTTTACCCTCCTATTAAATATACTTTTTATCATCTAACACATTTCTCAAAATATCAAATTTAATAAAGTCAAAGGATAATATGGTAATATTAATCCCTATTATTTATTATTTTTGAAGAGATGTGTCAAGTCAACAGTACGCAGATTACATACTATAAACAATCCTATTATTCTTGTATAAATACATGGATAAACTCCTTATGCTAATCATATTCCCCCTAAAAAACATTTAATTTTTTTTTTCTTTTGCAGAAATAGCCACTTATAATGGGTTCTCCAAAGTCTTTACATGGAGTGAACTTTGCACCACCACGTAGCTTTGGGACAATTCTTAAAGCAAATTTGAAAGAAACTCTATTTCCAGATGATCCATTTTATGAATTCAAGAATGACAAATTATCAAAAAGAATTTTAAAGGGAATTCAATATTTTGTACCAATTTTTCAATGGTTACCAAAATACAATTTTGGGCTATTTAAGTTTGATCTTCTTGCTGGAATTACAATTGCTAGTCTTGCAATACCACAAGGAATAAGCTATGCAAAACTTGCTGACCTTCCTCCGATTATCGGACTCTGTAAGTTATATACACTGACAATACATACTCTCGTTCATGTTTATTAATTATTATTATTACTACTCCCTCCTTAACAAAAAAAAAAAAGGTCTTACTTACCATTTAAATAGTCAAAAACATATATATATATATTTTAAAATTTTGTTGACTAGTTTGACTTATAAACTTTTTATATTTTTTCTAAATATGTAAATTTCATGTCTGAATTCGTACTGAATATTAGTTAATTTGACCCTCGACAATCTTTTTCAAACGAAGCGAGTAATATTTTGTACCTCATTAGTGTAACTTAAACTTTTTATACCACACTACTTATTATAAATTACTCATTAATTTTATTAGATAGAGGTATATGAATTGAAGAAGAAAAAAAAATATTTTTTCATTCGATTTTTGGTAGATTAGATTGATCTAGAATTTAAAGTTTATGGAGTAAATTAAACACTCTATAGTAAAGGAGATTTCGATACGCAGAATCAAGCTAGAGAGTACTTCTGATTAATGATGAAGTAGTACTTACTCTTTACTATTCCAACTACTATCCTATATGAAATTATTAGTCGATAAGTGATCTGATTACGTAAAATTATTAATTGTTTTGCAGATTCAAGTTTTGTTCCCCCTCTAATTTATGCAATTTTTGGGAGTTCAAAACATCTTGCTGTTGGAACAGTGGCAACTTGTTCATTAATTATGGCTGAATCAATTCAACAAAAAGTTAAGCCTCATGACAATATGCAATTGTATGTTAGTTTGATCTACACAGCCACCCTTATATCTGGTTTGCTACAAGCAGCTTTGGGGATATTTAGGTAATTATACAAACCAAATTACTCGTTTAACTTCTATATACTGACAAATATATTAAAATTATGTGATCGGACTCTTCAAATATATCAATGATTGCGTATTGAATCAATCAAAAACAATAGAGAAAATAGTCAAATGTCCCCTAACTTAATTACACTCGGATTATCAACTATACACTTCAATTTCACAATTGTCCTATTACCCCTGGACTATATATCTGATATATTTATTCTTAACCAGAGGTCTTGAGCCTTCAATAGAGATTAGAAATCTTGATAGTAAATTCGTATATATTAATGGTTGTGTGTTGAATCAACCAAAAACAATAGAGAAAATAGTCAAATGCCCCCGAAACTTATATTCAGATTTCCAACTATACACTTTAATTTCACGATTGTCCTATATGAATTCTGATAGATATGATATATCCATCCTTAACCAGAGGTCTTGAGCCTTAAGTAGAGATTAGAAATCTTGATATTAAATTCGAATTATTTGAAATCTCAAAACGAGTATCAAACATCGAATGAAAAACTATTCATGACATCTATCATTTAATTTTTTTTTCTTTTTTGTAGGCTTGGATTTTTGGTTGATTTTCTATCACATTCAACAATTACTGGATTTATGGGAGGGACAGCACTTGTTATTTGCTTACAACAATTGAAAGGCATGCTTGGCTTGAAGCATTTCACTAGCCATACTGATGTTGTTCATGTTTTACGTGCTGTTTTTGAAAACAGAAAAGAGGTTAGTTAATTTTACGGAGTAAAAAATAGTTAGGTGTACAAAATATTCTACGTTCATGTAGGGTTCGAGGAATAACAACCACCCTATAACGTGCGTGATTAGACAGTCTATCCTAATAAAAACATTAGTGTCTGCTTTTATTGTTTGAATCCATAAACTATACGTCAGAGAGACAAAATAAACTAAATTAATTCTATGTAGGATAGAAAGTTTCGTTTGTTATTTCTTTTTTGTGTTCGATTGTTTAGTAAATAACTCTCCTTTAATTTTACTTGCCTTATAATTTATGGATCTTTTAGGTCATCACAGATTAAAGATTTCTTTTAAACAAATTAAAAATCTTTAAAAAAAAATCTTTAGACCACATTATAAAATATTTTAGACGTTAGAAAACAGTCTAATATTTTGTCGATTACAAAGACTATATTTACATTTTTGTGTAATCTTGACCATGTTCAATATATAAGATAAAACTAAAATTGTATTAAGCCAAATTTCACACACACAAAAAAGGAATTCTATTTTTTTTTTGTTACCAATGTGATTTATTTATTTATTTTATTTTATTTTTTTGCTTTGATACTGACTTGATATTTATTTTATTTTATATATATATAAAAACAGTGGACATGGCAGTGTGCAGTTGTTGGAGTAATATTCCTTACTTTCTTACAATTATCTAGATATGTGGTAAGTTTTTTATTCGATATTTTAATTTATATATACTGATAGTATAAAAAAAATAATTTAATGATTTTTATTTTTTTTTTATTTTTTATTTTTGCAGAGAAAGAAGAAACCAAATCTATTTTGGGTTTCAGCCATTGCTCCAATAATTGTTGTTGTAGTTGGCTGCCTTTTTGCTTATTTATTCAATGCTGAAAAACATGGCATAGCTATTGTAAGTTAAATTACTCTCTCTTTTATTTATTAAAAAAATATTTTGAATATTTTTATTAAATATGATCAAATTCGCAAAAAAAATCATATAAGAAATTGTCTAACGAAGAGTTCCCTAGCTAGACGATTTTTTTTTAATGTGAATCGACTTATAAAATAATAGCATGACATATTGACCTGTCGGCTTACACTATTTTAACCTATTACAACTCGAGTTTGATGAGTCATTTCAAGTTTAAAATTTAAAATTTCTTTACCCTATGTTATCTTATATTTGATTAAATTTTTTTTTTTTTTTGAATTCAATGCAGGTTGGAAAATTGAATAAAGGAATTAATCCACCCTCTTTCAATCTTATAAATTTTAGTCCAGAATATATATCTGTTGTTTTAAAAGCTGGGATTATTACAGCTATGGTTTCACTAGCAGTAAGTACATTTTAATTATTCTCGTAGTTTTTTATTCTTCAATTAATTTATATCGTATTACTTGTTGTTTTTTGTGCTTTATTACGTCATTATATTATTTTGTCGTTGTTACTGTTATTTATGCACTTTTGATATTCTCTTTCCAAATTACTCTATCGAAAACAATATTAGTATGCATATACATTGTACATTATCCTTGTCAGATTTTACGTGTGACAATATTACATCGAGTATATTATTGATATTATTCAATTTATTTTATTTTATTTTTGCAATGAAATATTTTATAGGAAGGAATAGCTATTGCAAGGAGTTTTTCTATCATGGATAATGAACAAATTGATGGTAACAAAGAGATGGTAGCCATTGGACTTATGAATATTGTTGGTTCTTTAACTTCTTGCTACTTAAGTACAGGTAATTAATTTCTTTGTTATAAATAAAAAATATTAAATTTCGTACTCATCATATTTCAAATTCAGAAAATTTAAATCGTGAATCTGTCTCTCTCGACAAATAAATTACACTTCCTACTAAGAAGTGAGTGAGAGTTAGCATCTCATAGAGGTTGAGTCAGAATTTTTGTGTTTACTGACTTCTGGATAGATTATTTATAAATATTTCAACACTACTGCAAGGTTTAAGTCAAAGTTATTTTGTTCTACTGAACCAAAACGATCACTTACCACTAATATATCTATAGTTAACAAGTAATTTTTTAACTTTTATATACTGACAGTATAGTACCGTAAACATCTACTAATGTTTTTAGTCATATTTTTTTTTTTAAATTAGGGCCATTTTCAAAAACAGCAGTGAACCACAATTCTGGATGCAAGAGCCAAATGTCAAATGTAGTGATGTCAATGTGCATGTTGTTAACTTTATTATTTTTGGCACCACTTTTTGGCTACACACCACTTGTTGCCTTGGCTGCCATTATCATGTCAGCAATGCTTGGGTTAATTGACTATGAAAAGGCATATCACCTCTACAAGACTGACAAATTTGATTTCTTGATTTGTATGGCTGCTTTCTTTGGTGTTGCCTTCATTAGCATGGACATGGGACTCATGATGTCGGTACGTAAACAAAAAATATTATTATCATTCAGAATTATCCTAATCAGTGAAATTCTATTAAGTATCGTCTTTCTATTGTTATTGTTGTAACTTGGGATCTGACTGATACAACAAAAGTCATTTTCTAGTGATTGGTTATAAGAAAAACACTTAAAAGTCATAAATAACCGAGTTTTAGTCCTTCTGATTGAAAAGTAGTCATTATCGTGAATTTTAAATTCTACAAGATGTTTCTATAGTTTCACTTGTGAAATTTAAAACTTTACGATAATGGCTAAGTGGGATTTTGTTTTTCTTACTTTCAACTTCATATTATTTGCTACGACTAACAGTTAGACATTCTTCAAAACACTATTTAGTACTTTTTTTTCTTTTCTAGGAATATGTATTTCGTGATCAAAATGACTTCT
The DNA here is from genome assembly GCA_016801875.1 of Solanum sitiens. NCBI lineage: Eukaryota > Viridiplantae > Streptophyta > Magnoliopsida > Solanales > Solanaceae > Solanum > Solanum sitiens. The sequence goes on from JABWTJ010000081.1 coordinate 2,780,584, forward strand.
ATCATACTAAACGTGATAAAAATTTACGCGTACTCGATATATATGATTATTATTTTTTGTAGGTTGGACTTGCCTTGATAAGGGCACTTCTATATGTTGCTAGGCCACCTACTTGCAAACTTGGAACCATTTCAAATAGTGCATTTCGTGATGTAGAACAATATCCTGGTTCTAAACAAACTCCAAATATGTTGATTTTGAAGCTTGGTTCTCCAATTTACTTCCCTAATAGCAATTATATTAGAGAAAGGTAAGAAATATCTTCGTAATAACGTCGTTTATCTGGATATTATTTTATTATTGTAGTGAAAATAGCTATTCACAACTTATAATATGGAGGCATATAATATATAGATCATAGGCATTTTAACTTGGCATCAACTGAAAACTAAACTTTCAATTCAACTTTGATGATGCAGATCTAGACACCTAAGTTTGTTTTCATCGTGTTTGTTGAACACTTCAACTTATAAAATAATCTTCTAGACACTTCCAGAATTTATGTATTACGTCAACGGTCACTACTAAAAGTCATTACTTTCCATCGAAAAATGTTCAGTGATTATTTCCACATATATATGTTAGCTAGATATGCATCCCTAAAATTGATGTGTTTACTTGTCAGTTTAAGTTTGAGATATGTCGATACTATAACATAATATGAAAAACTTGATATCAAAGAAAACTTGACCGTTATAATAAAATATTATTATACCATATGATTATTTTTTATGGATATATTGAACAGGATTCTAAGATGGGTTAGAGATGAGCAATCTCTTAATAATTCCAAAAGAAATGAGATTGAATACTTGATACTTGATTTTGGAGGTATGCTTAAAATTCACAAATAATCACTTTTGGATTTTATGTAATTAAATTATTATTTTTAATTTGCTTTTCAATATGTTACTAAATCAAAAAAAATAAATTAATGACAATATTGTAGGTGTTACATCAATTGACATAACTGGTATTGAAACTTTATTTGAAACTCGTAGATCACTAGCAGCAAAAAACATCAAGGTATGTAAATTTATATATATCCACTTTCTCATTATTATTTATTACCACGTTTTACGTTCGCTTCTCGAGAGTTAGAAGTACTCTTTTACATAAAAAGGATTACAACCTATAATATTTTCGTATAATTCTCAAACATCAATTGAACAACTGACTATCTCGTGTAGCAAAACGTAACAAGTTAAAGTTCTGAAAGGAGATTATATAGTTTTCAAAATTTATAACTTTCTAATATGTTTTTTTTTTTGTTTGTTTGTAGATTATATTGGTTAATCCAAGATTAGGGGTGATGGAAAAATTAATTGTGACAAGATTTATTGATGTGATTGGGAAAGAATCAGTGTTTTTAACAATTGAAGAAGCAATTGAAAATTGCAGATTTTCACTAAATTCTTCAAGTCAAACAAAAAAAGAAGATGTGGAAATTGCTTAGTCTACAAAAAAAATTCGATATTCAATATTTTATTTTTAACAATAGGAGGAAAAAAATAGATTTTAATTTCTGCCAATTGAACCTTTTTTTGTTTTTTTTGGTAATGTTTTTTCTACCTTTCTTCCGTTTGTTTTTTTTAGAATAGATTTTGTAACTTTGATTTTTAATAGTTTTATTATCTTGTTCTTTTTTTTTTTTGGTATAAATAAAGTTATTTAATAGAGTTTATAAGCTATGTGACTCAAGTCTACTAGAAGAAATAACTAACATTTTTAGACAAAAAAAAATAATTATATATGTTGTGGCCTTTGTTCAATAGAAAATCAACACATTAATTAGTTCGTCATTCTATAACGTTTTAAAAAAAATTATAACAATATTCATCTTTGAGGTGAGATAAAATAACATAAAATTTGAAGTATAAATTTTAATTTATCCTACATTTAGCTATATCTTCAACTAAATAAAGTAAAAATTTAATTTCAAATGTAATTCTGAATTATCTCATCTTATTTTATGCACCAAATGACCGAACCCACTATATTTATATACATATTTCCTTATTCATGAACAAGGCACGACAATGCATTATAACAACGAAATAACATTTAACGATAATAAATACATTTGTTATATATGAATTTTCTATATTAATATGAGAATCTTAAATAGTTATATGATGCAAAACCTTAAACCTTAATTAAATATGAAAGTTTTATCTATGAATTATCTGAATCTTAATTAGTTATATGATGCAAAACCTTAAACCTTAATTAAATATGAATTTTTGTAGTTTTTTCTTGCCATTTTCTCTCTTTCTTTGTGGTGAATATTTTTGTTGAATTTAAAATAATATTACATAGATGCGTATTTATGTGCTTTTTTTTACAAAGTCTACATTAGTTTCATTTTTTCTAGCATTATATTTTTGATCCTAGATCAAAAAAAATAATAGATTCAGATAAATCGACACACTATATAAAGACATTTCACTTGTCATATTTTATTAGGTACACGCTTTAATATCTTCTTAATACTCTCTTATAATTATGAGTTCTCCAAAGTCTTTACATGGTGTGAACTATGCACCACCACGTAGCTTTAAGACTGTTCTTAAAGCAAATGTCAAAGAAACACTATTTCCAGATGATCCATTTTATGAATTCAAAAATGAAAAATTATCTAAAAGAATTCTAAAAGGAATTCAATATTTTGTACCAATTTGTCAATGGTTACCAAAATACAAATTTGGGTTATTTATGTATGATCTTCTTGCTGGAATTACAATTGCTAGTCTTGCAATTCCACAAGGAATAAGCTATGCAAAACTAGCTGAACTTCCTCCCATTATCGGACTCTGTACGTTACATACACTGACAGTATATTACTACTTGAACAGTCAAAATCATATATTTTTAAGAATATTTTGAACTGCTAATGATTGTAACTTATATTACTTTTTAGGGAAAATGTACAAGTATCCCCCTAGACTATGAAATCTCAGAGACACACCTTAACTAAATTAAGGTCGTATTACACCCCTGAATTATTATTTATTTTTTTTTGTAATTTTGTGCACCTTTTTGCCTTATGTGGCATCCTCCCACCTGCCTCAATTGTGTGTTATGTCACGGAGTGTGCCACGACAAAAGGTGTACAAAATTAAAAAAAAAAATAATTCAGAGGGTAATAAGACCTTAGTTTAGTTAAGGTGTGTCTCTGAAATTTCGGTCATAGTTTAGGAGGGATTGTACTTGTGCATTTTCCCTACTTCTTTATTTTTATCCTTAACTATGTAAAATTTTATATTTAAAAAATTGAAGACTCTATGTCTAATTCACACTGAATATCAGTTAATTTGACTCTCGTATTTTGGATCAAGACAAAAAAAAAATTGGACTGAGGGAGTAATACTTTGTACATCATTAGTGTAACTTAAACTTTTTATAGCACATTAGCTATAATTAGTTAATAAGTGATCTGATTGTGTAAATATTTTTTATATCGCAGATTCGAGTTTTGTTCCCCCTCTAATTTATGCTATTTTTGGGAGTTCAAAACATCTTGCTGTTGGAACAGTAGCAACTTGTTCATTGATTATTGCTGAAGCAGTTCAACAAAAAGTTAAGCCTGAAGACAATATGGAATTGTATGTTAGTTTGTTTTACACAGCTGCCCTTATATCTGGTTTGCTACAAACAGCTTTGGGGGTACTAAGGTAATTTTACATACTAATCGTTTAACTTTTATATACTGACAGTTTAGAAATATTCAAATATGTCAATGATTGCATGTTGAATCAACCAAAAAACAATACCTTTTTTTTTGAGGATTCGACATGACATCATCAACTTATTTAAAGAGTCTGAGTCAGGGGCGAAGCCACCTTGTACGAAGAGGGTTCGAATAGCGAAAAATTATATTATTTATATATGGTTAAAATAATTTTATATGTATATACAGTAGATGTAGAACCTCCTTCGGCTACTTCAAGTGTCTATTTATAAAGCTTTTTGAACCCCCTTATTGAAAATTTTGGCTCCGCTTCTGATTTGAACAATATCAAAATGAATATCGAACATCGAATAAATTAATTCATATTTTGTATGTGTGATGTAGGCTTGGATTTTTGGTGGATTTTCTATCACATTCAACAATTACTGGATTTATGGGAGGGACAGCATTAATTATTTGCTTACAACAATTAAAAGGCATGCTTGGATTGAAGCATTTCACTAGTCGTACTGATGTTTATCATGTTTTACGTGCTGTTATTGAAAATAGAAAAGAGGTTAGTTAATTTTAATTAATTCGATAAAATCGTCGATCATTTTATAGTCTGTTGTAAAAAATATCTACGTTTATATAGAATTCAAGGAACTATTATACTTTAAGGGGTGTGATTAGACAGTATCATAGTTATTTTTATGATTCGAACTCATGACCTATATATCACAAAAATACATTAACTTGATATTTTTTTATTTTTTTTTCGGTTCGATTTATATATAAAAAAAATCAGTGGACATGGCAATGTGCAGCTGTTGGAGCATTCTTTCTTGCTTTCCTACAATTATCTAGATATGTGGTAAGTTTTTTAATACGATATTTTAATTTATATATACTGATAGTATAAAAAAATAATTTTAAATTAACAAAAAAATATTTATTTATTTATTTTTTGCAGAGAAAGAAGAAACCAAGTCTATTTTGGGTTTCAGCCATTTCTCCAATAATTGTTGTTGTAGCTGGCTGCCTTTTTGCATATTTTTTTAATGCTGAGAAACATGGCATAGCTATTGTAAGTTAAAATCATTTTGGATTTTATTTTATATTAAATATGATCGAATTCGAAAAAAATAATTTTATGAAAAGTTCCCTAGCTAGACGATTTATACATATGACATATGACATGTCAGGTTATACTTGTTGTAACTCGAGTTTGATGAGTCATTTCAAGTTAAAAATTTATAACTTTTTTACCATATGTTTTCGTATATTTGTTTTTCTAATTTTTTTTATTTAATTTAATGCAGGTGGGAAAATTGAATAAAGGAATAAATCCATCCTCCATTCATCTTATAAATTTTAGTCCAGAATACTTACCTAATGTTGTAAAGGCTGCTATCATTACAGCTATGATTGCAATAGCAGTAAGTATTATATTATTTTATCGTTGTTACTGTTATTTATGCGTATCGAAAATAATATTACTATACATATACATTATATTATACACTATCCTTCCCAAATTTTACGTGTGAAAATATTACATCGAGTATATTAATTATAGGAAGGGATAGCTATTGGGAGGAGTTTTGCTATAATGAATAATGATCAAATTGATGGCAACAAAGAGATGGTAGCCATTGGACTCATGAATATTGCTGGCTCTTTAACTTCTTGCTACTTAAGTACAGGTGATTTCTTTTAACTTATATACACTGACAATATATACACTGACGGTATAACGTGAACATGTACTAATGTTTTTATTCATATTTTCTTTTATATTAGGGCCATTTTCAAAAACAGCAGTGAATTTCAATGCTGGATGCAAAAGCCAAATGTCAAATGTAGTAATGTCATTGTGCATGTTGCTAACTTTATTATTTTTGGCACCACTTTTTGGCTACACACCACTTGTTGCCTTGGCTGCTATTATCATGTCAGCTATGATTGGGTTAATGGACTATGAAAAAGCTGTTCACCTTTACAAGACTGACAAATTTGATTTCTTGATTTGTATGGTTGCTTTCTTTGGTGTTGCTTTCATTAGCATGGACATGGGACTCATCCTTTCGGTACGTAAACAAAAAAATATTATTTTATTCGCAATTTGATTCAGATCCTAGTCTTGAAATATGAGATCTATATGATAAGATGAAAGTCATTTTCATCTAGTTGAAAAATAGTCATTGTCGTGACTTGGGAGCGTCTATCATACTAAACATGATAAAAACTTTCTTTCGGTACGTAACCAAAATATATTATCTTATTCGCAATCTGATTCAGACCCTAGTCTTGAAATATGGGATCTGATTGATATGACGAAAGTCATTTTCATCTAATTGAAAAATAGTCATTGTCGTGACTTGGGAGCGTCTATCATACTAAACATGATAAAAACTTCCTTTCGGTACGTAACCAAAATATATTATCTTATTCGTAATCTGATTCAGACCCTAGTCTTGAAATATGGGATCTGATTGATATGATTGATACGACGAAAGTCATTTTCATCTAATTGAAAAACAGTCATTGTCGTGATTTGGGAGTGTCTATCATACTAAACATGATAAAAACTTACGCGTACTCGATTTTTTTTTTTTTTTAGGTGGGACTTGCCTTGATAAGGGCACTATTATATGTTGCTAGGCCACCAACATGCAAACTTGGAACCATAACAAATACAGCATTTAGAGACATAGAACAATATCCTGGTTCTAATGAAACTCCAGGAATGTTAATTTTGAAACTTGGTTCACCAATTTATTTCCCTAATAGCAATTATGTTAGAGAAAGGTAAGCAAAATATCTCTGTATAATAACGTTGTTTGTCTGGATATATTATTTTGATTGTTTTAGTGAAAATTGATATATATATATATTATTTTTAATGTGAACAGGATTCTAAGATGGGTTAGAGATGAGCAATCTCTTGAAAATTCACAAAGAAATGAGATTGAATACTTGCTACTTGATTTTGGAGGTATGAACTTAAAATTCACAAATATAAACGCAAGGACGACTCAATAAAATTAGTTATTTAAAAAAGATATATTTAATAAAAGGGTTTTCAAAATTAATTTATTTGCTATTAAATATGTTACTTAAATGATAATATTGTAGGTGTTACATCAATTGACATTACTGGTGTTGAAACTTTAAAAGAACTTCGTAGATGCCTAGCAGCAAAAAACATCAAGGTATGTATAATTTATATGCACTTTCACATTATTTAGCTCCTCGTTTCACGTTCGCTTCTCGATAGTCAATTTTCACCAAATTTTTAAGAAGTATTTTTTTTATCATATAATACGAAAAGGATTACTAACTTATAGTATTTCTTGTATAATTAAATTTTAACGGACTGATTCTCGTAAAGCGAGACGTAACAGATGTGTGTATATAGTGTTTGAAATTTACAACTTTCTAATATTTTTAATTTATTTTTTGCAGATTATATTGATTAATCCAAGATTAGGGGTGATGGAAAAATTAATTGCAACAAAATTTATTGATTTGCTTGGGAAAGAATCAATATTTTTAACAATTGAAGAAGCAATTGAAAATTGCAGTTTTTCACTAAATTCTTCAAGTCAGGAGAAAAGAGAAGATTTGGAAATTGCTTAGTCTACAAGGAAATTCATTATTTAGTATTTTATTTATTTACAATAATAGGAAAAGAAATAGTTTTAATTTCTTTTTTTTTAGTGTTTTTGTACCTTTCTTTCATTAGTTTGGTTAGAATAAATTTTGTAGCTTTGAGTTTTAATAGATTTATTGTCTTCTTCTTTTTAGTATAAATAAAATTCATTTTTTTAGCATGCCTTTTCATATATACTAGCAAAAAATAAAATTATATATATATATATATATATATATATATATATATATATATATATATATATATATGATATTTTATGGTCACTGAACTTTCAATTCTTTTTTGACCAAAAAAACTTTAAGTTCTTTTTTAAAGTAACTCAAACTTTGATTTTCAACTTTAAAATTACTCAACTATAGATTATTTTTTTTAGAGAAAGACACTTAATCTATTTAGTTGTTTTCTCCATCAAAATTAACTGATATGGAATTTTTATTTATAACCAAAATTTTAAGAACTAAATATATATTCATTTAAAGACTCGCCCCACTTGACCCGACTCGCTAAAATTATAATATTTGACGCTTTTTTTTAATTCTTATTCTCTTAATTATTCTTTTTTTTTCTTCCTATAGGTTAAAAAAATAAAATAAAATAAAATAAAGAATGCAGATGTGAAAGAATAGCTATACGAAGACAGAGAATAATTTAAGAGAATAAGGGTAAAATAAAAGAGTCGATGTTACACTTTCAATAGGTCTGGTTAAGTGACCGGGTCATTAAATGGTTTAAATTGATATATATTTAGTTTTTAAAATTTTGGTTTAGAAATAAAAATTTCATGTCAACAAATTTTAATCTAAAAATAAATAAATAAATTTATTAACTTTTTTGCAAAGAATTCCTAATTGAGTGACTTTTGAATTGAAAATCAAAGCTAAGTTACTTCCTATGAAAAAAATTGATAGCTAAAAGATCATCAAAGATATTAACTCACTAATTTGAGACCCTATTTCACACTACTAAATCAATCGATAATGTTTGAAGGTAATACAAAGTAAATACCAATTTAGGACAAGAAGTAAAGTCATAAAACTTATTCAAGCTTGAATATGAAAACATATACAAATAGTATTGTGATAATAAGTCAAATATACAAACTTCTAAGTACGCAATATGTGAAAAATTTATAATTGACATATATAGGACTAAAAAAGGAACATGGATCAAGATAAAATTCTTAAAAATGAGTAAGAGATAATTATGATTGATTCTTTATTTATCCGTTAAGACCATAGCAATGGAGTTAGTTGGTCCCGACAGGCAAATCGACGCATGTTTAAGTTCAAACGAGCTTCAAAAAGCAGGTAAACCTCCATTTTGTCTATTTTCGTGCGCTATAGTCCATGAATTTTTGGTGATTTGGATTTTCGCCGTGTTTTTTATCGAAATTTTTCATGGACGTCCGTTAAGACCTTAGTAGTAGAGCTAGTTGATCCCGACGGGCAAACGACCCATTTTAAAGTTCAAACAAGCCCCAATCCAGGTAAACCCCCATTTTGTCGATTTTTGTGTGTTATAGTCCATGGATTTTTGGTAATCAAGAATTTTGGCGTGCTTTTGGCCAAAAATTTTCATGGACGTCCGTTAATACCTTAGTAATGGAACAAGTTGGTCCGGACTGTAAAACCAACCCATTTTCAAGTTCAATGATCACCAAAGAAGGTAAACCCCTATTTCGTCGATTTTCATATGTTATAGTTCATGGATTTTTGGTGACCCGTAATTTCGTTGTGTTTTTTACTGAAATTTTTCATGGATGCCCGTTAAGACCTTAGTAATGAAGCAGTTAATTCCGACGGGCAAACTGACGCATTGTCAAGTTCAAACGAGCCTCAAAGCACGTAAATGCTCATTTTACCACTTTTCTTGTGCTATAGTCCATAAATTTTTGATGATTCAGAATCTCGGTGTGTTTTGGCCGAAATTTTTCATGGACGTCCGTTAAGACCTCAGTAATAGAGTCAGTTGGTCCCGATGGACAAACCGACTCATTTTCAATTTCGAACGAGCCCCCAAGTAGGTAAACCCCTAGTTTATCAATTTTCGCGTGCTATAGTCTATAGATTTTTGGTGATCCAGAAATTCTGGCGTGTTATGTCAAAAAATTTCATGGACGTCCATCAAGACCTTATTAATGAAGTTTGTTGGTCCCGACGGGCAAATCAACCCATTTTCAAGTTCAAACGATCCCCAAAGTAGGTAAACTCTCATTTTATCGATTTTCATGTGCTATAGTCACTGAAATTTTGGTGATTCGAATTTTCGACGTTTTTATGGCCGAATATATTTATCGACGTCCGTTAAGACCCTAGTAATTGAGTCAGTTCGTCCCGACTGATAAAATGACTCATTTTCAAGTTCAAATTAACCCGTAAAGCAAGTAAATCCTCATTTTGCTGATTTTCGTGTGCTATAGTTCATAAATTTTTGGTGATCCAAAATTCCGACGTGTTATTGGTCAAAAAAATTTCACGACGGTCGTTAAGACCTTAGTAATAGATCCACTTAGGTGCGACGAGAAAATCGATCTATTTTCATGTTCAAACGAGCTCCAAAAAAGGTAAACTCCTATTTTACCAATTTTCATGCGTTATAATCTATAATCCATAGAATTTTTGTTATTCGGAATTTTGGCGTCTTTTTGGCCAAAATTTTCACGGAATTCCGGCGATTTTTTGGCCAAAATTTTTCATGGACGTCCGTTTAAACCTTAGTAATAGAGCGAGTTAGTCCTGACGGGCAAACGGGACAATTTTCAAGTTCAAACTAGCCACAAAGCAAGTAAACCAACATTTTGTAAATTTTTGTGTGCTATAGACCATAGATTTTTGGTGATTCAGAATTTCGATGTGTTTTTGGCCAAAATATTTCATGGACGTCCGTTAAAACGTAAGTAAGGACCAGTTGGTCCCGACAAGAAAACCGGCACATTTTAAAGTTTAGATGAACCCCAAAGCAGTTAAACCCCCATTTTGTCGATTATGTGTGCTATAGTCCATGAATTTTTAGTGATCCAGAAGTCTGGCATGTTTTTTGCTGAAATTCTTCATGGGCATCCATTAAGACCTTATTAATGGAGTCAGTTAGTCTCGACAGGCAAACCGATCAAGTTTAAACGAGCCTCAACGTAGGTAATCCCCATTTTACCGATTTTCATGTGTTATACTCCATAAATTTTTGGTGATCCAGAATTATGGTGTGTTTATCATCAAAAATTTTCATGAACGTCCGTTAAGATCTTAGTAATGGAGCCAATAGATCATGATGGGCAAATCAGGTCATTTTCAAGTTCAAACGAGCCCGTAAGCAGGTAAACACCCAATATGCCGATTTTTGTGTACTATAGTCTATGGATTTTTGGTGATATGGAATTTCGATGTGTTTTTGCCAAAATTTTAATGCACGTCCGTTAAGACCTTATTAATAGAGTCAGTTGTTCTCGACGGGCAAACAAGTCAAGTTCAAACGAGTTCCAAAGCAGGTAAACCCCCCATTTTGTTGATTTTTATGTTCTATAGTCCATGGAATTTTTATGATCCAAAATTCCAGCATGTTTTTTACCGAAATTTTTTATGGACGTTAGTTAAAACCTTCGTAATGGAGCCAGTTGGCCTCGACGGGCAAACCGGACTATTTTTAAGTTCAAACGAGCTCCAAAACAGGTAAACACACATTTTGATGATTTTCGTGTGCTATTGTCCATGATTTTTTTGTGATCCGCGATTCTGACGTATTTTTGACCGAATTTTTTCATGATCGTATGTTAAGACCTTAGTAATGGAGTCAAGATGTCCCGCGAACAAATCAATCCATTTTCAAGTTCAAACAAACCCCCAAGCAAGTAAATGCTCATTTTTTCAAATTTTGTTTGCTATAGTTCATGAATTTTTGGTGATCCATAATTTCAATGTGTTTTTGGTCGAAATTTTTCATAAACGTTCGTTAAAAACTTAGTAATAAGCCAGTTGATCCCGACAAACAAACTGATTCATTTTCAAGTTCAAACGAGCCCCAAAGCAGGTAAACCCCATTAGTATTAAAATAAAATGATATCCACGACAGTAAAAAATGACATCGCATCACATATCGACTGATTCTATTGCCTACCGATTAGCGAATTTTTCCATTACATGAGTTCCAGAGTGACAAATTCAGTTGTCGATATACGTGATAGGATGGATAAGATCGAGATTTTGAGTTAGATTTTGAGATTTTCAGCTTTTGATGTACCTTTCTAACTTCTCATATTCCAGGTTCACAATAGTCTTTTTATATTTCAAGTGCTAAAGTTGTGAATATAACAAATATAATTCATTAATTGCTTTTTTGTTGTTAAATAATAAAAAATAGATGGATAATAGCATAAGGTTATTATTATAAAGAGATAATTTCATAAAGAAACTACTGTTAATAATGACAGTTGTTTAGTGTTATAAGAAGAAGAAAAAAGCTTATAACAAAGTAGAAACTAAAATTCGAGATAACATCATCTCTAGTGTAATCCCAAAAGCGACATCTGAGGAGAATGGTGTGTGCTCAGCTTTACCCTTAAATCCATTTATACAGTGCGCTATGTTTGCTTTAGATGATGGACACTTCAAAAATATCGCTCGGTTTAGATCTTCCAAAAGCTATGCATTTTTTGAAGATCCAACACGAGTGCAACTGACATTTTTTTGGAAGTTCCGAGCAACATATAGCTGGTGAGGCATGAAAGAGATGTAAGGGTATCAACAATGGAATTACCTCTTCTTTCAAGCTTGTTATGGATACCTGGTATGAACTACAACTATACAAACTGAAATTCATGTGGTAAAAACAGCAGTGGCAGTAGCAGCAACAGCAGAAGAAGTAACAGTCAGTTGGGATATACTCTCCTGGTTCCCCATGCAACAAGCTAGCCGCGATGTTCTCTGTTTCGACCATAAGAAGTTGGTTTCTGCATCACCTTAGGATTGTTGGAGAGGTTCCTCTTCTACAGAAGGTAGATCTCTGTTCTTGGCGTCAATTTCAGATTTGCAGAGGGGGCAAGTCGCATTAATCTTCAGCCATTTATCTACACACTGTGTATGGAAGAAATGCGAGCAAGGCAATTCCCTCAGTTCGTCATTGTCCTCATATTTTGCTAAGCAAATACAACATACCTGTTTAGGTTTAACGCATAAGAGCCGGTTAAGTAAGATGAGACTAAACAACTGATAAGTTAGTAAATTGTGCAAATTCAAGATAACTATTCTCAAACAAAAGTTGAACAGAATCTACAAACTCTTTCCAAAAGCACAAATTCACCTAGATAACAGCTCTGCAAAATACAACATGTAATATGTAACAAGCCAATAGCAAACATCGGTAAGGTCTCATAAAATTGAGTCAATCAAAGATCCAGTATATACAATTAGACATATCCTCTTTGATTGTTTTGATATGCGTGAATAACTAACCATGATCAATACGTGGTCCAATATCTAAAACCTATTTCATGAAAATAAGTATTAGGTTTGTCACATGTGTAGGAACATGAATGCCAACAAGTAATAACTGAAATCTGATACTATCTCAATGATAAGTTTAAGGTCATGTGCTATTCCTAAGTATGAAGACTAAATTCTTCAGAAAAAATGCATTATCTCTCCTAGTATTTCGAAGACATCGTTAAGGTCTCATTCATTCTCCTCCTTTCCCTTTGCACTTTGGATAGTTTTTACTAAGCATAATATGTGTGAGTATTTTTTTCTCACCAGGCCAATAATGCTGTTTTCCATGTATCCCTGTTTTTGGCAAGTAAAACAAACTTCTACAAAACCAGATCAAGTAAAACAGCAAAAAATCCAATGTAATTTCATGAGTAAGGGCTGGGGAGAGTGGTGTCTACACAGACCTTACCCCTACCTTGAGATGTGGGCTGTTTCTGAAACTCCCTTGCCTCAAATGAAGTAATTTAAAGCAAATAATGAAGAACAGAACAGTAGAAGTAGCAAATAATACGAAAACGGAAGCAAAAGAAAACAACAGATCATAATAAAATTGAATAATAAGATAATAAGGGAGTGATAATAAAGCAAAGGAGACAAAAAGTAATAATGAAAATACATGTATTTAATGCTCAGCCTTGAGGAGAAAAAACTACAAAACATGGGGTAATAAGAAAAAGATAATCACGAAAAAAGAAACTACAAGAAATACTTTATATGTTGATTTTTCAACATCAAATGCAATTAGTACTTAAAACAGTCACTTATTGACTCCTTGATAGTGCCAATCCTAAGGGGAAATAGCAGTCATGGAAATGGGAACGCAGCCTGTTTGCATATAATGGATTGATTGATATAGCACACTTACAAATATTTTAGCTAAGGTAAGATGTGAATAACATCAAATCAAGAAGCAAAAACTATTTCTGTGAGACTGTTACCCAGAAACTCAATTTCCAACTCCCAAAGGCTATGAATGGAAAGATGAACTTACCGCATCTTCGCCTGATATGGCACGTTCCTTCTCTGTGCCAGCAGCTACACAACCACCTTCCTCCTCTCCTAGATTTTTACTTTCATTACTTCCAGTTCCATCTGTCTTGACCCTGTACTTGAGTGTGGGAAGAGCGTTGATGGACTCTTCTGTGGCTCCTCTCACTCCATGCATATTCTCACGCACACCAAGGATTGAAATGATACAAGGCAGGCAGCAGCATATCATCGCACACAAGATGAAAGGCATAGCATATCCAATGCAACTAATGGTAAGAAAAGCTATACATAATCTGCAAAGTATGTGGATCTTATGTTAGTTTTGGTGATACTGGTGTAGCAAAGGAAGAGCAAATAAATAAGAAGGAAACAACTGTACCTGTACAGATTGGGAGCCTCAGAAGAAGAAGAGTGCCCCCCAAAGATCCAAACATTGCCAACGACAAACCACACAGCAAAGAAGCAATCCAAGGCCATCTTGAAATGATCTACCAATGAACCAAGTCTGGGAAAAAGGAAGCATCAATGCACGGTGAATAATACTATCAATGATATAAGACAGATTCCAAGATCATGGTACTGAAGCGTAGGGGTGGTAAATTTAGTCCATGAAAATATGACCAGCCCATTTATTACTCAGCCCATCTCGACTTCCCCAAGTTAAGTCCATCAAAAGAATGGGCTTATATGGGCCAAGTATGCAGGCCAAACTGACCCATGAGATACCTTGTCAAAATATTTAAATTAATTTTCTTTCCTTGATATGTTATATATAGCTAAGATAAAGAAAAGGATGTATGAGTTTGTTTGGTATTAACCAAATTATGAGAAAATAAAAAAAATTAAATTAAAATTTGGATTACCAACTCATTGTTTAACCCTTCTTTGACCCAACCCCCATCTCAGCCCAAGTATCTCAGGGTTGGAAAATGACCCATTTATCAATTCAGCCCGTTTAGGCTCGTCCAAATTCAGCCCAAACCTCTCATTGGCCACCACTATTGAGGAGATACTAACTACATTTACATGAGAATATCCACATGGCTGTGCAAGGATTTGGAAGACAGAAAAACTGAAGTATTCTTGGATACACTTTTTCTAACATAAAATTGAAGGAATTGGAGAAAGGCTAAAACCTTTGAATGAAAAACGCTAAAGTTTCAAGTTACCCATGAAGCAGTTGTGCCTAAAAAGTCATTTGGTCAAAAGTCGTTCAAGCTAGCTAATATTCTTAAGGCAACAACTGACTCCATCCTAAATTACTAAACATGCTTAGTTGCCTTATGGATTAATTGTGCCCAACAACAAAAAAGATAAAGAAGAAAACACATGGAAGAGAGTAGTGTGCAGATATTACCTTGCATTGCTTTGCCTGGTCCAAATGTCGGTAGGTGTGTTCCTTCCATCTTCCTCATCCGAGGACCGAGTTAATGAGATAGTAATATAAGAATTTGGCTCTGCAGTGGAATTGACTTGGGGTGAATCTTGACGCAGTTGAGCTGATCTCTGACCGATGGTTTGGTAACGGAGAAGATAACGCCAGTACAGTAAAGGAAGGCTTGCTGCACATCCAGTTGCATATCCCACAATCCAAGCAAATAATGGAGTTTCTGGGTTTTCCTCTTTTGACAAGGATAAAACGACAACGGCAGCAACAATCTGTCCTAAGGTGAATATTAGCTCAATGGAAAGCCACAACAGAGTATTAAATGGGCTCCAACGACGATCAGAACCATCAGCTCTCCTAGCACTAGAAGGGCTATGAGAATCGGATTCATTGGACGAAGAAGAGACGGAATGTCGATTTGATGGTCTATTTTCATGGTTGGGTATTTCCAATTCATGAGGAGAATCATTATCAGATGAACCTGATGATGAGGGGCCACTTCCTTGTTCTACATCAATAACATGTTCATTCCTCTCACAACTTTCTGCTTGCTCCATGAGCAAAGGAAATCTGTCGGTTGGGTTCTCTTGAGTAAGTTCTTCCGAGGTAACAGCCATTCAACCATAAATCTCAAGACAATATTGCTACTGGTTCAGCTACCACCTTATACTCACAAGCAAAGCTTACCTGGTGATTTTATTTTTAAGAAAGAAAAGTATAAAGGCTGGGTAAGAAATGAGAAAGCTTACTCCATTGTTGAGGAAGGATCATTTGCAGAAAAAAGTATAGTTGAATTGTTGTAATAATATACGTTAAAAAGTTGGGAAAGTTTACACCCATGCATAAGCATAACAAGTGGGAGGAGTTCGTATTCAAGAGCATACAGTTGCCCACAAATTAGCATGTACCTTTTAATTCTTTGTAATGTATAGAGTACCTATGATGTAAAATATGTGTAAAATATGTATGAGTTTGTAACAGTGTCCACGTCAGAATAATGTACCATTTGTAATGTATAGAGTACCTATGATGACTGCTAAGTGTAGGACATAAAACATGCCTCCCTTCTTCCCATTCTTCTTTTTTTCTTTCAGAGATATTCCTTCAATAGGGTCTATCAGAATCAGCCTCTTTACCTTCAAGGTAGGGGTAAGGTTTGTGTACTCTCTACCCTCCCCAAGCCCCACTTTGTAGAATTACACTTGGTATTTTGTTGCTTCTTTGAAAAATTATGACTTCCTAATTCTTCTCCAATATCTCACATATTACAAGAACAACATGAGATGATGATCTCCATTGGATTTGAAGGTCAAGCTTCTCAACAAAGAAGGCTTCTAATGATTCTAGCAAATTAGAAGGTTGGTTGGCAGGTGAAACAAACTTATTGCGACTTAAATTAAATTGCCTTTTGTTTACCCCAGGGAAAAAGATACTGCCTTTCCTATGAGCATCAAGAGTTAATTTTGATTTATCCATGTGACACTTGCTGAAATGTAGTTGTTCGCATTCTTAGATACATAAAATCAGCTAATTAGCAAAAGCACCATTTTATGAGGGCATGTACATGGCTTATTTCTCTATAAATACAGGTTGGGCGAGATCACCGTGTGTAATACACATCTATCTCAAGGTATTCTGGTCGTATTCGGGAAAATCTTGTGAATGGATGACCGAGAGGTAAAATTGAGTAGCAAGATTTAGCAGAGGTCGAATATCATCTTTTGAACTCTTATGGATCAAGCTACTTCAAGAATTGAAATTAGAAACCTAAAATCAGATGATTCTCATTTATGACAACTAAGTTGCACTTTGTAACAACAACATACGCAGTGTAGTCCCACAAAGTGTACACAAACCTTACCTCTACCTCAAAGGTGAGGTAAAGTGGCTGTTTTGACAGGCCCTCAGCTCAAGACAAAAACAGTCTAGAAAAAACCATAATGAAAGTACAACAGATAATAGATAGTAACACAAATAACAGATAGTACCAGAACAGTACTACAATTGAACTACACGAAACCATAGATAGTAATAAAAATCAATGAACATGAAAGTACAAGAATAGTCCTATGAGAACCAGTAAGAGCAACAAGACAAAGTACTCCCACCTACTAACCTTCTACCCTAATTCATGTTCTCCACACCTTCCTATCTTAGGTCATGTCCTCGGTAAGCTGCAACCATGTCATGTCTTGTCTAATCACTTCTCCCCAATACTTCTTCATCTACTTCTACCTCTCCTGAATCCATCCATAGCCAACTCATACTTCACAAAAAAGACACTTCCAGAATTCATTGTCACTGAATGTGCAATGTCATTATCAACTCGATAACAAGTCAGTCGGTCAGTCAACCTTAAACAAAGGATTTTCCCTCGAGAAAAGAGAATGAACCAGCACACGACTGAAATTACGCAACAAGTTTAGGAATACTCTGACCCATCTTTATTTTTTGTGAATAATAGCAGTAACGGAATTAATACAGAATAAGCTAAGATCAAAACACAAAAAAAAAAAAAAGAGCAAGTACTATGATCACCCCTGTGCGCTATGTCAGAAATTTTGGGCCATTTTTTTATAAGGTAAGTCACTATGACTGAAATTTCAAGCCTTGAATTGTTAAATTATTTATTTAAAGATCTACTAAGGGAAAGATTTATTCTTGAGAAAATCTTAACAGTTACATCCAATCACAGACTACATGAAAGTTATCCCTCTTTTATGGAAATTTACTGATATGAACCTTAATATAGCAGAATGGACATGGATAATTCGTATAACCCGATTAGGGATTGAAATGATATCATGCTACACTTAATTGCTATCAGAACTAAGAACAATTAAAATTTGGCAGTCATCCAACAAATGAAATGGAATAACAGCGGCTTCAAACTATAGCACCCTGAGTAGAAAAAATACGATTCAATCACGATAAGCGGGATTCAAATAAAAAATTCAAGAGTGGGGGTTTTACCCTGTGCACACGCAGTTGTGGGTTTCCTTGTCATAAAAAAAATATTAACAAGAATTTTTGCTAATGACATCCAAATTAGAAGAACTCCACAACAACAACGTCTCGATCCCAAACTAGTTAAGCATCTCCATATAAATCCTCTATATCCATTCTACTCCATTTGGGTACATTAACAACACTACTGCAAAATATTCTAAGCCCCAATATAGCTTCACAAATCAAATTTCAGCTCAAAATTCAACATAAACGCTCTAACAAGCAAATTCAGCCTCGAAGCACCATTCTCTTCTAGGTAACTCCTCAAACTTACACATTAATACATGCATAAAGGTAAATCTCGAAACTAATATCTAAATTAGAATAACTCCACAATCCCAAACTAGTTAAGCATCTCCATATGAATCCTCTATATCCATTCAACTCTATTTGGGTAAATTTATTAACTATATGCCGATATATCCCAACCCCCAATATAGCTTCACAAATCAAATCTCAGCTCAATATTCAACATGAACAACCTAACAAGCAAATTCAGCCTCGAAGCACCATCCTCTTCTAGATAAATCCTCAAATTTACCCATTAATCCATTCATAAAAGTTAAATCTTGATACCAATATCTAAACAAGAAAACCTCAACAATCCCAAACTAGCTAAGCAATCTCCATATGAATCCGCTATATCCATTCAACTCTATTTGTGCACATTTAGCTACTCGATTGCCGAAATATCCAAACCCCCCAATATACCTTCACAAATCAAATTTCAGCTCAAAATTCAACGTACACGCTCTAACAATCAAATTCAGCCTCAAAATGCCATTTTTTCTAGATAAATCCTCAAATTTACCCGTTAATCCATTCATATAAGTTAAATCTTGAAACCAATATCTAAATTAAAGAACCCCACAGCAACAACAACAACAACGTCTTGATCCCAAACTAGCTAAGCAATCTCTACATAAATCCTCTTATATCCATTCAACTCTATTTGTGCACATTTAACTACTCTATTGCCAAAATATCCAAACCCCCAACATACCTTCACAAACCAAATTCAGCTCAAAATGCAATCTTTTCTAGATAAATCCTCAAATTTACACATTAATCCATTCATACAAGTTAAATCTTCAAACCAATATCTAAATTAGATGAAACCCACAACAACAACAACAACAACATTTCAATCCCAAACTAGTTAAACAATCTCTATAGAAATCCTCTTACATCCATTCAACTCTATTTGTACACATTTAACATTTCTTTTCTATCCCCCTCCCCCTAAATATACCTTTATGAAGCAAAATTCAGCTCAAAATTCAACATAAACGCTCTACAATCAAATTCTCCACGAAACCCATTACATAAATCCTAAAATTAACCCATTAATCCATTCAAAAAAAGGTTTAATTTTGAAGAGAGAAAAAAACAATATAGGTATCAGATAAATCGAAACAATATTAAAAAAAATCGTAAAATTTACCAGCGATTATATTTGATGATCGATAAAGTTCGTCAGTATGAAGATTTCTCTGAAATTAGGGCTTCGATTTTTTAACTTTTTTATGCGAAAAAGGGCAAAAAATTGTCAGCTCCCATAATTGCTCCACCGACTCCTCCTATTAATTTTTTGTATTTTTATGACATTATTATTATTATTTTATATTATATGTAATTATCTTTTTTAGGAAATGACATTTTGACATAATTATCCATCAAAAATAATAACATGGAAATGTATATTCTTTTATTTTCTCGCGGTCCGTCTAATTTTACTTGTTCAATATTGATTTGAAATACACAAAAATTATAATGATATTTTGTTATATGTATTAGTAATAAATACAATGTTTTAAAATTTATCGAAAAAATTACTATAATTAATAATAGGGTGAGTGAAAATATCTATAATAATTTATTTATCTTTTTCAAAATATTTTGTCATGCTTCTATTAGTATATTATGTTCATATTATTCTATTATGTTTATTTTTAAATCGAGTGGGTGAATTGATAGTCTCTTTACCTCTCAAGATAGGAATAAGAATTGTTCGCACACTCTTCCTTTATACTCTATTTGTAAAATTATATTAAATATATTATTATTATTATTATTATTATTATATAGTTTTATATATTCCACTAGATAATATAATTGTCTTATTCTTTGAGAAGCCTAATATATATCACTTATCCTTTTCTTTTTTTCTATTTAGTTTTCTTAGGAAGTATTTGAGCTTATACTTAATTTGATGCCCACACAATGTGCTAGGAACAGACAATGCATCTGTTTATTTTATTTAATTAAAGCAAAGAGGATGAGAGAAAGCTCAATTGATGACCATAAAAAAATTGAATCTTTAAATTCGAAAATCATATTTTATAAAATTGTTATTTGATTGAATTAAATGTTATTTCAAATGGTTGTAAATATTCATAATCGTTAAAAATTAATGTCAATTTCGAGATTGTTCGAAAAAGATTAAAGCTGATTTTGATTGAAATATTATATTGAAACTCGTAGATCAAAGAAGAAGTTAACTTTGAGCTAGCATATCTAACGTTTTTTAAAATGGCTAAACTTTAAAACATTTATAAATTATGACTATTTTCTATAAATAGAGATTCTAAAAACACATTTGGGCCTTAATACAACTTTCAAAGCCCATTGATATTTATTATCCATCAAATAAGCCCAATAGCACATCTGGGCTGGGCTTCATTATCAAGTTGTAGGGCCTTGTCCAGTTCTATTCATAATGGATTTTCTCAAAAAAAATGGACAAATTATAGAAATCACATACTTTTAAGGTAAAATTACAATTTATCCCTTAAAAGTTTATAACTATAAAATCCCTCAAAATGGATACAATAATATAAGGTTTGATACACTAATCTAATGTGCGAGATAAATTAATTTGTTTTGCGAGATACACTATTATGATGCGCAATGTACATTTTATACATGATACACTAATCTGATGCGCGAGATACATTAATTTGATACGCGAAATACACCAATCTGATGCGCGAGGTACATTTTATATATGATACATTAATGTGATATGCGAAAATGAGGGATTTTGAAAATTTGTAAAACTTATAGGGGATAATGGTAATAAGTAAACTAAAAGATGAGATTGTCGTTATTAATCCAAAAAAAATCACAAATTATTACAATTAAAAGTTAAAAAGATAATAGATGTTTCTCTTTTTAAAAAAATATTTGATAGTTGTACCATCATTATCTTTACTAAAAATAAGAGTATTAATATATTATAGAATAATCTGGTTGAAGCGTAATGATCATACACCTATAATTATTATCTATTTCGTTTTTAAAAAAATTGATGATTGTTCATAGTTATTACTTTACATTCATGCATGTTCATAAAAAATATGAAATAGTTGGGACTTCTCTTATTACATTGATTAATAAAAATGTGTATATATTTAATTAAAATCATATATATTTATTAAGACGAATATATACATAAATAAATAAATAAAAAAGTAGCACCGAATATATGTGCAACAAGTCATTTTTAAAAACTTTATTTTTGATGTGGATATCATGATATATATTATTTAAGGCATGTGGTTTTTAATGCTTTAATTTTCTCCAAAATGAGCAAAACATTAGAGCCACACACAATGAACAATTATTTTTATTAGTTTAAGACAATATTTTTCAATGCCTAATTCAATGTTATAGTTGTACTTTATTCCATTGTTGGTATTAAAATTATGTGTTTCGACTTAATTGAGTCCCTCCCAATATTTATTAGTAATTGTTTCCACTTACCACATTTTTAATTTATTTTTTTTAAATTTGATACTAGCTTTGAAATTTTAATTATAGTAGATTTTTGTCGTGTAAGACTCATTAAAAGAGAAAACATTTTCTATAAGGTTTGTTACCATTTGGGGGGGGGGGGGGGGGTAAAACCTGAAATTCTTGTTAAGAATAAAAAGATTGTATTCATCTTATCACAATCGTTCGCGATGTATACCACAACTAAGTATTAGTAGATGTATAAATTACTCGTATTCACTAATGTCATGCTTTAATCAATTTGATATCAGTGATGGATTCATGATTTAACTTAATAAATTAGATATTTAATATTCTTAATAATAAATTCATTATATTGAAATTATAGGTTCAAATATAATATTTCTTATTCTTTCGATGATTTTCTCATACACACAGATATCTTTAAGATTATAACTTCGAATTTTAAATATAAAATACTGAATTAAATAAATCGATCATAATTGATAATTTACCTACTACCTAGAGCTTCTTTCACATCTAACCATGAATTATTTGATAGCTAGGCCAAATCAAATATGCACTTTGAAGCTATAATATCAATAGATTTGTACATGTATCCACTTTATTCAACATTTTATTGTTGATCTTTCTTGTTGAACTAGTTTTTGAGGCTATAATCAAATAATAGCTTAAACACTTAATTTATATCATTATCAAGATTAACTTTAATTAGGTTTATACTTTTTTCTATTTTCATGGTATGTTTTTCTCGTAAGTTATCTACATTGTAAGACATTGAATGAGTGACTCATATTTTATTAGAAAATCGTCATTTTCCCATTATTAATTTTGGCTACAAAAAGATCTACGATTTTTTTTTTATTATCATAAACGAAAAGTGTTTAAATAAACTTTTAGATAAAAAAAATTTATTGGAAAATCATGATATTTTGATCAAATCGAAGGTAAAACAGAAATAATAGAATGATAGAATTAAACCACTTCACTAAATAAAGATCACAAGTAACCTTCAATTATCTAAGTTTTAGTCAATTACTTGTGAAACTATTTTATGAAAGTGTTTAGTGTGTTCTACAAAACTCTAATGACAACTTCTACTTCAATTCTTCACATGCTATTATATTGTTAATTTTAGACTAAGCATAGATATCGTTTTCTCAAAAATCTCGTATTATTAATAGTATTTTTTTCAATTATTAATATGAGACTTTATTTATATACTTGACAATTTCAGATGAAATTAATTTTCACATGATTCATCAGTAATCCACAGGTCTCTTTCTCAAACTAAATTTCACATAACTCATTACCATGAATCAGTGTTAACTTTGTGATTCATTGTATGTTACAATTGAAAAAATATATGTCCACAAAGACAAAGCATTAAGTTTTTTTGTTGTGTATGCACATGCATCTCCAAGCTACTTTTGGAAGGTAGTACATCGAGTTTTACATCATTATTCGATCCATTTTATATTCATTTTATCGAAACATTTGGTTTAATATTTGTTGTTGAGCTAAATCAATTCAAAGATATCCTTGATGAGTGATATTATATATGAGTTAATATCTTAAAAGATCACTCAACTTTAGGTATTAATCTAGCAAAGTCATTAAAGTTTGTTTTGTATCAAAAAAATCACTCAATTTAGATTTTATATAAATAAAATCACTCAACTTTAGAGATTGATCTATCCAAGTCATTAAAGTTTGTTTTGTATCAAAAAAATCACTCAACTTAGATTTTTATATCAATAAAATCACTCAACTTAGACATTTGTGTTAGTTAAACACTAAACAAAATTTATCATTAATTCTTTTTGTTTCATATAAAATAGACCCTACAAATAAATAAAATTAAGAAAACTAGTTTAATTTTTTTAGGGAAACTTCTTTAGTGAAACAAATACTCTTTATCTTAATATACTAATTACTAAATAAAAAGAAATAATTAAAAGTTCTATTTATTGGTCCACTAGTGTATTTGTTTTTGAGGATTAGCACAAATAAATTATCAATGAAATTCGTATTTACAAATCTAATTAGGACTCATTACAGAATAAGAGTACTAAAATAATATTTAAAATTGTGACCTCAATTAACTTTCTAAATATATTATAACTGATCGCTTTTCTTTAACAATGCAAAAATTAAACAAAAGTGCTCTGATAAAATTTGTCTTTTTTGTTTTGTAACTTTTTTTTCAAAAAAATAAAATAAAAAAATAATGTTATTTATTATTGTACTTCTTCATTGAAGCTTAAAATTATTTTGGCTATATTAATCTTGATCTTCTTTTATAACGTTAATTTTTTAACTCAATTTTTTGGTTTAACTAGTCAATTTTGTGTAAAAATTTTTTAAAATAATAATAATAATAATAATAATAATGTCATAATTCTTACATACTTTAATATTATAAAAGTATGTATTTCATTAATTAAGCTTGTTCGTAAAAGTTTATTAACAATTTGATTTTTATTCATTTATAGGGTTCATATTTATATGACATAAAAAATAATTTTGTTTACTATATCAAATGTATTTTTAGTGATAAATTTAGTTAAATGATTTTATTGATATAAAAGTCTAAGTTGAGTGATTTTATTGATAAAAAATAAAGTTTAATGACTTTACTAGATAAATTTTCAAAGTTGAGTGATATTTTGAGATATTACCTCTATTATATATCTTTGGACAAACCTTCTGAATATATTTTTCAAAAATTATCTCACATCGTGAAAGTATTATATATCTAATATTAATGTTTAATCATCAATACGAGAGTGTCTTTAGACATTCAACAAAAGCTAATGTTAAGAGAAAGATAGAGGAATGAAAAAATTGTGTGATAATTTTCTTTAAACAAAATTGACAAAAATGAAGGACATAGTGTCACGAGTTTGAGTCATGATTTTTTTTTTAGTATGGAACAATAAATTTTTTATACGACTTTTCTATCATGCAAATTTAAATTAATCATATTACTAAATAATATTATTCCATTCACCATATGTTTGAAGGAAAAACAAAGGTCATTCCATACGCCAAATGCTTGAAGAAGAAAAGTTGGGAAACATTTCCCTTTCTTTTCTTTTTTCTTTTCGATTTTATTTCTTGGATGGAATTTTCTTTTTAATCAATATTTCACTAAATAGAAAATACTATTTGAAAAAAGAAAATCAACAGACTCCAATACGTTTATCGAATATATTAATATGATTATTTTTTAGCAAAAATCTAATAGAACAATACTACGTTGAGGAGAAGGCCCACAAATCATAAACTTCGTTTCGTAAAAAAATAATAATTTAAAGTTTAAAAAAGGGAAATTCAAAACCCTAATTAGTTTGTGGACCAATATTGCACACACCACAAAACGACCAAATTAGTCAATTACTAGAGAATTCAACTTGTAGGAACAGTCCACAAAATTTTAAATATATTATATATATAGAAAATGACATTTTTTAAGTAGATATTTTTTTTATGACAGAAGAAATTCACTTGAATATGTACATGGTAAATCTCGCTCCAGTATAATAGCACGTAAATCACATAAAAAAGGTAAATCGTAATAAACAAGTCTCAAACCGAAAACTCATCTAGAAGATTTTGAACCTACATAAATCTCTTCAATTCGTTTTTATTTAGGAAATTTCGTGTTCAATCAACTCAATCACCTTTATCGATTATTATATAGGAAATATATTTGAATATTATTTCTGTTTCCTATCCCTATCAATTTGATTTGAGAGAAGAAAAAATAAGGTCAATTTTGCATTTCTGCTGGCAAAATAATTAGTGCACCACGTTGCACCGAATAATTAAAGTCAAGTAAGAACTAGGAATCATAATATAATATAAAGTTTTTAAAATAAATAAATTTGTATAGTAGTTCAACAAACTCCTACTTACCTTTTGTATAACAATTTTAAGTGATATACACTATCATGTTTAGTTTATTTTGTTCTAATAAATTATTTATTTTATTTTAAAAAATTATAATTTATTTAAAATATATTAAAAAGAGAAATATGTCACGTAAACATATACTATTTCATGTACATAAATGATAACTATCGTAAAACATATTAATTCATTTTTTATACGTTATTTGAATCTTGAATCTATCATTGTATATAATTTTATTAAGTAACTTGCCGATTAACGAATTTATCAAAATTCCTTTTTTTTTTTGTTGGTTGAAATTTGAAAAATGACAAAAAGATACTCCCTCCGTCCATAATTGTTTATCATGTTAAGGTCATGCACATTCCTCAAAGAAAATTTAATAAAATGTGTAATTTGACTAATATAACCCTATTAAGAATATCAAAAGTCTACCTAACTTTTCAATTGAACTACATCATTATTAAGGGCAAATTTGGAAAAAGTGACTAATTGTTTTTTGATTATTTAAATTGACAATTAATCTTAAACATCTATTTTTAGTATACCTGCCAAACAATTGTGGACTGAGGGAGTATAATATTAATGAGAAGCTTGCTAAATTGGTTGTGATTATTTGTCAAATGATTTCTTATCACATAAAATTTGGGATAGAATTAAATGCTAAAAAAAAAAAAGTTTTTAGATTTTAGTCCTTTTCTCTAGCTAATACTTTACAACTATTTTGAATAGACTATTATTAAGAGCTTTATAAACCTAATTATTATGATGATTAATAAAATACCTAACAATTTAGCCTCCTTTATTTGTTGTTAATTTGTAGCTAATAAAAAATTGAAACTTGTCGTTAAATAAAATGATGCGCGAATTTTTATTATTTAGTGACACATATTTATTGCCTTTTAGTTCATATTCGAATGCTGATGCACTTTAAAATTACTTATCTGAATTTATATTTAAAAGTCTCGCTTCATGAATAAACTCAATCCAGGACTTTGCTCTGATCAATCTCCAAAACAAAGCATAACTACAACATTGCGATTTTCTTTTAATTTCTTTATATAAATTTTTAGATCTGTCATTAAATTCTACGAAAAATAACCCTAGAAAAACACAAATAAATGAATAGATTAATGAATGATTATTTAATTATTATTTTTTATGGGTAGCCATGATGTGGAAGAATGCACTAAATTGCCAAAAATAAAAAAGTAATAAAGGGGTCTAATTTTTATTAGAAGTATATAATATATAATATAACATGACATGATGCCAAGTGCCAACCTAACTTAGTTAATTTTTTTTTTAAATCATTCAAATTATTAAATTTTGGATTATGATGTATTTAGAATATTTTTTTTTGTCGAAGTAAAAAAACAAAAAAGCATATTGTATTTTTATTCTTCAAATTAGAACTCATGGTCTTTTGTTAGGGATGATTTTTTTTTTTCATTCGATATTTAATATTTGCTATTCATTTTAGAGTTTAGATGAATTTAATTATATATCATATCATGCTAGTGATATAAAAGAGAATAACTCTTTGTTTACCCACAGTTTTTTTTTACTTTTAAGATTTACTCAAAATGTTTTATTAAAATATTTTTTTATTCATTTCACCGTAATTCTCAAAAAGAATTATATATATTATTATATGTGGGTGTGGACATGTAATATAAAAACATCTCCTGACTTTGGTTCATTCCCAATATAATTATATTCACTTAGGAATATTACAAATCCGTCCAAAAACTCTACTCATTTCAAAAAAAATATTTACTCCTTTATTTGTTGAATTTTATTTTACGAGAGTCAATGTGATTAGTTTTTTAGAATTAAATTAAATTAGATTTATTTATTATTTTAAATCTCACATTTGAATATTTAAAAGCTATAAAAAAGATATTAATAATTGCAATCATTTTCATATCAGTATGATTAAAAATATGATATCAATTAATATTCATACAACCTAAATCTGGAATATCGAAATATGACAAGTAAAAGTGAACGAAATGAGTAACTAAAAGAACAATTTAAGATTTAAAGCATTCACCACTCTCATTTCTCTATGAAATATCGACAAATAAGATTTCTTTATTTACTATGTGAATTTAAATTAATTGATGTCGGAGTCAGAATTTTTTATAATGGTTCAAAATTCGTAGAAATAGACACAAAGAGAGCCGAAGGGGGTTCGACATCTACTATATATACATAAATATATTATTTTAACTATATATAAATAGAATAATTTTTCGTCAAAGGAGATTAGAATTTCAATATAAATATTTAATTCCGAACGAAAATTTAATAATTGATTGGAAAACTAAATAACATAAAGTGTTTCAAGACGTTTTGAATTTTAAAGAAGCAAAACGCCATATTGTACAATTTTGACCCTGGAAAGTTCCCAGAAACATAGAAAGGAATGTACAATTTTGACCCTTCCAATTAACGGTTATTACTATTACTTATGTTTTTCGTCAAAGTACTATTTTACCACTACTCAATTCACAAATAACGATGTTACCATTGCAAATATCAATTTTATATTGTAGGAAAAATAATTATCATAAAATGAGAAAAAATAATTTCTTTTATTTCCAATTTATGTGATACATTTTTTATTCGATTCAGAAAACATCATATACATATTTTGTAGTAAATTTGATTTTATACTTCTCATTTTATTATTAAACTTTTTTTTATTTAATTTATTTGTTTGATTTTGATTTGATATAAACTTTAAGAAAGTTAAAAATATTTTTGAATCTTGTGAGCTTAAACTATAAATATGTCGAATGCATCAAAATTTTTTTGTCTAATAGTCTTAAATATGTCATGTGAAAAAAAAAATCAACTAAAAAGGAAAGTAAGACACACATTTCTCTATAACTGACTTCGATTTAAAATAAATAAATTAGTGTATCGAATCCACTACTAAAAAATCACTAAAATATGTTAAGAAGATATTTTTACAAATATTTTGATTGAATCTATGAGAAAAAATATATACATAAACTAATATTTTCTCACAAAAAAATAAAAAAAATTCAGTATCAACGATAATCTATTTTTCACAATACGCCTTTCTAGTGAATTGGTTAGATGAGAAAATTATATTTTATAACATAATTCTTTTAATTAATTAATAATAATAATATTTATTTTTAATAGCGATTACATAAAATCATAAATTGAAACAAATTAGGTAACTTAGCAAAATGTGTGTTGCCATATGAAACACCAAATTACAGGTCAATATGAATTTTGTTTAGTTGCCAACAATATATCAAATGTGAACTATACTCTTATGTTAAATTAAATTAATGTTAATATTACCATAGGCCATACGTAATGTACATTTGACAAATACTAATTAAATAAAAAAATGGGTCAACTAACCTAACTCGAACGTAACAAGATGATACAAACGAAAGAAAATAATTTATGATAAATAGTTATTAATATTTGGATAGAATGAGAGTATTAATATCGATATTGCGTTTTAAGAGTTTGAATACTATCCTACTTTAATAAAAAAAATGTGATTCTATTATTATTTTTACTCGTGTAATGATAAAAAACAAGTTTAAATATATGGTTGATACGTGTATTTTGAGCTATAAATTAATCTAGTCAATACTAAACCAAAGGCCAGAAAAATGATCGAGAAATCAAACTCAAATCGAAGGTCGTAAAGTTTTGATCAGATAAAAAGAAAAAAATGGACATAGAGGGGAGCAAATTTGGGAAAGTGAGTAGAGATTAGTATTTAGTATTATTAAGTCCTGAAATAGAGTTTTAAAGTTAAAATTTCAATTATCACGATATGAAAAAGTATCGTCATGATAATTTAATTTGTCTAATAAATTATTTAAAAAAGTCAATATTTTAAATTCAACTTAATTATAAAGTGACCAAAATTAAGTTTGATTTGAAGAGTTCCAAACAATTATTTTAAGATCTAGCTTAATTTCTTCTCTAAAATGAACCATGCACACTATATAAATTACTCCATATGTACTATCTAAATTGGGGAAACAATTATATATACTTTAAGATATATCAATTTTATTGTTCATGAACCTTCAATTTCTTGCAATTTCTTAATAGATCACATCAACTTTTCAATTTATTTGCTGAATATTCGTAGTCACATAACCTCAGTATATATTCAATATAATTTTATAAGTGGGTGATAAAAAAGATAAAATATGTGATATTTTATTTTTATTTTTAGTAGATAAAAATATTTTTCTCTCTCAATTAAAAAAAATAAATCGAAATACATTAAAAAAACGAGTAAAAAGACTATGATGATTTTTTTTAAAAAGTATGAACAATAAAATAATAAAGATAATGAAAGTAAAAATCAACGATAATAGAATTTTAAAAAATTTCTAATTTATTCGTCATATAAGATCATGGGTGTGTGAAACAGATTTTAAAACGTCGATTTATTTATTTTTTTGAATTTTTGTACTCGTGATTTGCTTTCATACTCTATTTATATGAATACAAGTCATGTAACTTATTTTGAAGGTAAATTGTTCTCTACTAATATTCAAATTAAAAATTATTATTTTATAATAAAAAAAGATTTATTATTTCACCTTAATATTTAACCGCGTAAGGTGAGACATATACGTCCGATAACTTTAATCTCAACATTTTAATTCGTCAATATCTATGGACTATAGGTAAAGACATTGATATATCCAAAAAAAAATAATCTATTAAAACATTTTAAGATTTATACTATAAGTTGTGCGTCACATTCTTTTTAATGAAAAAAATATTAAAATTATATTTACAAAGTGTTTATTTACTTATTATATCTTTTTGCTATATATTCTCCGGATTGATTATTAATTCATGTATAAAAATAATAATTCAGAAATAATTTAAATTTAAGCAAAAAGGTTAAAATTAGATTAAAGTTTTGAATAGAAAAGATATTACTTATAATAATAATATCGGAAAAGGGTCAAAATTGCCCCGGAACTATGCGAAATAGATCACTTATACCCTTCGTTACATTTTGGAATCAAAAATACCCCCGCCGTTATCCCAAGAGACCATAAATACCCTCCAAAGTTAACACTCCAAATTTTTAATGATATGGCAAGCCACGTGGACTACTCCCTCCACCTAAGCTGCCAACTAGGATTCCCACTGACCCATACCTACTAACCCATCAATTCATCCTCCAAAATTAAATCTTAGTTTTGAGAAACATTAAATTTTTTCCATTAAAGTTTCAAGCAATGGGTATTTTAGTTTAGTTTTCAAGAGGTTTCCATTAAATTTTATTTGTTCATCGGGTTTTTAAGTTTTGAAGATAGTTTCTAAGCAATGAATTTTTTAGTTTAGTTTTCAAGAAATGAGCAAGATGAATAAGGTTCTATCGGGTCGGAATTGATAAGGTTGAGAGATCAAGAAGGTATACTCTGTTGATCAACATCGGCGGATCTTGTGAGCTCTACAAAGTGAATAAAATCGAATTAGGTCCGCTGGATGATTTAGAAGGGATCGAGATAGGTCACTACGAGAGGCTGCCGATGACAGTTATCGGAGACCGCGGTGAGACGGTGGCGGCGGAGGCACATTTCACGCTTAGGAGGTTTGGAGAATGGATGTGGAAGAGGTGTGGAAAAGTAGGGATTTATGAGTTTAGTATGGACTTAAGAAAGAAATATGAAAGGAAAGAAGAAAGGCCTTTCAATCATGATTTTCTTCAAGATATATAAATTTTATCTCCAATGGTGATTGAGATTGGAATTTTTTTAATTTTCCTTATTCAATTTTTTTTGAGACGAGAGATTAAACAATTTAGCTAACTTGATTTGATTTTAGAGGTGTAATGTCTGGACTTTTTTGATGCAATTAAATTATCATTTATTGAATTTATGAAGGAAAAAAAAAAGTTCTGGTGATGGTAAGGATACAATGAATAATGAGGGGAATTTAATTTAATTTGGATGGATGAATTGATGGGTTAGTAAGCATGTGTTAGTGGGGATCCTAGTTGGCTGCTTAGGTGGAGGGAGTAGTCCATGTGGCTTGCCACATCATTAAAATTTTGGGGTGTTAACTTTGAAGGGTATTTGTGGTCTCTTGGGATGACGGCGGGGGTATTTTTGATCCTAAAATGTAATGAAGGGTATAAGTGATCTATTTCGTATAGTTCAGGGGCAATTTTGACCCTTTTCCGTAATAATATATAATACTTAAATACTAATTTATTGTTATAGGTGAAACAGATACACAAGATCAAATTTCTCATTATTATTTTTAATATATCATAATTCTAAGCTTAATCACATTTTGCATAAGGAAGTAAGTGAATTAATTTAATAATGAAAATTCATATTCTTATCTATAATATTCTTTGTTATAAATAATATATTAAAATAGTTGGTCAAAATTCCTTTTTACTATTGAAAATCTTAAAAGATTCTATTTCTATAAAGATAGTTGTTGTTGTTATAGGTAAAAAAAAAATAGATATAAAAAATTATAACATATATTATCTTTTTCAATAAAAACTTGATTGTTTCATATAATAATTCATAATAATAAATAAGACATTATTGCAATGAGTTTATTTGTTATAAAAAGATTTGACTAATAATATATTTATTTACTTATCCTATCAGATCAATAAAAAAATAATATAAATGATATTATTTAATAAATGACATGTTATAAACCATGTTTACCTGATCCGATCAATAAAAAGGTAATATAGATGATATTATTTAATAAATGATATGTTACAAGTCAAAATAAACTATGGTCATTTATTAAATATATAAAATTTAAATCAAGTATGAAATCATAATATAAGTATGGTCAATTCTTAATTAGAGATTTTGAATTTAAATTTTGGATATGAAAAAATATTATTGAGTGCATTATTTTCGAATGAATTTTACAATACGCAAATCAAATTCTATTAAAATACTAATATAAACACCGAACGAAGAAAAAAAAAATATGGCCAACACGTTATGCCATGACATAAAGTTGAAAAAATTAACATTACATGGATGACTAAAAGGAAAAGATATGGAAGACCATTTTAGGTAGCAAAGTTAAGAATATAGTTCAACCATAATAATTAATATTGAAGAGGTGATATAATTCTAGAAGCAACTTTATCCTTAAATGATTTAGTCAACGTTTGATCGTGAAAATAAATAATATTTTTTAAATTAAATATATTATTTTAAAAATATATAAAATATAATTTAAATCTGATATATAATTTAAATAGAGTTATTTTATAAAAAAAACAATTAAAGGTGAAAGAGGGTTTAGGTGTTTTTTCGCTTCAAATTTCAAATTGTATTTGAGAATTTAGAAAACTCATTTTTAAATAAAGTAAAAAATTTTAAATAAAATATTCTCACATTCGTAAATGGGTCCTTAATATTGTTGTTATTATTATTAATGGAAGTAAAAGATTCACTCACATTTTCTTCTTTTAAATTATTAAGGCATTTAAAAATTTATTTGGAATAGCAAATTTTCCAAAAGAGCCCTTCGAAATTATTAATAATATTTTGTTGCTTAAGGTGTTTCACAATTAATATTTAAAATGATTTATGATCTCACTCTGTGTTTACTTTAAAAAATAATAATATCTGTTTCAAGAAAAAAATAGAATGTTTATAATTCGTTGTTTTTAAGAAGTTTATTTCATTTCTAATTTTTTTAAATAAAAAAAGTCAAAATACTATTCTATCAAATTATTACGTATTATTGTTATCAAGCAAAAGACTCAAAAACTTAATTTCGACATTTGAAAATTTATTTGTAAAAGAGACCTATTGTGTTTTGTCAAGGAATTTAGTTATGTTTCCTATTTCCTGTTAAAGAAATTTTAGCTTAAAATATTTGGCAACCTTTTCTTTTTCTTTTAAAAAAGCTTTTGCGTTGAATTCAGAGGTATGAAATAAGCAGGTTAAAATGAATCGTTCAATTGAGTCAGATTAAGTTATTAAATTGTCTAAAATTTATTTGAGTTGAAATGAGTCATATAAGAATATGATTTATAATTTAACTAGTATAATTTTTAAGTTTTGATTATTATCTTTTAAAATATTATTAATAGCTTTTCGTATAAATAAATTTATTTTTCTTTATTATGACTATATATAGCATATAAAAATTTAAAAACTATATTTGTTAGATTGATAAGATTTCTCATAGATTAAATTGGACTATATTTCAATTCAAATTTTAATGGGCTAAGTTAATAAATAAATGAATCTACAATCCGCTCAAATTTAAACAAATTAAACATGCCATAATTTCATAAATTAATTTTGCCAACTCTAACTAAATGACAAGTTCTCAAATTCATTAAAACAAAAAATTAGGCAAAAGTTTGGAAGAACAATAATATGAGAAGAGGCTAATTATTCAAATACCCCCTCCCCCAAACACATTTAAGAATAACACTTTGTTTGTATTATATGGTTTTGAGAAATATAACAATATGATAGAAAGATAAAAGTAATAAGTAAAAGTAAATTTTAAAAAAAAGAAGACAATTACTCAATTACAATAAATCGTTTATTTCATAAAATGAGATTAATGTAATATAGTTTGAACCATAACACATTTTTTCGCGTAAAATATACTAATAAAATAATTGATTTAGGAAAATATTTTCACAATAAAGTATTTACTATTATGCAATTAAAACCTGAATATAAATTGGCTGATGACTGTTATGAACTCATTAATATACACACATAGTATTTTTTTCTTATTAAAAATATTCGTAAGTCAATTACATCTTTTTCTTAAATGATCTTGATGTATTTATATAAAAAATATATTTAATATCTATAATCCTCTATAGATAACAATAGTATTAGGCTATTAGCTGTAACAAAATTCTTCAACTAATTAAGTATGCTTTAAATTGAAATTAAATGTTGCCACACTGAATATTTCAAATATAGAATACATAACCACGTGTTAAGTTAATTATATTATTAAAAAAATAAATTATGAAAAAGAAGATAATATTAATAATAATAATAATAATAATAATAATAAAATCCATAAAGATTTAGGAAAGAAAATAAAAATATAGGACAACCTAGCAAAGCGTAAGAGTAATATAGAAGTTTTTGGTAGATTAATGATATATTATATGCCCACTTTCTTGCATTATTTTTGAAAATGAATATTCTCTTTTTTGTGTCAATTTACTTGATTATTTTTTTTAAAAAAATATTCTATTTTTAATGTTACTTTTAGTGAGTTCTTAAATAAAAAAAAGAAAAGATAGAAAAAAAATTGAAGTATTATTAATAAATTAATTAAAAGAATTATTTAGCTGTTATATTTAGACAATCAAACTATGTAATGATCTTTCATATGCCAACAAGAATTTTGACGAATCGATAAGTATTTTGTATGAGATTTTAGATTTTAGCTTCGTTATTGAGCACATACCGTTTGACATATTAACCAAACATAAATACATACTTCCTCCATTTTGACTTGATTGTCTTACTTTTTTCAAAAAGTCCATTTAAACAAATAATATTTTTCTCTTTTTAGTAAAACTTCAATAATTATTGCAATAGACTAATTTATTTGTTTGATTATAAATTGATTATTGCAAATCTAATCTTAGTAACTTCGCTATAATAGAATGGACCGATCAATCTGCTTTAGATGTGCATCGTTCCTTCTATCGACAACACATTCATAGCCTTAATTGGCCGGTCTATAGAGTGTTAAAAACAAACCTATATAACACGGTCTAAATCAAACTAAACAAATTAAAACAGAAGTCGTAATACGGAAAAAGTAATTTCCTTTTGACCAAAAAAAAAGAAAAGGAAAAATGGCATTTAGGTAAATAAGAGAAAAAGTAAGGGTAAAGTTTATAAGTGAAACGCGAGGCATGAGGAAGCCAGGTGGATAGTTATAAAAATGGGTTACTAAAACAGTGTATCCTTACCACCCAGATTCCCTTTTTTCTCTCTCAATTTTCATTTTTTTTTTCCAAAAATTAAAATTTAATTTTTATTTTTTTCTCTCTAAGCTTTAAAACAAATTTAACAGAGAAAAAAGGACCACTTACAAAGATCACAAACCCTAGAATTTGTTTTGAAAATCTTATATATTTTGATCGGGTTTGCTGATCAAATTTGTAGTCTTTTTTATTATTTTTTCAAAACTGTTATACAGTTTTAACAAGCCCAAAAAGGTTAGTATTTTATTTAATTTTTTTGATTTTTTTTTTGAATTTTTTTGGTTAATCTGGTTGAATTTTGCTTGGTATAATGTAGTGGGGAAAATATTTGTAATTTGAGCGGAATGTGGAGGATTAGAGTTTTTTTTTTAGAAATGTTTGAGGCTCAGATCTGTTGTTGTTATTATAGTTTATGATTCAATTTTGTTTTGTTTGGGTGTTGTAGAGGGTTTTTGTTTGTTTTTGAGTGATTTTGTTATTGACAAATTGTTTGAAATGGTTTAATTTGGAAATTAGTTTGTTAATTTCAGCTCTATATGCTTAGAAATTTATGATAATAATTGTTAGTTTGAAGATTTGTAGGGAAAGATGTAATCTTTTTGGTGTTATTATGTATTGGATTAAATGGAGGAGTGATATTTTTTTGAAATTTTATTGTGGTGCTGGTTTGGTTGACTGGGGATGGTGAAAAGAGGTGGTGATGATGTTTAATTAGTTTTATGAGGATATTGGGTGAGGTTTTGAATTGTTATCTGAAGCTTTGTTAGTGATTTGGGGGTTATGGTGTATGATTATGAAAGCTTGTTGTTTTTGTTTGGCTGCAAAAAAGTTCATTTCTTTAGAACTATTGTAAATATTCAAGCTTTTTTATCAGTAGTTACATGAAGAAATTTTAGATTCTTGAATTTCGTAGCTATATAATAGTGATATGTTATCTGGAAACAGCCTGTCTATGTCGTCGAGGTAGGGGTAAGGTCTGCGCTCCCCAAACCCTGCTTATGAGATTACAGTGGGTTTGCTGTTGTTGTTACTTGTTATTGTTGTTGTTGTTGTTGGTGTTAAGTGATGTTTTACTTGCGTGGTGTTGCAGGAAGAAAGGTGTCAGTCTTTGATTGGTTTTGGTGTTCGTTCGTAATCCATTCACAATATAATTGGAACGAAGGGAGACTGACTTGCTAATATACGATAGTTTGTTCATGATGGCCACTGCTGCTACATGTGCATTCTTCCCTGCTGCTAATCAACCTCCTGAGTCTGGAGCAAAATCATCTGGAAATTTAGGAGGAAGTCTTCCTGGAAGTATAGATACACGGGGGCTTAATGTTAAGAAGCCTTCTTTTGGGAGCCTACAAGCTAAGGCCAATGCACAAGCACCACCTAAGGTGAATGGAACAAAGGTAGGCGTTATGGATGGCTTTAAGAACGATGATGAGGTGATTTCTTCACATCACCCAAGGACTTTTATCAACCAGTTACCTGATTGGAGCATGCTCCTCGCCGCCATCACGACAATTTTTTTAGCTGCTGAGAAGCAATGGATGATGCTTGATTGGAAGCCTAAGCGTCCTGATATGCTCGCTGATCCATTCGGATTAGGAAAAATTGTGCAGGATGGCTTTGTTTTCCGTCAAAATTTCAGCATCAGGTCCTATGAAATAGGGGCTGATAGGACTGCGTCTATAGAAACAATGATGAATCATTTACAGGTATTCTAGGCTTTCATTTCCATTTGTAAAGAATTATTGACTTTTAAGTTGTGGAAGCATCTTGTTTTGATAATTTCACGAGCTTGAGTTTGTTCTGCAGGAAACTGCTCTTAACCATGTCAAGAGTGCTGGACTCATGCATGGTGGGTTTGGATCAACTCCAGAGATGTCCAAGAGAAATTTGATCTGGGTCGTTACGAAAATGCAGGTTGTGGTGGACCGTTATCCTACTTGGTAAGTTTCTACATGTACATGGATGAGATTACGTCTCTCATATGTTGTATCAGATTAAATTCACCAGTTTTTTGAACAATCTTTGTTGATCAATGTTTTAGGCAATTCAAGATTGAGTGTCATACTCCAGAATTTGTTAATGATGATTAATAAAAATTTCTTTGAACACACATTGGTGTAATGTGCTTAACCTCAAGTCAGCTTTCTTTTCTTATGTAGTCCTATAGCCTGTTTGGCCAAACTTCTAAAATTAGCTTATTTTGAAGAGTGCTATTGGAATAAAAAGAAACACTTTTGGCCTTCCAAAAACTTGGGCAAACAGGCTATTGAAGTGTTTTCATAGCGTTTTGCTATTGTGTGATATGGGAATCACTTCGATTAAATCGAATTTAATTTGATTCCCTTATGTTAATATCTGTGAAGTCTTTAGGAACATGATCAATTTAAATGGGAAAAGTTTGTTTTACATAATCAGAAATCTCTCAAGCTCTTCTAGGTGCCAAGTAACACTCTGTTGATTGTTTTGCTCATTTGCCATCTGGCTGCTAAGTATTTAATTTCCCTGTTGTGAATTACAGTTGTGGACTATTCATAGGAGCAATATGTGGTTTTCTTACATTTGTTGTATAGTTGAAGATTTGAAGCCATTTCGGATCTGTTGGGGATTATTCTTTATTTTTCCAACTGATCTCCCTATTATTAATATTTGTAATGCTACATGCACAGTTTCTTTGACATGGGATATGAAAATCCTTTGACTGATTTCTTTTTTCACAGGGGTGATGTTGTTCAAGTAGATACTTGGGTAGCTGCATCGGGGAAAAATGGTATGCGCAGAGATTGGCTCCTCCGCGATAGTAATTCTGGGGATATATTGATGAGAGCTTCCAGGTAGGAGCATTATTGTTTAATCTACTTCAGTTTGGTTAATTTTGAGACACTGATCAGTTATCTTCAATGTAAAATGATCTTATCATTCCTACTTAGGCTTTGTATCTATAGGTTGCAACCTTCTCGTTGGATTTGGTTGTTTTAGGACTGTCGTAGCTCCTGTTCTTTTCTGTTGTATCTTTGGTAGCCAAACATGAAGCGCTCGATGATATATTCATTGGTTCATAACTGATGTCTTTATGTTTCCATTTGCTTGCAGCCAATGGGT
Organism: Solanum sitiens; assembly: GCA_016801875.1. NCBI lineage: Eukaryota > Viridiplantae > Streptophyta > Magnoliopsida > Solanales > Solanaceae > Solanum > Solanum sitiens. The sequence goes on from JABWTJ010000081.1 coordinate 2,819,575, forward strand.
GATGATGAATAAGGAGACGAGGAGATTATCTAAAATACCAGATGAGGCTCGGGCTGAAATTGAAGGTTATTTTGTTGATTCACCTCCTGTTATTGATGATGACAGCAGGAAGCTGCCAAAACTTGACGAGACAACAGCAGACTACACTCGAACTGGTTTAACTGTAAGTTGAAGTATTCATCAATGGTGACTTTGTCACACCTAAGGATATCATTTTTATTATATGTTGATTTGTTGAAATTTACAGCCAAGATGGAGTGATTTAGACGTCAACCAGCATGTTAATAATGTCAAGTACATTGGCTGGATTCTTGAGGTAAAACCTCAATCGTTTCCTCCTCCTTTGTAAAATAAATTTTCTTGCCTGTTATTGCTTGTAATATATTATGGTTTATAATTAGGGTATGTTGCATAATAGATGAGTTGTGTTCTGAAATTGTGTGGACAGGACAATGCAGAAATAAACGGAAAATTAAAAGGTCGTGTGTGTGCACAGACACTAACCCAACCAACTTCTGTATTTGTTGGATTTGTAGTGGTATTGGATATCCTAAGGTTTCAGATAGAGCTGTAATAATACATCCAGTGATGTGTATATCTGTTAGGAGCCATTTGCATAGTCCATTAAGTTATGAAACACTTATTTGTTGATGTTACTGCTCCTTGCTTGTATGCTCTGTACTGCTTTTCTATTAGTTGCCATGTTTTCTTCTCTGTTGTTTTCCCTCTTTATTACTACTTTGATTAGCTTCACTTGAGCCGAGGATCTTTCGGAAACCGCCTCTCTGCCTACACGAGGTAGGGGTAAGGTCTGTGTACACTTTACCCTCCCCAAACCTCACACTTTCACTCTGTATGTTGTTGTATAGTGCAACCAGTTACTGTGAAAAGTGTTCCATATAATTGAGCGCAGCAATAAACTTATTTTTGTCTTCTAGTTCTTTCGGGATTAGTGGGCTGTGGAATTCCAAATTTCTAAGGTCTAACGGCGTATATTAATAAAGTAATATTCTCTTAAAGTGCTTCAAAATCTTGATAACATCATGTAATTTCGGAACATGTCTTTGGCTGCAGAGTGCACCCATGCAAATACTAGAGGGTTGTGAGCTTGCTGCCATGACTCTGGAGTACCGTAGGGAGTGCAGAAGGGACAGTGTGCTTCAGTCTCTTACCTCTGTACTCGACAAGGAAGTCGGTGACTTCACCGACTTTGGGAATGTTGAGTGTCAACATGTCCTTCGACTTGAAAATGGTGGAGAGGTTGTTAAGGGACGGACTGAGTGGAGGCCGAAACTTGTCAATGGAATTGGGACCCTAGGCGGATTCCCAGCCGACTTCGCCTGAGCTCTCTATATGTCACAATCCTTTTGTGAATCCTCCTCCTTGTGCTCTTTGATCTTTATATATATATATCCCCTCTCTCTATATCTATCTATCTATCTATATATATATAAAATATATATGTTTCCTCCTTATCCCTTTCCCCATTTTTTTCTTCTTTTTTCCCTCTTGCCTCTCTTCTTTCCCCTTAGATATTATTAGTGAAATTATCAGTGATTGTAAGTATAGTCCTTGTGTCTAATGTCTTTATTTCATTTAGCATTATTGCCCTATACTCCAAGAACTTTCTTTATCTTTTGTCCCCTTTTACCTTGCTGGCAATTAAATGTGCCCTAGAAATGACATTGCTGAACTGGACAGCAAATGGAACATTTTTTTATTTGTGGCAATTCTTTTCTTTATCTGTAATGCATTATATTTGTTCTTATTGTCATGTGGTCCAATCTTTAATTTAGTGTATGGAAGTTTCCTCTTTGTACTTCTCCCTCCTTCCCCGCGGTGTTTGATTGGTCACAAAATTTAACACGTATCGTTTAGGATACGATGAAGTGAGTAGAGAACAATAATGTATTATGTGTTTGTGGAATTAGTTGAGGTGCATTGGTATAGAATTTTAAATATCAAAAGGTATTATTTGGAAAGGTATTGAACAAATATTACTAATAATTATTAATTGATGATGTTTAAACATGCCTAGTTATATATTGGAGAAGAATGATTCTCAATTAATTTCACTTTTTACAAATTGAATCTTTTTGCATTTTTGTTGTGTCTTTTAGTGGCAAAGGCCTCTCTTTTTTGTTGGTGGGTGAGTATCTTTTTATCAATCAAAGTTCAAATTTTTAGTAGTAGATATGGGTATATCATAAAAGTAGAACTAGACAATCAACTTTACAGATAATTTTGGATTTAGAATAAGTTGTGGAAGATATTGGGCTTACTTTTAACTTCACTTGCTAGACTATACGATTCAAACTCATGACATGTATGATCAGACTTCACATACTTATCCTTTAGGTTATACCATGATTGAGTTCAAATAGTATACATAGATGTCTATCGTCTTAAGAAGTCCCCGTGAATCTTTTGAGAAGAGAGATAATCTTCTTTTTTTTATTGAGACGGATAAACACATCTTTTTCTATGTTGGGAAGGTTCCCATAGCACTCCTACTTACCTACTCGCGTCTTGCATGAATATTTAGAAAGATATGCCCTATAATGTTCTTTACTTTCTACTGTTATGCACCTCTCGCCTTCATCACTTGGTTTTTCTATTACATAATTTTTGAAGGATTATTGAATATCTTTAGAGATCTTCTTTTCTTCTTCATAATCTAACTTCGTCTGTATGGGTTCGCTCAAATTATCAATTTTAAGTCAGATAAAATAGAAGAGTTGTCAAGAACTAATCAATCAAAAATACCCTCTCGACCCCATCAAGACAAAAGGATGAGAGCATCTTATTCTTCTTAGACTTCATTACTCTAGTATTTTTTTTCCTTCATATATAATTTGATATTAATTAAGGCTACTAAAGAATCTTAAAGAAACAAACAAACAAAAAAAATACCTTCAACTTTCTCAATCTTCAAATAAAAACCATTTAAAAGAAAGAGGCTTCTATTGTCAACTAACAAAATACTTTTACTTAAAATTAATTTTGTCTTCAAAACAAAAAGGAGGATGGAAAATGAATGAGTGGTGGAGAAAAAAAAGATAAAAAGCCAATCACCATGTTCTATAATAATATCACCTTGGTACTTTTCTTTATTTTTCTCAAGTTCGATTATTTTAAATTTGCACTATGTAAGACTTCATTTATGAAAAAATACTCCTTACAAATAATCTTTTCATATTTAGAGTTTAAATTCAAATTCTCTAATTAAAAGAATAACAATCTCACTCAGTGCATTACGATATTTATATTTATAGTAAACAAAATAAAGAATCTTGAAAAATAAAATAATGTGTCAACCATGAGACTTCACATGAGTAGGGAACAATTCATTAACTTTGTCTTAATTGTGAAAAAATAATAATAATAATATAATATCCAAATATCTCTCTTTATCACATGCTATTTGCTCTTTTTGGTACATTTGTCACATGCAAAAGTGAGCCAGAATGGATAGGAATATTAAGAATAAAAAGAATATTTATTAAAAATTGAGATTAGGTCAATCATAGAATTTACTATAATTAATTAGACACAATTTTTTAGATGTTACAAGTGACAGTTTTTATCTAGTTTAGTTTATCTGCCTATAATAAATTTATTGTTTTATATGGTTCTTCTTGGATTTCTTATTTGGTGCCAATCATATGTTCTTTTTTAAAAATATAAGAAATAAAAATCTAGTAAACATCAATATAGATTTTTATTATCCATAGTGATGATCAAATTAATTTATATGTGCAAAGTAAAAGTTTTATTCATATTCAATATTTATATTAAATTAATTGATTATTCTTTATAGAAGTTTAAACCACATTCTTAATTGCATGTTATCTTATTTTTTCATTCCATATTTTTGTGTTAAGTTGAAATCAATTTTATGTAACTCAAATTTGAGTACTGTTTAACACTCAAATTAATATAATTAAGATGAGGACATTGTAACTAATTGACAATTAAGCAATAAGTGGAGTTGTTAATTAATTAGCTTTAGAATTTCTATTCAATCAATTGTTTTGGTACACCTAATTAACAAATTGATACAATTCACTCTTGCACTAATTCTAAGGGTGCATTTTACATGAAAATGAAAAAAAATAATTTCATGATATAAATAAGAAAAATAAGTGTCATAAATATATTTCGCGTTTGATGGTACGCTCTCTATTTTCAATACTCAACACCCCCGACCCACCATCCACCTCTCTTCCCAACTCCTACCCCTACCCCTACGACATACTATCCACATTCCGTCTAACTGTTCGTGAAATGATATTTTTTATTCACTTATTAAATATTAAAAATCACTTGTTTTTCAAACAATTCGTGAATTTTTTTTCTTTCTTCATTCCAAACACACCCTAAATGAAGTTGTTTTTCGATAATTAAAGAAACTAAATAATAATTATCACCGCAAACAAAAAGCAAATTAAAAGCATATAGACCAACTAATTAAATACATGTTTTTTCTTTTATAAAGTGCAAGAAAATAAAACAAAGAAAAGACACATAAAATTAGGCTAAAATAATGGTATGTAATTTATCCAACATATAATCCACTAGCTATTATTACACATGATTTAATTTAAGTTGCAATGTATTTGGACTAATTAATTTTGATCCTTTTTTAACAAAGTAATAAAATAAAATAAAGTGTATACCGACATAAACATTTGTTTGAAAAACATTGATGTGACATAATCTTCATTTCATTTATCCACGCTTATATGATTATATATATATATATATATATATATATATATATATATATATATATATATATTATTCAAAGGCATACACCATCTACTCTAACTTTGAAAAATATTCAAAAGATGAGAGTTGCGGAAATATGAAAAATTAATATGAAGGTGCGATTATATCAGAATAGAAATGATTATATTTATAAGATACAACTAATATACGTTAATGATAAAATGAGAGAAAGTCGCTTGAAATGATATAACATGTTTTATATCGAATTATAGATGAATTGCTCTGTAAATATGAAATATAACAAGTGAAAGTGTAAAAATAGACGACATAGACCCAAAAATCACATAAATAATTTCAAAAATTTACAACACAATTGCTTAATGTCAATATAGATTTAACTAAAAATACGACTAACTAGAGAAAAAGATTTATATAGGTAATAATCGCTACTTAAGTATAGATATTGGACTCAAATGAATATATTTTTAACATACTTTTTACTCTTATTCTGTTTATTATGATAATAATATGATATGAGTTCAAATATTGAAATGAAAATAGAAAGTTAGAAACAATCAATTTCCACTTGTTTAGAACTAAGATGTTGTTATTAATTATTATATTATCCTATATCAAACACACGAATAGAAAAAAAGATAAAAAGAGTGATCACGTGATTTTTTCTTTGAAAAAAGTATTACCCAACTTTTTCCTTTTTAACTACTACATTGTAAAATATATTTGAGCAAATTCACTTGGTCATCTCCATGACTAATGAAATTTACATTGATATTAATGTCTAAGAATATGACCTAATAGTCGATAAAATTAAAATAAAATCGTAAATGATTTTGTTTGAATTTCTAAAATCTAAAATCTAAAATCTAAAATCTAATCAATTTATAAACCCTAAATATATATACTAATAATAATTTATAGATTGGGTGAACATAAATATTCATATTTTTTTTTCTCATTAAACAAAAAAGAATAAATAAATAAAGGAAAATAAAAAAGGATAAATAGAACTAACAAGAATCTTGTGAAATTATATCACGAGCTGAATGTGTCTAACAACAAAGTTACGTATCTAAATAGAGGGAGATTCAAATATAGATTTTTCGATTTTTCAACTTTACGTTTTAATAATCACATTAAAAAATTAATTCAAATTATGATAAATCTCCTTTTCTTTTTATTAGAATGTAAAAGATATATTTAAATTATCACTTTTTCTCATCTTCCATCACACGTCATTGAGCTGATTAAATTTTTATTTCGAATCGATAACACCAGATACATATAGGCTAAATAAAGTCTTAACATAAAAAAATGATAGTTAAGATATGACTTAGACGGAGATTCAAATATTTTTTTTTTGGTTTTTCATACGTTTTGATATTCATATTAAAAAACTAATTCAAATTATGATAAATCTCCTTTTCTTTTTATTAGAATGTAAAAGATATATTTAAATTATTACTTTTTCTCATCCTTCACCACACGTCATTGAGCTCATTAAATATTTTTTTTGAATCAATAACACCAGATACATATAGGTCAAATAAAGTCTTAACACTAAAAATAATAGTTAATATATATTTTTTGATTTTTCAACTTTACGTTTCGATACTCATATTAAAAACTAATTCGAATTATGATAAATCTCCATTTCTTTTTGTCAAAATATAAAAATATATTTAAACTAATCACTTTTTTTCATCTTTTACCATAAATTATTAAGCTGATTAAATATTTATTTTGAATCGTTAACACTAGATACATATAGGCCAAATAAAATCTTAACATAAAAAAATGATAGTTAAGATATAACTCAGAAAACAAACTCGCTTAAAAAGTGAAAAAAAATTAAAATATGGTAAATTTTACTGTTTGTGAAATGAAATTATTTTACAAAGTAAAATAATGTGTTAGGAAGAAGAAAGAAAAAATAATTAATATTGAGTACATAAGAGTCACCATCTAATGCCGGCAATTTCTGTGAAGATGCCACTGAGTCATTCAAGCTGTGGCACTTGGATCGAGGACACAAAAAAATGGAAGAGAGAGAGGCCATTGTTGTAGTAGTAGTACTACTACTAGTGATGCTGCTTTAGTTAGTTTAACATATGGATGAACAATCAAGAATTTGAAAGAAATTAGTGTGTTGTGTGTGTGTTTTTTTCTTGATAAAGTTAATCAAGAAAAAAAAAATGGGCTCCTCAAAAACTCATCATTGTGTCTTCAATCCCAAGTTAAAAAAGAAGGACATGATGTGATTGCTCCCATTACCTGTTTTTTACTTCTTATTACCTTCTCTCTTTATTTGTAGTGTAATAAAGTTTCAATCTTTCTGAAATTTCATCTTAGGAATCTTTTGAGGAAATTGACAAAACCCCAGGTTCTATTTTTCACTATATATCTCAGATCTTTTGTAGAAATGCTGTGATGTTACTAAAGTTTGGTTCTTTTATGGTTTCTTGAATTGTTGTTGGTGTAGTTTTGGGCAATTTCATAAGTTCAGAGGTGATTAGCTGAACCCCAGGTTCTATTTTACACTATGTATCTCAGATCTTTTGTAGAAATGCTGTGATGTTGCTAAAGTTTGATTCTTTTTTGGTTTCTTGAATTGTTGTTGGTGTAGTTTTGGGAAATTTCATAAGTTCCAGAGCTGATTAGCAGAACCCCCAGGTTCTATTTTCACTCTTATCTGTCAGATCTTTTTGGGAAATGCTGTGATGTTGCTAAAGTTTGATTCTTTTTTGGTTTCTTGAATTGTTGTTGGTGTAGTTTTGGGAAGTTTCATAAGTTCAGAGGTGATTAGCTGAACCCCAGGTTCTATTTTCACTCTTTATCTGTCAGATCTTTTTGGGAAATGCGGTGATGTTGCTAAAGTTTGATTCTTTTTTGGTTTCTTGAATAGGTAGTTTTGGGCAGTTCCATAAGTTCAGAGCTGATTAGCAGAACCCCAGGTTCTATTTTCTTACTTTTGTCTGTTAGATCTTTTGAGAAATACTGTGATGTTGCTTAAGTTTGATCCTTTTTTGGGTTTCTTGAATAGTTATTGGAGTACTTTTGGGCAATTCCTTAGCTACAGAGCTGATTAGCAAAACCTCAGGTTCTATTTTCTTACTTTGTCTCTTAGATCTTTTGAGAAATGCTGTGATATTGCTCAAGTTTGATCCTTTTTTTTTTGGGAAGCTGTTGGATTAGTTAAAGATTTCAACTTTAGTTATTCAAAGTTTGCTGAAACTGATATAGCTCAAGTGTGGTTCTTTTCTTCACAGTGCTTACTTTTTTGGCCTCTGAATGTCAGTGATATATTATTTAATCTTGCTCAGTGTTCCATTTTTGTGTTGTGGTGGTCTCTGTGTAAATTCTGTCCCAGATCTGGATTTATGTAACTGTGGATTTATGGATGAGATTTTTGTTTCAATGAGCTTTTAGATGAAAAAAATGATATGAATTTAAGATGTGTAATTCTGATAATAAAGCTATCTTCTAAACATTCTGGTTTTATGTTTGGCACAAGATATGTTATTTTCTTCAAAGTTTTGTTGGTTTGTTTTCTTATGCTTTTTTCTTTGGAATTTGCATAGGTAGACTTTTTTGGAGTGTTGGCATAGGTTTAGTCTTGCTGCAAGTTGGAGCAACGCTACTATGCTTAAGCAAATTCTTGCAAAACTTCCTAGGAAATCATCAAAATGTGATACGTTTGATTCATCGGGAAGCAATTCCTGCAACAACACCTCAAACTTGGGGAATGGAATTCAGTTTACCAATAGTTGCACAGTCATAGCAAACAGGCTGAATGTAGTGAAACGGATGTCGACAGCAATTTTTCCTGCGAGTATTGTGGCTGGTGGTGAGTCTGTGGCACCACATGTACCCTTTAAAGATGTTTCAAATGCGGAGAAGCAAAGCTTATTTGTAAGCAAGTTGAATCTCTGCTGTACCATTTATGATTTCAATGATCCAGATAAAGATTCCGCAGAGAAGGACTTGAAACGACAAGTTTTGCTGGAGCTGAATGAGTTTGTTGCTTCAGGATCTGCAAGATTCACTGAATCAGCAATTGCTGCAGTATGTAAAATGTGTGGAGTTAACATGTTCAGAACTTTTCCTCCCAAGTATTTCTCAGCTCGCGGTGAAAGTGAAGATGAAGAACCAATGTTTGATCCAGCTTGGTGTCATTTACAACTTGTTTATGACTTGTTCCTTAGCGTAATCGGCCAAGGTTCTCTTGACGCAAAGGTTGCTAAGAAATACGTTGACCATTCTTTCATATTGAAACTGCTTGACCTATTTGATTCTGAGGACCCAAGAGAAAGAGAATGCTTGAAATCAGTATTGCATCGCCTTTATGGGAAGTTCATGATGCACAGGCCTGCTATCCGAAAGGCTGTAAGCAATATCTTTTATCGTTTTGCTTTTGAGACTGAAAGACATAACGGGATTGCGGAGCTTCTGGAGGTTTTCGGTAGTGTAATTAGTGGTTTTGCTTTACCATTAAAGGAAGAGCATAGATTATTCTTCTCAAGGGCCTTGCTACCTCTACACAAGCCAAAATCCTTGGGTATCTATCATCAACAATTAGCATATTGTGTTGTACAGTTCATAGAAAAGGAACAAAATCTGGCTAGTATAGTGATAACGAGATTGTTGAGATATTGGCCTGTGACAAGTAGCCAGAAACAATTGATGTTCATCAGTGAGTTGGAAGAGATTTTAGAAATGATCAGTATTCCAGAGTTTGAGAAGATCATGGTGCCACTGTTTCGTCGTATAGGCTATTGCCTTAACAGCTCCCATTTCCAGGTAATATTTCTTAATCAAAACGCTCTTGGATTACATAACTCTCAAACTATTATGGTCACAATAAAGAGGGAGTCTCTCCTTGGGTCGAGGGTCTGTCGATGATGTCTTAGTTGACAGAATTGGAGACAATAATTTCATATGCATGTTAGATAAATAGCAAATTCAATGCTCGGGCTTAAGGTTATGGTAATTTCAATTTAAAATGCTGTGTCCACAACTTTAGAATGGTTTGTGAATCTTAGGATGTCACCAAGCATGAAAATTTTGTCATTTCATGCAATTAGTAGGCTAGTTTTTGTGTCTTTGTATACCATACTGATAGTTTTAACTTCAAGTTGGACGTTGAAAGCTGGCTTCGTGAAAAGAGAAGGAAAAAAGAAGACCTTGGAAGTCGGATTTCGAGATCTTACCCATCATTTTATTGCACCCTTCCTTTGAAAACTTCCGTCAATATTAATGTGAAATTCTTGAAGATATAGATTTCTTATACGTATAATCGAGATCTCTTGATTAAAATGCTACGTCTCCCATTATTTTGCGGGATATCTTCAAGCCCTTGAAAGGGCCTTCTCAGCCTCTTGTTTATCTTAATATAACTATTCGTGACATTGTTTGGTGGACAGAGTTACCCGGTATTTGTGTTGGTGGGAGGTCCCATAGAATTAGTTGATGTACACACAAGTTGACACGGGCACCCCATGGTTATCAAAATAAGTATATCTATACTTTGCCATAGCTCTAAACTCCAAGTACCACCGAGAGGCTAATTTTACTTTGTTATCCCAACTTTGACATAAAAGATGCATAATCCTTTTTTTTTCCCCGAAAGAATACTGGAATGAAATGGATCCGAATGGAGCAGAGTAGGTAATACTTATGTAGAATATTCATATAGCCGATCTACGTCTATGATTGAGTTGTAGTTACTTTTCTTTTCCCCCTGTCTAGTGGGACAAGGTGGGGAGGGGGTTTGTTCCACTTGTACAGAAAAGGGAAGCCCGGTGCATGAATCATCCCGTATTCACACAAGGTTCGGAGAAGGGTTGCACCCTCTAAGGGGTGTATGAAATTGGATTTGTTTAATATCTGATTAATCCGTGTTTCTGTTTTCTTTTTCTTCCGAATGTAGACTATCTTGAACTCATTCAGACTTTCTCCCTCTTTTAACGAACTTGCAGGTGGCTGAAAGAGCACATTTCTTGTGGAACAACGATAACGTCCTTAACCTCGTGATGCATAACAGGCATGTAATCATGCCAATTATTATCTCAGCTTTAGAATGGAACAGCCAGAACCACTGGAATAAAGCAGTTCTTAATCTCAGTCAAAACGTGAGGAAAGTCTTCTCCGAGATGGATGAAGAGCTTGTACTCGAGTGCCAACACAAGCTTGAAGAAGAAAATGCAAAGTCAAATGTAGCAGCCGAGAGACGAAGGTTGACATGGGAGCGTCTAGAAACTGCTGCTAAGTATGAACCTGTTACCGTTCCTTCTAATATTCCAGGCCTGGTTAAACCCCCTACCTGTCTCGTTTCTTGCTAATTTGATCTTGATCGATAGAAAGAACCATTTTAGCTCTCATTCACGCGGTTTTTATTTCGTGAAGAAGTAAAAAAAAGGAAACATGCATGTCCTGTTTCTTTAGTGTATGGATTTTGTGTCTTGGAATATGGATGTATATAGGGAGATGCCACAAGGCATCATGTTCACATTTTCAACTATTTCCCAAAGCTGTGCTAAGTGACTTGCTACTACCATTTACTTATTCTTTTGGCTTTTTAAAAAGATAAGTCATTTGGTTGCACTCACTTGCACTAGGTAAAGGTAAGTATCGGAAACAGTTTCTCTATTTCTACCTCCACGAGGTCGAGGTAAGGTTTACATACACTCTACCTTCTCCAGACTCCACTGGTGAGTTGCACTCACGTACACTAGGTAAAGGTATCGGAAACAGTTTCTCTATCTCTACCTCTACGAGGATGGGGTAAGGTTTACATACACTTTACTTTCTCTAGACTCCACTTGTCGGATCACACTTGGTATGTTGTTATTTGGTTGCACTAACGTCAAGTTTTATTTTTTTGATACAATTGATGTATGCATATGTCTGGATTTTCTGTTGAAGTTACAAGTTTGACATAAGTCATAACTCAATAGTTTTGGTTCAAATTCTGTATTTGTTTGTATCTATTCAAAACTTAATAAATAAAAAAGAGGTGGTCCGTTGAAACGTTAAATCTTGAATCCGTCTAGGCAAAAACTACAAAGGTTGGTCCGGTATAACTATAACATCTTTTGTACTAAAATACACCTCGATGTTGAATCAGTGTATGCATGTTTGTAGTCAATTGGAAATAACAAATATTTGCCAAATTTAGCATCGACGGAGGGTATAAAAAGAGAACAATGAATAATTAAGGTATGAAATTTGCGAAAATAATGATAAAATGCTTTTTTTTTAACTCTTTAAACTATATAGTATAATGTCAAAAAAGACATGAAAATGTGAGTAGGTCACAAGCCAGCTAGGGTCATAATATGTTAGGATACATAGACATGTGAACCATTGTTGTCTAGTTGTATTCTACACTTGCATAGTTGTCTTCTCATCAATAAATGTAAAAAAAATAAATTTTAAAAAAAATTGAGAAAGCACTACATCAACTAGAGGTATGGGCGTTGCGATTAATGAAGTGAGTGAAAATCGTAAAAATTTAAAGATTTTAGTTTCTTGCAAAATACAAAATAAATAAAGGGTAACTTTCACATATAGCAAATAAAAAATTCATATTTGTATGCTATAGCAAAGTTTGCATAATTGCGCTTCATAGCAAACATAGAAACTGTATAATTCGATATACATATATAGTTGAAGCAAATTGTATAAAACGAAGTGTATAAAACGAGAAAGAGAAAGACACTTGGGCAGAAACTGTATAAAAATGAAGTGTATAAAATGAATTGTATTATTATAAGTGTATAGAACGATTATATACAATTTGAATTTGTATAAAATGAGAAAGAGAGAAAGACAAAAGAGACTTGACAAGGAATATACAATTGAATCGAATTGTATAAAACGAGAAAGAGAGAAATTAGATACAATTTGAAAATTGTATAAAACGAGAAAGAGAGAAAGAAAAAAGAAACTGGGCAGGGGAGTATTTTTATTGTACAATTATAAGTGTATAGAACGAAAATATATGTACTTGCATGTGTATATACAATTTTCTCACGCTTTATACAAACTGAAACGCAATTTATACATTTCGCTTCTGTTTGTATAAGTGAGAAAGGCGAGGTGACGAGCGAGATTTGGGACAGTGGCGAGCGAGATCTGGAAGAGGGGAGAGAGGGGAACAAGAATATATGTATTTATACAATTTCCTCTGCTTTATACAATTAGAAACAATTTTTATACACTTGTGTTTGTATAAAAAGTGAGGAAGCGAGGGAGAGATTGGAGGAGAGTGGCGAGCGAGATATTTGGGAGAGAGACGCCTGGCAATTTTTTGCAAACGTTTGCTATGGAGCACAATTAAATTAAACCCTAGCTACTCCATTTATTTTAGGTTATTAGTTTGCTATTATATATAATTTTCCCATAAATAAATTGTATTCTTACTACTATTTGATTTAGTCTGGTTGGCAATTGCGAGCCAAAATTTCGCTATACATTTATCATTTTTGGAATGAAGGATGTTCATTTAGCTATCTTTCAATTGCTATAGTTTTAATTAACATAACAATTTTTTAGCGGAGAGTATTCGATTGACCACTCTTCGATCGTTATAACTCTATCTCTGCTTATTGGACAAAGTTACTTATAATGAGTGTCAATTAAAAATAACAAAAATCCGATAGAACTATAATAAATATCTGATGAAATAATCAAAGATGCAGAAGATAACCCTATTAATTAGACAACTAATCATCTTCTTCCTTTAGGTCTAGGTCCCCATCATTAATTATTCACCTCTAGTTCTTTAATGAAAGGCGTTTAATCAGTCATCTTCGGTTGCTATATAATTTTTTAATGAAGGGTATTCAATTGATTGTTCTTCAATTATAATAAGACTAAAAATATAATTTTTCGATAGAGGGGGTTCTACTATATTAATCATCTTCATCGCTACTTATTGGACAGAGTTTCTTATCATGAATGTCAATGAAAGATAATAAATACCCGATAAAATAACTAAGATCTACTAAGATTTTGCTATAATATATATCTGATAAAATAATCGAGGTGACCAAAGTAACCCTATTAATTAGATTACCATCTGTTTTTTTTTTTCCAGCCTCCAACATTAATTATTCACCTCTACTCTTTTAATATTCTTTATCAACTTTCAATTTCTTTTTATTAGGCAATTTTTGCAAATAATTTTTTTATTGCAAACATAGAAAGAAAAAAAATGGATGCTCCCCCAAAATATCAAAATATGTCATATTATGATAATGTCCAAAGGCAACATGAAGAAAAAGGATGCCTCTATGCTTGGTTTGTTAATTATTTATTTATTTAGTTTTACTTTATTAGTGAAAAAAATAAATAATTAGTAGAGTTACATGATAATTGAGATATTTATTTTATTTTTTCAAGGACATTTTCTCCTAAAATAATAATAATATTTGAAGTTGAAGTCGAAATTATTGTTTGGACTTGAATTTTACTTTTTTTCTTGATGTTTTGTGAGCGAAATTCGGTAATTATTTCATTTTGAGATTGTTCGGTAGTTATAGCTCCGCTCTAAATTAGTTAACCGTTAACTAATTTGAGATTGATGTGTAGTTGATATATATATATATATATATATATATATATATATATATATATATATATATATATATATATATATATATATAAAATCATGTTTATTCTAATTTTTATTTTTATTTTTTAATGTGATTTTATTGATTTTAAAAATGCAGTATGTTTGCGATGTGTTGCTGCTTCTGCTGCAATGAAAGGACCTGTTGTTGCTGTTAGCAGAAATTAATCATCATCGTCGTTGATTATGTTATTCAGTCTCTTTAAAAATATTATCTGATGCGTGCGTTTTTCCAAAAATTATGTATTTTTATATGATTCGATACGAATATAATAATATTTTTTAAGAATTCGAGCAAAATAGATGCAGATTAGTTTGTAATGTTGATGTTTCAATAAAATTGGATGTTAATCGATTATGTATGTTTCATATTCTTGTAATGTAATTAATTTCCTCCTATTTCTTCATTTGTTATACAATATCAGGATTTATCATTTTATATTATCAGTGCAATTTAACTCGTTATAAAAAAAAGTACTTGCATTATATTTCACGATACCGTTTCTACTAATTATTGCGTTACTATAATCTTTACTTGCACAAAATAAAGTTTTATTGACATTATTTCACAATTTAACTCCTTATCAAGCCGTATCATGATAAAAAGTCAACAATAATTGCACAAAATCTTGTGTACACCACTGATTTGGAGTCGAAGACGGAGTGTAGAATAAGTATAACCTTGTTATACTGAAATATGTATACATAATTCAAACTGAAAGTAACGGCTATTTCTAAATCCACGCCTTTGAGCTATTTCATGAATGAAATCGATCTTTTAAAGCGTTAAATATTTTTTCATTAATTTCTTCTTGAGGAGGTAAAGGTTGTGGATTTCTAAGACAATCAACAAATCTTTGAACACAATTGTAGATAGGTCGACACCAAAGAAGAAGAATACCTATTTGTCCAATCATCCCTCCTGTGAAAGCAACAATAGCTAAGGGCTCCATGTTCTTGCGATTTTTTTCTGTTTGTTATAACAAGTTAAATTATACTGATATATTAAAAAAAAATTATATTATTCATATATATATATATAACTTGAAAGGTGAGATTTTTTTTTTCACGTACGTTAATTTTTTTTGTTTTGAGTGAATTAACTTGCATTTATGGTTTTCATTAATTGTGGTTTACATAGTTGTGAGAAATTTATTGACTGTTACTCTAGTTCATCCTTTTTAGTTGTTATATTGTGATTTTATGATAATTAATTTAATTAATTTTCAAATTTTAAATTAGATATTGAAAAATTATAAGAAAAGAACTATAAACGTAATTTTTTTCATATCAATATGATGAAAAAGTATATCTTAAAATGTTTAAATCAAAATTCATATCGAAGAAAACTATGAAAACTAGAAATAAATGAAGTAGCTATTACTATTATTTTTGTTTATATCAGTTTAGACTTTCAAAACTGAGAAAATTTGAGTTTTTCTTTTTAAGGACAAGTGATTTTGTTACTAATTTTCTTATATTCAAAATATTTATATATAATCCAGTCAAATAATATGTGACATATGGGCAAGAGTGTGGTGTTGAGGGTGAAGAACTTATAGTAGAGGCAAAATCGTATTTCAATTTTTAACTTTTTTTTTCCCACTTAATATATATATATTTGATTGACAAAATATTTTGATAGTAAATATTTTTATTGAGTGCAGGAGTAAAATGGTAATCTAATTGAACTGATCAAAGAGGTTGAGCAGAAACTCTACGTTTCTGTTATTGTGATCTATGAGGCTGAGCAGCAACGGATCGTTTCTGGAGAACTAAATTAGGTCTAAGATTATAAGTTAATTTATAATAAATAAATATTTATTAAAATTGCAAGGTTAAAACGATAAATCAACTTTTGGGCAAAACTCTCCCACTTATAATAATATATCAACAAAAATATATGATATGAGTGAAAAAAGAGAAAGACAATCTTGAACTATGAGAATTTGCTTTTGATAACACAAACCAAATAAAGTATAAAACACATTTCCTCACAATCACTAAGATAAGCAAACTCTATTTTACAATATATGAAGCTAAGTTGATATCTCTAATCTCACATCTTTTTACAATATTTTCTAATTCTATCTCCAAGAAAAGAACCTAAAAGATAATGAAAAACTTCGAGAAAGGGCGCTAACCTTAGTTACGGAGAGTAGAGGGACAGGTCCATTATCCATCGTTTTGAACCTTTCTCGAGAACTCCTCAACTCGAAAGAAAATACAGGGGATTGGGGTGGCTATACAACTAGAACTGTTGTGTACTTTGAACCACCTCTGTTTTACAGGTTGTCTTGTAATGTCCAGTTTGATTGCACTTACTGCAATGGACAGTATGCTTTTCGCGATTAAGATCTTCCACGCATAATCGCTTCTTTTCAGGTCGTCCAGGTGGGCGGCGGAACTTGGGTGGGCGGACTATACGGGTTCTAGACCATTCAAGTTTATCAGGGGTGGGGTTTACCTCTATACTATAACTCTCGCGATAACTAGCTGCAGTGAAATATTTATCTGTGAAGGCATACACATCCTTTTTATATGATGTGAGAGCAGCAACGGCGTGAGAACATGGTATCCTATACAACTGCCAATCACGGCAAGAACAAGATCGAGTACCTGTATTCACGATGTCTGAACGCTCTGCCGAGATGACTTCAAATTCAACTTCATCCGACCTTAGCACTTGATATGTGGAAGCATGAGTTCTTCCATCCATAATGCGTTTCTCAGCAGATGGAGAAAGGGTAGAACTCCATGTGCTACTCCTTGATCGCCGAAGCTCAAACTCTTCTGCTAACTTACTGTGAATCCGTTTAATCACCTGAATAATAGGAAGCTCACGCGCCTCAAGAATCCATTTATTGAACTCATAAATGTTTGAAGAGAAATGACCATATCTTGTTCCGTTAAAATGTATTAATGCCCAGCATGAAGGAGGATACTGCTGAAGCCATGTTGCTGCATCTGAAGAAACCACCTCAATTTCAGCCATTTTCTCTTTAAACCCCCTGGTGGACGTGGAATACGCAGCTTTCCACAGGAGTTGCACAAGCCTTGAGTTCTTGAAATCTCTACTGATGCTTTCACTCAGATACTGCATACATATTGCATGACAAGAAGAGGGAAACTGCCTTTTCACAGCATCTGCAAATACTTTTCTGTCCATCAGACAGAAATGTAAGAGGTGGTATCTTCTCAGTGCTCATGTCTAGAGCTTTTCGCAACTCCAACAAGAACCACATCCAGCTATCATCATTTTCTTCATCGACAACACCAAAAGCAAGCGGAAACACTCCACCATCACCATCAAAAGAAGTTGCTGATAGTAAAGTACCTAAGTATTTGCTCTTAAGCTGGATACCACCAAGACAAATAACAGGCAAGCAACCATTCAGGAACCCATGAAGAGAAGCATAAAAGGAAATGAAGAACCTCTGAAACCGGCTATCTGAACCAGCTGTAAAAACCTCCGCATGACTTCCAGGATTTGTCGTCTTGATTTGCTCACAATATGAAGGTAATAGACAGTACCCTTCTTCGGAAGATCCATATATAGCTTGTAGCCCTCTTTCCTTGGCTCTCCAAGCTTGCTTATATGGTATAGTTATCCCATACTGTTTATAGATATCATGCAAAATGTCTTTTGGCTTGTAATTTATGTTATCACGCAACCGCTCCTCTATGAAGTTCACTATCCAATCAACAGAAGCCTGATGGTGTCCATTTTGTGCATTTTTCGCGCAAGTATGTGTTCCCTCGAGGCTTCTTATAGTAAAAGTAGGAGCATTGGGAAGCTTAATAGCACGAATACGCCATGGACAACCTTCTGAGGCACATTTTGCAATGTAGCGAATCAGGTCACTTTTTACGATGCGAAGCTCAAAATGTTGTGCAATAGCAGCCTCTTTAATAGCATTGCGGAAGGCCTTCACATCAGGAAACTCTTGGCCAACAAAAATGTTTTGATCCTCCATGAAATAGCAATTTATGAGATCGCCACTTTTAAATGGCTAAAGTCCCCAATTAACTTATTGGGAATTGACATGTGAAGGAACTGAAGAAAGCAGCCAATGTATCCAAACCTGAATATTCAACAGGGAACTTCATTAGCATGGGCAAGCAGTTCGAAAATGCACAAATCTTTCATGAATCCTCTCAAGCCATGATCAGAAAAGACCAAAGGGTTAGATGCAGGGTGAAAAAGACCCCAATACAAAATATTGCAACCATGCACACATAACAATGTGACTTCTGCTCGACCTAATTACTAGGACACGTTAATTGTCATCACAATCAACTGTGTCATAAGCACAACACATGCAGGTATAATAGTTGTTCAGGATAATAATTCTTTTCCAAACAGCTTTCAGTAATCCGTGAATAAGCTCGTTTAATACCCAAGTATCCATATGAACTATTCAGAAAAGGGACAATTCTTTTGTTTATATGTTAACAGAAAACCAAATATCTGAACTTTTAAAACCTTGATAAACTTTTGTCGGGGTTGGGGGAGGGTGGGGTAGGTAGGTAAATGGCGTTCATCAGAAAGCAAACCTAACAGAGAAATTAACCCATGCACAATAGGTATACATGACACCATAGAGGTTTGTTTTTTTTCTCAAGAAATAAAAGTAATAGAACTCTACCATCAACTTATAGTGGAATAGACCATTAACCTTATAAAACCAAAATTTCTTTTGAAAAAACAGACAGAGTCATCCCTTCGGTCCTACCCTCATCCCCAAGTAATTCGTGGAAAATGTAGTATTTGTGACCTACAAGAGTTCGCTCAGATTTATTTCTTGATTATACCACCGAAATAAATAGACAACCAAAGGAATCTTGAACAAGTTTACAAATATTAGAAACATTTAGGCAGATGAAGCAAACACTCGTAGTTGACGCTCCACAATCCCAGGGACCAGGGTTCTTAAGTAAATAGACAAAGGAGGACTTTACACCTATCAAGTCCCAGGTCATTAAAATTCACATCTCTGAAACCATCTTTCTGGGAAATATAGGCACTTACAACCTTAGCCATGACTATGTAACAGCACTAACCATCACAATATCACTGTCTGAGATAAGGGAGATTTCAGTCAATAAATATATCAGTTTGACCTCTCTACTTTTTATGACCAGACATAACTAACCTATATGGCTTTCTGGCTTGATCTTCATCCAATCTTAATATCTCACTAATTTTTATGAGCATTTATTATCAATTTATGTAGTTACAAATGAAAAGTATAATTTTCAATAAGATAAAACTAAAAAAGAGCAGTTCCTTGGACATAATGCAAAAAATCCATTCGAAATCATAATATCATGTCTATTATTATGCATAAGTTGTCTATAAGGAGATCCCTGTGGAGTTTTGAAATAAATCAACTTTCTAAGCAGACTGGATTCTAAAAAGCAAACAAATGAAATAACTTTATATGTCCAATTAAAAGCGAAAAATTGAAACTAAATACATTTTACTAGAAGCAAGCAAGAGAGTCATAAATCTGAACATAGAGTAAATGAAACAGCTTGAGGTTATGACCTTTTGCATAATTACAATCATATAATACTTCAACTAAAGATCTTCCGGACATAAAATCTAGTTGAATAGAGAAATATTCAATCCACATTAAGGATTAAACAATAGACTTTTTGCTATATATATTTGCAACAATGTGGAATTTAATCTATAATGATAAACTGATGAATATTTCTACAATCAAAGAAAACAATCAAACTGCTAGTCCAACACACACAGTAAGATGTCCTACCTAATCCATTTGACACTCAGCTAGAGGTCTTCGAGTACAAACTCTTTTTTTTTTTGGGTGATAACCAAGAAATTTGATGTCTCAAGCTTTGGAACTAGGTGTATAATAGGTCCATCCCTCTACCTTTCTCAGGTTAGCTACCACCCTTAATTCCCTAACCAAGCTTCGAGCTCGCGTCTACCACACATCTTGCACGAGCATTCACGGCATGAACAAACAAGGTATCTAACATTCCTTCATAGAAATTACTCTCCTCTATCAAACTCTAAGTGAATTGGTTTCCAGAGCCTTCCACCAGTTATTTGGCGCTGGAATGCATCGAACCAAAACCTAGCGGCTCTTTGACTGCGAACTTTAATCCTAACCTCTGTCAAACTCTAAGTGAATTGGTTTCCAGAGCCTTCCGCCAGTTATTTGGCGCTGGAATGCATCGAACCAAAACCTAGCGGCTCTTTGACTGCGAACTTTAATCCTAAAGCTAACTCAAGTTTGTTTCAACAAAAAAAAAATCAGCTGCACATTGCATCCATAATGATTCAAAACCTCCCCAACCCTGCCAAATCTAATTGTGTGTGAGCAACCAGTCATCAAAAGTCAACCTAGATAAAATCCACATGACAGAAAAACATCATGGACTGATAAAACTAATTTCTGATAAAAACATTTCTAAAATACTACTGCTAACCATTGAACAATACGGAAAGAAGAGCCTTTCTAATATAATACTACTACTAAGCGTGCAGCCTAGTGGTCAATGCAGCAACATGAGGTCTTATGTTCAAATTCCAGCAAGACAAAAACACTGGTGATTTCTTCCCATTCGTTATTTTAGCCTCCTGTTCCTGTGGGTCAAGGTGCGCCCAAGCTGGCTCGGGAAAAAATTAAGCATATATATACACAAAACTGCTAAATTCTCTGTAACTTAAAAATTATACTACTACATACTCTAAAGAAACCTCCAATTCCTCAATACAGAAACAAAAAACTAGATAATTGTACCATGAAAAGAACAATTTCCAATCGGAGATAATTTTAATTAATTTTATCGATGAAAATAGTTAAAAAATGGGCAAAGTTGCGACCTTTTACCTAAATCGGAGTAGTATACGGCAGCTATGAGCTGAGAAACATTAAATTGGCCGGCGTCGGAGATTGATTTAGGGATTTCCGGTCACCGTGGCTGATTTTTCAAAACCCTAATTCGATGCTTCACAGAGAAGGAGAAAAATATTGATTTAATTCTATAGAGACAAATTTGCCCTTTATATTTTAGTTTTGTCAATTTATTATCAAATATAATTATAACCTTCTAAATTTATCGATAAATTTTAATAATACTTCGATAGCTGAATTAATATATAAATATAAATCAAAATTAATCGAGCGTTTAAATGATATATAAATATTATTACAACAATTTAAGCAGACAGCAGACTGTATGTTCATTTACCAATTTACCCTTGTCTTTTTTTCTTTTTTTGTGATTTCCATTTTTACAAAGTTCAAACCTTTTTCTCTTTGCCAGAGAGACAAATCAAGAATCAAAAGCTATTTGCTTTTATACCAAAAAAAAAAAATGGACTCAAAAATACAATCTTTTTCCTAATCCCAGATTTCCATTATTACAGAAATTTCAAAAAAAAAAGAAAAAGGAGTCAAATGGGAGAAGAAAGCACCTCAAATTCCAAGGCTGATGATAATAATAATGTAGCTAAAATTGATGGAAGCTATGAGACACCAGTTATATTGAATGTGTATGATCTTACACCTGCAAATCAGTACTCAGTTTGGCTTGGCTTTGGAATTTTTCATTCTGGTATTGAAGGTAAAAACAAAAGATTTGATCTTTTTGGAGAATTTCATTTTTAAAATCTTGTTTTTTTTTTTATATGTTCTAGATTCTAACATAGATTTTTTTGTTTCTTTGATTTTGCTTGCTGTTGTTAGAATATAGATTTGTTATTGGATTGTTTGTTGTGGGGTTGTTACTTTTGAGCTCTTTGGAAGGGGGATTTTGGAGGGTGGGGTGGGGGGTTGAGGTAAGGCTTTACCATATCCTTAAAAAAAGAAGAATTTGTTGTGGGGTTGGTTGTTAAGGAGTAAGGGAGTTTTTGGATTATTAGCAAGATCTTTCTGTTTGTTTGATCTTGAGTTTTGAGTTATTAGATGAAAATGTTAAGTCGTTGGTGTTTGTAAGTTTTGTTGATCTTATTTGTTTCCTTGTGGTAATGGGGGGGTCTCGAGTTCGAAACTCCCTGCATGCTATCTCGGTGTGGTTTACCTCTTCTGTGGGGTTTGTGAGCTATTACACTTGAATGGGGTTTACCTTGTGTGAACGTGAAGGTAGCGGAAAAATATGGAAGCTTTTGTTATCCAATGTTAAGGTCATGGTTGGATTTAAGTCTGAATCAATTGTCACTGAAGTAGTAGATGCGATGGGAACTTTGCGCCTACCGGCTTAAAACTTGCGCGATCTATCTCTGTTTAAGGAAGAGTTTTTCTTATTCGTACGATGAAAATCTCAATGGATCTTGGGTGCAAAACCCTTAAGCCCCTGAGGTGAGAAAAAGAGAAATGAAGAAAAAGATGCGAGGCTGACTTCCGTTATCAAAAATTTTTACTTGAAAATGATTCTGATTAAGTAACACTCTTGATCTTTTTAATATCAGAGATGTGAGATCTTTGATACTCCCTCCGTTTCAATTCGTTTGTCTTACTTTCCTTTTTAGTCCGTTTAAAAAGGAATGCCTCTTTCCTATTTTGACAACTCTTCAATTTCAGCTTCCACGTGATATGTTTAATACCGCAAAGATTATAGTAAATTTGGGTACATTCGACATATCTTTACTCTTTCGTTTAAATCCACTAGTTTCAAAAGTCTTCTTTACTTTCTTAAATTTCGAAACAAATTGAAACGGAGTACTACTTTCTTTCTTTGTTGTTGGGCCAAAAGATAAAGGCTTGTAGATTTGCACAGATATAGGAGATTAGTGGGAGTCGTGTAATAAGCGGGGTATTTAATGATTATCAACTTAGTGGGTAAGCATGAAACCATAAATTTTGCAGTGGTCATACGTAAGTGGATTCTGGGATTTTGTTTGTCGTTGTCAACAAATAGGTGAGAGTAAAATGAATAGCTTATATATATTAAGTTGCTTGCAAACTGAGGAGCTCATGGAACGTTCAAAAGTTAACAACAGTTTACCAGTCAATGTAATGGATCTCGTCTGTTTTACTTGTTTAACACCTCTCATTTCGTTTTCCCCTACAATTTTCTGAATCGTTAAACTTCTGAGGGTCATGCTTGTACAAGCATTACTGTCACAGGACAAAAAGTTCTGTTAATATCATGTGTATATATCTTATACCATTGCTTCACCTTCCCAGATTTTTGAGACATTGAAAATGTCGAGAACTACCAAAGATAGAAATATCGCACTTCTCTACCGCAACGAAACATTTCCTAGATTCACCTATTTTAATGTTGTTATACATAAACTTCCAAATAATTATTACCTAGGAGATCCTGATAAGAAAAAATTATGACCAGAGTTGCAAGACTGTAGATGCAACTTATTTTGCTCATACAGTCTGGAGTATTCAAGATAAGCCATTCTTTATGGAAGTTCTATATTCAGCTTAATACTTGGAATAGTATAGTATGTCAACCGCTAAAATTTTTAGTCGTTGTGTTCAGGGATTACTGATCTGGTGTCCTAAATTATTTGTTAGATATCTATGAGCTTCCTATATCTTAAAAAGTGGCATTTTCATACTAGTACTGATAGAAATACTGAGAGGTAGTGAGACCTGAAGTTTCAGTTGTCTCAGGAAGATAAGAATTCTACAACCTTCTTTCTCTCTGTCTCCCCCTGCTGCTTCTTACCGCAGACACTTTTCGCTCCACAACACACAAACTGTTAGTTTAGTTAGAGAGAGGAACCATATACTTCTTTCCTGCATTGAGCCCTTTCTCCTCCAGCACCTCATTTCTCTCTCTCCACACCGATTCCCATGGACTTTTGTCCTCCTTAAGTGTTACTATAGGATTTCATCCACGAAATGCCTGAGAGTGGTGTTCTTTCTCCACGGTAGTGGCATCCACATTCCCTGTACCATGAGAAGGGAAGCCTTGGAAGTAAAGTTGTCTCTGTGTGATCTATGGGTCACGAGTTCGAGTCGTGGAAGCAGCCACTAATGCTTGCATTAGGATAGACTGTCTACATCACACACCTAAATGCATGTCCCTTCCCTAGACACTGTTAACGCGGATACTTTGTGCACGGGATGCCAGTGGCATCTTTGAGCTTTTACATTATCTTAGGATGGGTTGTTTGATGATAGGAGGTTAAATCATCACCTTCAAAATTTGGAGCCATAAAAGTTCAAATAAGAAACATAAGAATTTTACATTGTAATTTTGCATCAAGAAAGTACATAAAACCCCATAGTGGTGTCTAGTATGATAAGATGAATCTCAAACTAGTCAAATTACTTGAGGAAGATTTGTACACTTATTTGTCATCGAAAGAACTTAATTCTTTCACTGGCTATCTTCTTTTCAAGAAAAAAGGAGAAAATTTTCAACTTGGATAAACTCTTTAGGTTCTTTTGTATGTGCAATTTTGAACTAACATATGCTGAATGCATTCATATTAAGTTCTTCAATATAGCATATTAAATACCTCTTGTTGATTAGAGTTTGAATTTGTTTTTGCTTTCTGCATATGCCAATGGAAAAAAAAAATCCAGTTCATGGTATGGAATATGGATATGGAGCGCATGACTTTCCCATAAGTGGCGTGTTTGAAGTGGAACCTAAGAGCTGCCCTGGTTTCATCTACAGATGTTCAGTTCCATTGGGTCGTATTAAGATGCCTCCCTCTGAATTTCATGCATTTCTTGAGGATGTGGCTTCTGAGTATCACGGGGATACGTATCACCTCATTTCCAAGAACTGTAACCATTTCACAGATGACATAGCACAGAGATTAACAGGGAAAGGGATTCCTGGATGGGTGAATCGGCTTGCCAGGGTTGGTATGTATATTTGGTCCACTAAATTCATTTCCCTGCATTTTTCTGAATGCTGTGTAATGATTTCTTTATTACTCTATTTGTTATGTCTGCTTTGCGTCTGTATGTTGTTACGAGTTACCTGAGCCGAGGTCTTTCAGAAACAACCTCTCTACCTCCACAAGTAGGGGTAAGGTTTGCACACCCCCTACCCTCCCCAGACCACACCTAGTGAGATTACACTAGGTATGCTGTTGTTATAAATTCAGTTTCCTCTAGTTTTCACTTCTTTTTGTCCACATTTATTGCTTCTTTGTGATATACTGGCATAAAACTGCAGCGAGAGTTTAGGTATATGATCTACCTAGGCATCAGAGGGTGTGTGGGTGTGGCGATTTACTAATTCTGAGATTTGTAGAAGGCGCAATACTAAGCCTCTTTATTTTGTTGCATGTGAAAATCTTGTCTTAATGTTGTTCTCTACTCTAATTGACTTTTGTGACATTAAAATGCTTGACATACATGCTAATGATCTCATCAAGTTATTTATGAAATTTGATGGAGTTAAACTCGTCCAAGTTTTTATGAGCATGATATCTACAAACCATGTAAATAAAGGGGGATAAAATGCAATTTCATTATCCTTTTGTTTGGTTTGTCATGAAGATATATAGTATCTCTACTTAATGGATGTGAGGTTTCTTACTGATCTTCGCTAGTGGCGTTAAGTCTTTTTGCTAAACAAAGATGTTTCATTGGCAACAAAGTTTACACATTACCTTAAGTCGTCACAGCGGCAGAGCTAGGAAGTCAAATAACGGGATTTAACAACTTATATATTTGTAAAAAAATTCATTTTTTATCTATGTACATAGTATAATTTTTCAATAAGGGGGTCAATCCCCCCCACATGTCCCTTTCATATTTTTGATAACCTCTTCATGCAATTACCATATATGGCGAGTCAATGACACGTGTCTTAAAAGGTGTTGGTTATTTTTAATTTCAGGTGCTTTCTGCAGTTGTCTTCTTCCTGAGAGCCTCCAAGCGACAACTGTTAAACAGCTTCCTGAGTATCATCATTGTACAGGTAACATGATCCATATCCTTGTAATGATAAATAGAAAATGCAATAGCTATTCTGTGAATCAGTATTATTAAAAAGCCATCGCTTTGTTACTTAAAACAATGAAGCGAGCGAATCAAGGGGATATCACTTTATGGATGAAGCCACGGGCTTCATAAAAGTGTGTGCTTCCAACGATGACATGCAAACTGATCCCTATAAGAGGTGGTCAGTTCGTTCAATCTCATTTTTCAGGGGTTTCATTAGTATCGGTATTACTGCATATTGGACATTGCAAATAGTTATTCTAATTGCAATTTGATCATTCTAGTACGAAATTCTTATATGTTCGGTCTGTTTTATGTCATGAAGGATTAGGGTAGAAGTTTAGTATGTAGTCGAGTGTTGTCGCACTTTAGGTGGGAGAGGCAGGGCGCTAGCCAAATCTCCTCCTTATTAGTAGTATTTAGTAATCATGTAATATCTTCTTCCAACTCTACTCTGATTAACTTCTCTTATGAGTCGAGAGTCTAAACGGAAATAGCCTCTCTACCATCACAAATGTAGGAGTAAGGTCTACTAGACCCCACTTGTGGGATTACGCTGGGTATGTTTGTTATTTTATGGCGTGAAATGTGAATTGTGACCTTCACTTCGAGTCTCATGGATTTTGTTGTTTTCTTCCTCTTTTCACTTTTCGAAACACTGCTTTGAATATATCAGCTGTAGATCTCTTATACACACATGTTCACTCAATAACAACTCTTTCTTTTATCCAGAAGAAGATGGAAGTGGATCGATGACATCTACAACGCCCCATGAACCAACTGAAAGCGAAGACGGAGATCAAGATAAGCACTTGTTGTCATCTCCAATCAGTAGTCGTGAAGTGGCTTTCATAAGAGAGACTCAAAGGTGAAAACATGCTCCCTGAAGGGGATTCAATATGTATTATCGGTTTATTAAAGGCTATCGACTCGCCCCACAGAACCACTGCTCAAATTCTCCATTTGCTTGCTATATGTATTACTAGTCCATTGATTTTCAAACCTTTTTTGCTTTTGGTTACTAAGGTTTCCTTTAGTGTGCAATATGTATTAGTTCAAAGTGACAGGATTGTCATCTATTGAGTTATGCCTTTGTTAGAGGTCACAAATATCCATGTAAACATTCTGAGTTTGGAAGATGAAAACAGGCCAGTATTTGTGAAAAAATTGAGATACCATACATTTATTTAATACCACACCAGATACTCATATAGGAAATGATCTCTTAATTAGTGGAGTGTTATCTTGCTTTTCGACGATTTAGATTTGGTGTTGCCTATTGCATATTAGTCTTATTCTTGAGACGAGGATCCTTTGGAAACAATCTCTGTACCTAAATAGGGATAAAATTTGTGTACATTTTATCCTCCTCGGTCCTCACTTGTAGGATGTCATTGGTAATGTTGTTGGTTTCTTGTGGCTGTATGAAAAAATAACTGCAATGCTATTCAATCAAAGCAACAGGGAGTTTTTTTGGCTTCCATATACTACTAAATTGCCAAAGTAAATCATGTCAATGGACATAATTTTGTCTCTCATCAAATGGTATTTAAGAATAAACACCCAAAACATCGTTATCGTTGTGAGTAGATAATACAGCAGTAGGCATAAAATGGCCGCTGAACAATGTAAAGACGCGATATATTAGAAGGTGAATCAGTCAGTCTTCGCGTTCTGCAAATTTTTTCAGTGCTGCTTCAACACATTAACAATGATAATGCTGATTCTCCATATTTGTGCAATGAAAGTTGCCCAATAGAAGTACAACTTATGATTTTCCCTCAAGTCCTAGCTTTGAAGTTAGCCAACCACAAACTTCATCCATCTCCTCTGGGATTGTATAGTGGCCAAGTCTGCCAAACACAAGTCAAAGAGTCAGTGATGTTTCTAGTATCAAGGACGGAGTAGTATCAAAACAGGTAGAAATAACATACGCGGTGTAGGATTTGAATGCCACATCTTGAAATCCGCATGAACGTAACTTCTGAGAAGACTTTTCACCATAGTTATATGGAACAACATCATCTCCTGAGTCGATCAAAACATAAATATATCAGGTAAGACTATTAGATCAAGATCTAGCACCAACACCACTCTTTGCAGAAACTGTCTTGCTATAAAAGGCACAGTAGCAAATTATCATGTGATAGAACTCCCACCCTCCTTGGTCTATAATATTAAGAATAAAGAATATAAAAGTATTTTGTACGTTAACATTTGAATAAGAAATGCAAATTCTGATAAATACACTTCTATTCATAAAAATTATTGGAAAGGAAAAGATGAGAGCTGGAAAGAAAATACTAGATCCTTGGGAAATGGTTATAGCAAGAAGGAAAAACTTCGTTTCATCAGTTGAAAGAGTGCCTTTTTTTTTTGGCAAGTCCAAAAGGAAGAGAGAGTGCTTGTGTTTGTGTCTATTAAGGGAAGAACAAAGAGAAACATTGTAGATATTATATATTTGTTTCCACATTTGATTGCACATTGTAGTGGACAACAATCCCTACATTCTCATTCTCAAGATTCAAGGCTATTCCTTTCACACCGCTGGCAAATTCAACCATTTCCCCAGCTTGAATCTCGTTCAATCCTTTAACACGTGCAATCCCATCCCCAACTGAGACCACTCGACCGATTTCATCCACTTGAAAATTCCCTTCTATCAATTTCTTGAGGTCGTTGTTTTCCTTTCTAGATTGTAGGTCTCTCCTTATATATAACAATCAGAAGTATCAATCAAAACAACAACATACCCACTAAAGTCCCACAGGTGGGGTCTGGTGAGGGTAGTGTGTACCCCTTGTGAGGGCAGGGAGGTTGTTTGCGATAGACCCTCAGCTCAAGGAGATATGAAAAGGAAGCAGCAATAACAAGCCTTAATAGCAGGAAGATAATAAATAAACAAAGTGAAAGAAACAACCAAGTAGTACTCGAAACCTAAGAATAAGAAAACATAAAAATGATACTAATACCCCTGGTGCGTAATAAATGATATTAATATGCTCGGCAACCTACTACCCGTCCTACTCTGATACTCGACCTCCACACCCTCCTATCAAGGTTCATGTCCTGTAAGCTGAAGCAGCGTCATGTCCAGCCTAATCACTTTCTTCCCAAGACTTCTTCAGCCTACCTCTCCCTCTCCTCAGGCCCACCACAGCCAACCTCTCACACCTCTTCATTGGGATATTGGCACATCTCCCTACACATGTCCGAACCATCTCAACCGCCCTTCCCGCATCTTATCACCACGATGCCTCCTCCCATCTTGTCCCGAATCAGAAATAACAATTTTTAAAGATGTTACTTTTTTTTTATAACTTAGTAACTTGGTATTATATTACAGCCAGTATGTACTGCCCTGAACCTATATTGAGTCTAGAATATCAATTATAGAGACAGTTTCATTTGAGTATACCAGGTTACACCAAAAACATAACATAATGCAATTCAGTTTAACCTTTTGCACACTATTCTCTATGCTCTCAAACACCTAGAGTCCTAGACTTCCTCTCTTTCCAGGTTGACCACCATATAGCAGCAGGGATAACTCTCCATCTATCTCTGTTTTTAGCATGTACTCCTGCTCCCTCCCAGCTCTTCAGAGTCTCTGAGACTTTCCAGGGCATGGTCTAGGAGATGCCTTTGAGACTTAGAAATATTCTCTATAGCTTAAGGGTGTAAGTGCAGTGTAGAAACAAATGGTTCACTGTCTCATATGTTTCCTTAGAAAGAAAACATCTTGAGCATAAGGTTATCCCTTTCTTCATCACATTGTCCTGAGTCAAAGTTGCTTCTTTGGCCAATAACCAGATGAAACAGGATATTTTGTAAGGTGTCCTTTTTTTCCAAATTTGCTTCCATGGCCAGTTTAGATTATGATTACTAGGTTGGTCCATCATCCTGTAAGCTTGGTTAACTTCGAATACCCCTTTGTTGTTACCACTCCACCATAATTTATCCTCCCCAATCTGAAACCCATTAATGGTGTCCACTGTATTAAGGAATTCAGCAACTCTCATAATTTCCCAGTCATTTAGCTGCCTTCCACCCCTGTGCGTCCATAGCTCTGCTATGGATCTTTGTTGGAACAAATCTAAATTGAAAATATCTGGAAATAAAGCTTCCAAGTTGTCTTTTTCATGCCATTCCTCCTCCCAAAACTTGGTCTTTCTTCCATTCATCACTTTTTTTCTTTGAGTTGTTCTTCACCTCATCCCACATGTCTAATATAGATCTCCATAAACTGACCCCATATGGAGTAGTCACCACCTTTGTCATCCAACTGTCTTCCTCTTCATATTTGGCACCAATCATCAGCTATATGAATCCTCTATATCCACCATTCAACTCTATTCAAAGCTCTTCCATAAACTGACCCCATATGGAGTAGTCACCACCTCTGTCATCCAACTGTCTTCCTCTTCATATTTGGCACCAATCATCAGCTATATGAATCCTCTATATCCACCATTCAACTCTATTCAAAGCTCTTCCATTCCAATACTGATAAACAACATATTGTCAGGACAAAATTAAGGGCTATCTGTCTCATATTTCATTTTGAACACGGTTTCATATATCTCAAACCTATCCTAATCTTGAATGGCTAAACCAAATGTAAGTGTTATAACTAAACTTAATAAATGCTAAGCAGTTGTATCACTTATATGGCTTCCTTGAATGTAGGACTTCTAGAAATTTCCCTCCATGTGATTTTATGCTATCATCCCTATTAGTAGTTAGTACCTTAATAATCATATTGTCGCATACACATATTAGTGAATTTGTGGAGATCTTGTAAAATATGGCCAAACCACTTCAAGTAATCTTCTCTTATTTCATCCTCTAATATGCTACTTGAACACTTTGCCCCGTTTGATTATGTTTAATTTTGTACAAATGCACATCCATCTTAGTACTGTATTTTAAGCACTCATCTCGTGAATATGGCGGGCTCTAGAGGCCCAACATTTGTTCTCAATTCCCCAATCATCTCATGTAGCTTTGGACTAATGAGCAATTACAGCCTTCTTCCGATGAAAACTGGGATAATTGATCAACAAAGGTACCTCGAAACAAAATAATTTGACATCTTGTGTTTTATTAAACAATATAGAGATGTTTTTAGATCAATAAAATGAAATGACAAGAAAATTCTTCAAATTTATGTATAGACAGGCAATGAACAGTACTTATCATTAGTGTAAGTATGTGACAGATGACGAGGCAAGGAACTTCACTAACAAATATAAAGCAACCCCCCCCCCCCTTAAGGTAGGGTGAGTGACAACTTAAAGAGTAGGGAAACTTAGGGACATGTTCAAACTGACTAGGCAGAAAAATGACGTATTTTACTCTTCTTCTTTTTTTTGAGAAAAGGCAAGTAGAAGAGAAAACAAGCATCCCTGATCAAAAAAAAAAAAAAGAGGAGAAAATGAAGCATTTTAGTACCTTTGCCATGACAAAGAAGAATGGGCAATGATGTAGCACGGTTTACAGCCCCCTCTACCCCTTCTAATTTGCTAGTAAGAGTCCTGCCAGAATAGTAGCAGTCAACACAAAAACATCATAAATATCTCTGAAGAGATTACAGACGAGATTTCTAGAAGTCAAACTTTGCACAGGGAAGCCAGCCACTTAATCCAACAGCTGCACTCAGATTGACAGGGTACGAGTTGCCATTCTCATACTTCCCACGGACGAAGCAAGTGGCAGAGTAAAGGGAGGTTGCTGCGCCCATGCTAAAGCCTCCGACCCCAAGTTTGACTGTAATACACAAAATAACGAAGTCAAGAATTTGATTCTTTTTTATAATGAAGAATAAAAAAAGAGACATTATTAAGATCCCTTGATCATAATGGAGAAAAGGTGTTTTTCAGACTTTACAGCTAAAACTTTATGGATGTCTAAATAACAACTAGGTAATGGGATAACTAAGGTAGAAATAACGAAATTCATTCTTGCATAATCATATAGCACAACAACTTCCGAGATGTTGGACAGGAAATAAGAAATCCAGCTGGTTGTGCAAATTGATAGCCCCAAGCATGTAAATGTGTTTGACACGGCCATTATGGTTAATACATCTAAATGGTACAGCCAAACAATTTTTAGCCCCCCCCCCCCCCCAAACCAAACACACGCACACCAAAAAGGAAAGAAAAACAAAGGGGGCTTTCATATTCACAAACACCAAATCAGAATGAGGTGCGTTAAAGTTCAACTAGTAGACATAGTCACACTAAAAAAACTCAGCAGCATAAGGAGAATAACATTTTGAAGGGAAAAAAGAAGAAGAGAAAGATGGCAAGCTAAAAATCCTTTATAGCCTGTTTGACCAAGTAGTAGACATAGTCACACCAAAATCTACTTCTTTTGAGAAGTGTTTTTTGAAAAGATTACTTTTGGAGAGTAGCAATTTGTGTTTGGCTAATCAACTTAAAAGTTACTCTTGCCAAAATTAGAGAAACAATTTGTGCTTGGTCAAGGTACCAGAAGTCCTTCCCAAAAACAACTACTTTTCTTCAGCTGCCATCCACTACTCAAAAGCTCTTATTGTTTTCCTAAAAGTCAGACCAAACATCTCAACTCTTTAAAATGAGATATAAAAACACTTTTGGCTTCCCAAGAGCTTGGTCAAATGGGCTATTAGTCCGGCATCATCATATATAGCGTTAAAGCCATTGCTTTGTCGCTTAAAGTGTCGAAGTTATTCGACGGGAGGAGTTATTGCTTCATGGGTGAAGCCATGCACTTTGGAGAAGTTGGTGATTCAAATAATGGTACACAAGTTAGTATAACAGGTGAGAGAAACTTACTATGAGGGGGCTCTGTGGCCAACAAACTCGCCACATATGTTGCTGAAGCATCCAAACCCTCGTTATCGTCAATAGCATTTTCAGAAAGGTCATTGACATCAAACCCTGTTACAAAAAGATGAGAAAAAATAACGCTTTCTTTATTCCTGGGTTTCAAAGAATGACTTCCGACTTAAACTAATTCCAATGATGGATTGGACAATGCTTTCAGATGAGTCGCAAATTAATAGAATTATCCAATTTACACATCCTGCAATGTACATCCACGCCGGGATTAAAAGTTCGTTTCTACATTGGAAAATGATGGGCATAATCTACAAGCACAAAGCTTACAGGCAGTAGAAGGGAAGCCTCCAAATAAAGTTATTGGTCGTTGGGGGGCAGTTGGGCAGATCCATTTAATCTGCAGCATACAAAGAAGAGCAAAATCAAGCTAAGCTACCACAACAATGAAAGACTAAGGCATGGAGATGAAAGAGCATTATACCAGAGCCTACTAAGAGATTCTAATAGCAGAAAGTTATGAGATTTACATGTTTAAGAGTAAACAAGAGATATTTTCATGTATAAAAGCAATATTTGGATCCTTACATTGGGAAGAGGA
The DNA here is from genome assembly GCA_016801875.1 of Solanum sitiens. Lineage (NCBI taxonomy): Eukaryota > Viridiplantae > Streptophyta > Magnoliopsida > Solanales > Solanaceae > Solanum > Solanum sitiens. Next base: position 2,853,292 of record JABWTJ010000081.1, read on the forward strand.
AGGGTCTCCAAGAGGCTGGACCAGCTGCCAGGAAAACCAAAAGTAAATTTTAAAAGGTTTAGTTAATATGTTTGAGATGTTTATTTCACAGAGACTAAAGTTATACATAGCATACATATTGCACCATGTGTAGCAAGCAAGAACATTTCAAGAAGCTTGACATCCAAAATAAGGAACTTGTGTAGTCATAAATAGCAAATAATTGACTCAATATTTAAAAAATTATAGCTCACTAACATTGCAACAAAAGAAAAGGACTCAATCAACCTTAAACGTAGCATGAAACAACCAATGTCATTGCTAGATATATTTCAATAAAACTGAGATACTTGATATAAAAGTATGCAATCATACTTATCCTAACGCTAAACATATAAGTAATAAAATGACTAAATTTCAAATTAAAAGATGAATTGTATCCTTAAAATTAGGACAATTCCTATAACCTACCTGGACTTACCGCTAAGAGCATCACATAAGAACCAACCACTAAGAGCTTCACAATTTGGAACTCAGTAATAAAAAAGATTGAGAAAGAATTAGCAGGATGCCAGAAGAGGTATTTGCCAGAAAGGGGCAGAGATGTACAGGTCAATATCACACCAGATGCATCATATTACATCTCTACTAGATGCACCTCCTGCTACCATTACGAAAAAGTAGGAGAAACTGTAACAGAATTTCCTCGGGACACAGGATGTGACAAAAAGTTCACTTCATGAATTAGAAAACGAACACGTCCTGAATAAACGATGGTTGGCTTGGACTCGAAGATCTCAAGGTGTTCAACACAATGCTCGGAGGGAACCCACTTTGGAGGTTCAGCAACAATAGCATAGGCTTTTTGGAGGACAACACTACTCAAAGCTATGCACCTCATCAAGGAAGGGGTGAAGGAATGAAACTATTATGTTGCCTCGTGGATGTGGATTATGGAGGACTATCATGAAGGTGTAGGAAGTTCCATGAAACTTTTAAGCGTGAAGTAGGAGGTGGAACTGGTGCTGAGATATATGCTGAGTGAGACAACCTGAACTATCTTTAGCATATGAGTCAAAAAATAAGATAATCTACCAGATTCGTAGATACAAGACAGTGGAACTTTTTGAGCCTTGTCATTCAGAGAAACTTATATGATTGGAAGATTGATGAATTCCAAAACCTCATCCTCAGTTTTGCATGGGATATAACCCAATAAATGACAGTTTCCAGGTCATTTACAAACATGTAGCAGTTTGTGGCAGCATTTTTGGAATGAAAATGAAGAAAGGAAAACAGCATAGATGAAAACCTTAAGCATAGCAAACTGTATCTTGAGTTTTATAAACAAATACTTTAATCGATAAATAAAACAATAATAAGATGTTCAAAAATCTCGCCTTCTTCTAGCTCACTTCAAGAAATCGAGATCACCATTTAAAGCATTTGCATTGACTGCTTCTTTCAATTCAAGGTCTTTCCCACCCCCCAAAGACAAAACTGCCCAGGCTATATCCAGCACATTTTAACCAACTACTTAGATCTCTGGAGTGAAATTTCCAATACCGCCTTGAAGCCCAACAGCACCTATCTCGCTCAAATTGTAACGAGTCTAATGAAAGTGATTTAGGAAACAGTATAAGCGGAAACTGTGTCATAACCTATGCTCGAATTCAGATCGGATCCTTCATGATCTGAATTTTACGATTCAGGGGTGCAGATACAGGTGCAAACTAACTTAAATGAATGCTAACCATAATTTTAAACATCTTTGACAGTATCTCTCTGTTGATAGGTAATTTAAGAATTCTTTCTCGGTCGCTATGGTAGAACAATGCAACTAACACAACACATAGGAGGTACTGAGGTAGTCAATATTTAAACGTATTTTCTTGTTGAATAACGCTAGAACTTTCCTGATCCAACATCATCCAAGCAATCACTGAGAGACAGATATATACTGAAACATACAGATCTTGAACAAAGAAGCAAGAGGTAAAAGGGAAGTGTTACAAGCTTACCTCGAACCATTGTCCCCAAGGCCATGCAGCCAGACAATGGTTGCCTGGTGTTTACCTTTGGGCTTCACCACATAAGTCTGTCCAAACTCAAATGCCCTTCGAGCAGTTCCGGCAACTGTAATAGATGCACATGAAGGGTTACTAGCATTAGAACTACTAAAGAGACAAAAATACCAAGTTATTGGTACATCTTCAGATGATCAATAAAACTCGTTTTCCTTTGATGAGTAATAAATGCGCCAAATTGTAAAAGGAAAAGAAAAGAAACTTTAAACGAACTAGTGAGTCAAGAGGATATAGACAGAAATACTTTTCCCTGTTATTCAGTCTCATTTCTATACATTTTGTGATCTCCATGATGAAGACACAATAGTTCACAAACTTTTCTTTGCTTACGATTATATATGCAAATTAGTAAAAATGCACTGTAAGAATATTTAAGAGTTTGGTCATGCCGTTAGAACCAAAACCTATCCTTTCTTTTTTTTTTTTAAATTGTATTGTGAGGCCATATTCTTTTCATTCAGTATCTTTCATTATTGACACCCTGAGAATAATAGGAGACGAAGTATTCCAACAAGACTGCCTCAGAAGCAGAAAGCTAGATTCTGTTATTTCGTTGCATTTTGCGAAGGCGACCTTGGCATACCATTGAAGAAAACAAAATAGTACAATCTGCACTGGCCATAAGACACGAAAACAAACCATAAAACTAACCAGAACCCACGGAAGCCCCAGTGAAACTCATACTGCTTCCACTTTATTGTCCGCTAATTTTTATCGCACAATGGCACCTGCAAACACCAAAAATCAGCTTTGCATATAAAGGCATCTGAAAGTTGGAACTTAGAACTATAATTACACAGCAATTATCAGTATAAACTGTCACTGACTTAGCATTGCAACAGATCCTGATACAAGACTGGACATATTTAGGGGGCAGTAATGGTAGAGTATCACATTCAGGAGGGCTCTTAAATGATCGGGTATTACGAACAGTGGAATTCTTTAAGACATTGGAAGAATTCAATGGTCTTCCAGATGGAGAGGATAAACTACAGTGGAGGCCACATAGGGATTGGGTCTTTTCAGTCAAATCTGCTCATCTTTCAGCCAATAATTCAGACCAGCAGATTGCAAACTGGCCTTGGAGATATATCTGGAAAGTCAAAGCCCCTACAAAGGTCTTATGTTTCTCTTGGATGGTGATAAGAGAGGCTTGCTTTACTCAAGAGAATTTAAAAAGAAAAGGTTTCCAGTTTTGCTCTAGGTGCTCTCTTTGTGGCTCAAATACAGAAACCAAACCGTTTGTTTCTTCATTGTTCTTTCACTGACCAACTGTGGCAACTATCCTATATATTGTTAGACTCAAATGGTGTATGCCAACCAACACCTGTGACCTACTTAAGAGTTGCAATAGTATCGGAGGCATAGTTAGACAAAAGAAATGGTGAAGATTGGTTCATGCTTGTACTATATATGGTGGACAATTCAGAAGGAGAGGAATTCTAGAGTTTTTGAAACAGCAACAGTTGTTTACAGAATATCAAGATAAAGTGCTCTCTTTCTGTTCCAATTTTTGTGCAAAGAATGTCTAGCAGAGGAGGAAGATTCTTTAATAAATTTGATAGGTACCTCGTAATTGTTTTGATGTGTAATAGTTGGTTATGATCTCCTTCCTCTATGTAAATACGGTTTTGGCACTGCCCTTGGCCTTATTATTGTTATATACTTGTTACATTCTCCCAAAAAAAAACCATTGATGTGCACCTTTGCTACCATTAGTCACATTTTACAAAAGATTATCTTAAAATAGTTGAGTAAATAAAATTTCAACAAACTTGTAGAAGTTTCTAAACTGTTAAAAGTAAATTAAGCTGAAATCTACACTCGAAAGGAGTTTTTCTTTTAAATATCTTTATTCAAAATTCACTGGCTCCGCTTGCTTCTATCAATTGACCTTGGAAAACAATTACCCTCTCCAACCACTCCCCCTTTTCTTCTCCCATTTGGCTTAAGAAAAAGTATTTGACCTTAAAAATCAATAGTTTCCAAACAGTTAAAACTAAATGACCAAATAAAAATTCCAGAATTCCAATCATTTCAACCAAAAAAGGAAAAGAAATAGAACAAAATCTCTACTTACATAACTACTCTCTTCACAAACCACACTTGCATAAACTATTGAGCATTGTTGAGCCAAACAACATAACCAGTGTAATAATTCCACAAATTAGGTCTAAGGAGTATGGTGCGTACACATCCTTACCCCTACCTCAAGATGATAGAGAAACTATTTCCAATACACTCTTCAGTTAAAACAAAAGGATATTCCAAAAATGAGGTCTAAGGACTATGCTGCCTACACAGCCTTATCCCTGCCTCAAGAAGATAGAGAAACTGTTTCTAATACACTCTTGGGTTAAACATAAGGGCACCTAAGCATCCATCCAAATACAATGTAACTAAATATTGGTGGGGAAGTTATTTCTAGGCTAAAAATGAGATTTTTCTATATGGCTAATCTTAAAATAGCTCAGTTGATTGGCTACCTGAACTCCCACCTCGTCGGATGAGTGTTCGACTCCCCTTTTCCTCCCCCTCTCTTCACTAAGTTCCCATCTACTCAATTGAGCTCTAGCTCAACTCCCACCGTATCGGATGAGTGTTCGATTCCCCTTTCCCTATTCCCTCTCTTCACTAAATGCCCATCTACTCTAGACCTCAATTGCTCAATTCTTGGTGAACAGCTTTACCCAATATTACAATTACAGTGAACTAGTAGCTAACAAAATCCAACCATATTAGCAAAAAACAAACAAATTGAAAATCAATCTCAAATCACAAACAATAATCTGAACAAATTTAACAAAGAAATACAAAAAACTTTCTATACATAAAACAAATTCAATTGAATAATTTCAAATAAAAATCAAATCTACGAAAAAATGGAGAAAAATTAGGGCTTTGTGATGGTGTTCTTACCTGAATCTCTGGAAGAAAAATGGAGAGCCGGAGATTACAAAGACGAAGCTATTTTTTTTTCGTCGTAACGTTTATAGTAAATTATTGTAGTTATTAATATAATTAATTGCCCCTAATTTTTTTAATTTTACTTCAAATAAATTAGCCTGTAAATTTGGATCTCAACTTAATTTTACCTTCACATTCAACTATTTTTTTTTTTAATTTTCCACTTAATATTCTATATTTATATTGAAATTTTCAATTAATTTTGACATGAGAGATTGGACGTTCATTTACATTTTCTAACAAAGATTTAGTTAAGGAAATCATATCACTATTAACTTATGTGATTTTAGATAAATATTTGATTGGAATTGAAAAATATTGTTATTTTCTTTTCAAATACTTGTTATTTTTTTGTTTTGTAATGTTGATTTTATTAATTGTGTTAAACTAATTTAATATCAAAAAAGGTTTATAGATTGTAATTTTTTATAGGGAAACTTTCACATATAGCCACTTAAAAAACAATTAATTACTTTTCATAACTATAGTTTGATAATTACAATTTATAGCTACATGTTATATAGAGGAGAGAGGCGAGTGAGACTGGGAGAGAGAGGAGAGAGGAGAGAGAGGGGGGAAAAGAGTGGGAGAAAGGTGAAATGTATATGTATAATGGTTAGAAAATTGTATATTATACATATCTAATTGTATATATGGCAAGAGAGATTGGGAGAGTGAGGAGAGAGGCGAGTGAGACTAGGAGAGAGAGGAGAGAGGCGAGCAAGATCGAGAGAGGGATGAATGAGAGGCGAGCGAGAGAGGGCAGAGAGTGGGAGAGAGGTGAATTGTATATGTATATAATTGTATATAACTGTATATTATACATATATATTTATATAAATGGCAGCGAGATTAGGAGAGTGAGGAGAGAGGCGAGCGAGATTGAGAGAGGGAAGAGAGAGGCGAGCGAGAGAGGACAGAGAGTGGAAGAGAGGTGAATTGTATATGTATATAGGCTAAAAAATTCTATATTATACATATTTATTTGTATATCCTGGCGAATTATACATATACAAACATGACTAATTATACAAACTCGAAATCAGCCCACGTAATTAATGTATAATGTTAGTCGCGAGTGCTAATTATAGCAAACTTATAGATATGATGAGTAATTAAATAGTATAAGTTTGCTTATCCGCGTAATTTTTCCTTTTTTATATATTGATAATTTAAAAAATGATTTTGAATTTTGAATGTAAATTTGAGTTCAAATTAAGTGGTGTTATTGAAAAAATTTAAACGTAATAGACATAAATGAAGATTAATAGTTTAAACTTCACAAAACAAAAGACGACTTTCAGTTTTAATAGTTTACAACTTCAATCGGTATGTTTGAAAATAGGTTCCTAATAAAGTGGTTATTTTTTACATAAATGGTTATAGCTTAAATGGTGGTCCAAATTGGCTATTTGTGACAATGAACCAAACCTAAATATAGATTTTCTTCTTGGGCCTATTTTATCAGATCCACATAGCCCAATACAGATGAAGCAAAGCCCAATTCATATTTATTAGGCACAGCCCAATTTATATTTATTCTTCTTTTAATGAAAAATATGTGCAAAAATCCTATTTGTGAAAGTGGCAAATTTGATCACTACAAATGAAGCTTTTTGTAAAATCAGTTTATATTATAGATTATAAATAAATAAAAGTGTCATTTCTCTAACAATAAATATATATGTCTTATTGAGATATCAATTATATAAATAAAACACGAATTCTTTCATTTATCTCCTATTGAATTAATTCGACTACGATTGTGTTTTTGTAACAGGATGCAATTTGATGTGAACTCACCTTTGTTTGTGAAAACGTTGGTACTAGAGTTACTTTAACCGGGTTTTGTGTATACATCGGGTGTATATAAGTTTAGTAATATTGAAATTTATAAGAGTAAGATGGATCGGGCTACGCACCATATTTGCTTGTGTGGGCTTAAAAGAGTCCAAAATGTAGCTATTGGGCTTCCATTAGATTCATCAAGTGTAATTAAAAGCCCAATAGTAGAATTTGGCCCATTAGTACCTTGTTGTATAATGAAGAGACCATGTTAATTCAAAATTCAAGTATTCAATCATATATATAAAAAAAAACTTTCATTTTCTTATTACCTTATTGTGTTCATCCCATTTAATGTGGTTAATAATTTCAATATTTAGTTGAAATTGGTAAATTCTTTTATTAATTCTAGATTTGTCTTGTAAATGTAAATATATGATCACATTCGCAGATAATTTTTGTAGTAAAATGCTTAGATCGTCGTACATTGAGCTATGATGTTTGTTCTTACTCGAAAAAATCAAAGTTTAAAAAAATATCGTATTCACACCAAGTTAATTTAAAATTCCTTTATGTTACCAAAATGTCACACTTGAATATTCATGAATGGGGGATTAATAATACTCATGTTAAATAGCCTTTTCATTGGTTTGTCTCTCCCTATACGACGTAAACTCAACAAGTAGATAATATATACGCAATCTGAATTGCATCTTGATTAGATAAAAAACTGTATTCGATAAATTTCAAACTAAACAAAACATATAAAAAATAATCAAACAAAATTCCAAAATATCAATCCAAAGTCAGAGGGCATTAAATATTTTGATATGGTGAGAACATAAAAAAAATTAAAAAAATTATTGATTTAGATTTATAATATTAAAGATTGATAAAGATACTTAAGAAAGAAACCTACAAATGAGTTGCACATTTATAAAAAAAAAAAAAGTGGTTCCACCAAATCCTCTGCCATTGTCTTTTTAGCATCTTTGATGATTGCTACTCCCATGTGATTATGCTTCCTATCTCACAGGAACAAAGTAGGAGAGTAGTAAATGACTCTAGGTTGGGATTTTAGACCTCCATCACCTAAATTATTGTCTTATATGAATAAATAAATAAATAATCACAAAATAATTTATTTATATTTTTTTTAAAAAATATGTTAAGATTGATAGACATGAGAGGGAGTGTCAATATCTCTAATAGTCATTTCATTATAGATAAACGGTTATAAAGCGCCAACAATTTAGGTGAGAAGTGATGTAAGAGGATCATGCATGAATCATACGTTAAGAAAACGGTAAATGAGATAAGTGATCTTAGCTGGCGAGTCAAGGATATAATAATGAGAATTTGAACTTGATTGATTAGTTGATAATTTGAGCTATAATTCGAGCTATATCGAAAGTAGGTGAAAACACTGCTAACTGTTTATTAAGAAGAGATAAGTAGAGTAAAGAAAATAGTTTATCTGGGTCGTCTGATTTAGATCGTTGGAGCTTCTTAATAGTTTGTCTAGAGCGTAAAGACTTTCTTAAACGATAAATAAGGTAAGTGATCGAGTTTACATGCTAATAATATAATAACAAGAATTTTAGTTTATGAAATATGAACTCGACCAAATAAGTTGAAAGTTTTAAGTTATATTAAAAGTGAGCAAAAACACTATTAATTTTTATTTTTATATTTTTAAGTTAAGTGGGGTAAACAAAATAAAGATAATAAGAAAATAGTTTGGATCATCCGACTTAGATTATTGACGATTCTTAATCTTTTTATCTAGAGGTTAACGATTCTATCATGATCATACGTTAAAAAAATGATAGTTAATACAATAAGCAATCAAGCTAGCAAGTCGCGAATATTATATTATGAATTTAAACACTGTAAAATTCAAACTCGATCAATAAATTGAAAATTTGAGTTATATCGAACGTAAGCTAAAAAATATTTTATTTTATTTTTCGAAAATTAAGTGATTAATTTACATTCTCTTTTGTCATCTTGTGACATATTATGACAATACTCAATTTGGTCCCCAATTTCACACACAACACCACTTAGGACATGTGACATTTACAATTGCCATATGAGAACATGAGATAGCTTTCATCTTCTTTATAGTTTTTTTTTAATTTTATTTTCAGAATTTGGCAAGTCATTTTCCCTTTTTAATTATTGTCAATGTCAATGCAATAAATTAAATTACATAAATAGCATAGGTACATTGCATTTTTAGCCCACCTCAATGTCACATGATACCTATGCCTTTAATTTGAGCAAACATTAAATTACAAGAACAAAATAATATAAATGCAGAAGAGAGGCCAATACTTTATCTATATATACCATTTAAATTCTTGAAATATATTTATTTGTATAGACATCATTATTTAGGACAAAAAATAATGCACCATCATGGCAGAAATATGTCAACATTAATGTCTAGTACCTGTTTTAATTACACTTTTGAAAATATAACATTTATTTATAAAAGACGATTTTATATTTAGCTCAAACGTTTAATTAGTCAGTATCAAATCTCTATCCCCGAAAGTAGTATAAATATTTATTATTTAGTTTCCATCTGGCAAAATTTCTTATCTTATTACTAATGATAGGGCCAGGTAAGATATAACTAAAGATCAACTATGTGACACTCTTGTTTTTTCTGATTATTAATGTCATTAATGTATAACGTCAGATTTCTCTATAATAATATTTTACTGTAATAATTATGTTATCTATGGAATTGATTTTTCGTATTATGTTATACAATATGATTTTATGTATAGCAATTAAAAAAATATGGAGACAAATAATACATTATTGTAAATAAATTTTGGACCATAAGGTGTAATTAAGAATGATTATTCCTCAATAATTAATAAAATTAAAGAATTATGGCCCTTTGCCCCTTTGTCACAGACAAGAACATTAGCATTTGGCAGACACAAGCCAACTTATTTTCTCTGGCATGAATACATAAATAGAAGACATTTATTATTTATGAATTATGAAAATAATAAATAATACAAATAATAATAATTTTTATGATTTTATTATTAATAATAATAATAATCCCAGATCTTAAGTAAGCATTTACTTGGGATCTCTGCTATCTACAAAATCCTAAAAAAAAATCCATTTAATGAGCTGGTTTAGTTCCTTTGGCTATAAAAATTTGAAGAGTATGTTTTAGAAAAGTATAATATATACTTTATAATAATTATATAATTATATATCCTAGTTGTTTTGTTCTTGTTGTCATACATTGTCAACTCTATGATATTTTGGATTATTTGTCAAGATATATATATAAAAAAAAAACAATCAAGAATTGTAATGGGAGCAATATAATTTTTTTTTCTCTTTTATTAGAAATTTCGAATTTAAAATAATTCAACATAATATAAACGTAAGAAAATTTTGTTTACCAGAAGTTATTTTTTTAATGCGCATAGCACAAAGGTAGATTATTACTTAAATAACATTTTATCTTTTAATTTGTTTTGTATGGCGATGATTTAAATTATCAAAATTTTAGATATTGAACATCAGATAAAATAAAAAATATTTATTAAAGGTCTACATCCTTAACTTTTTAGCTCACATGATTTTGTGTCTATTTATCTTATTCTTGTTGGCAGTTAGTTGTCAGAAATGCAAACTTTTTAATTCTTGTTTAGTAGCACTAATAATTGTAAAGTTTTTCAGTGCTAATTACCTGATTAGTTACAGTGTTTAACATTCCTTTTAAGACTAATTTAAAGTAGCCAATTAACTTACTACAACAAATAATTATATTATATTAGTTTTAAAGCTATTCTCACTTGACAAATTTATTATTTAGAATATAATATACTACGATTATCGGGAGGAGTTTCTCTTTTTGTTTTAACTATTTGATATTTAAAATTACTATTCTGATTAATTTAAATTTGAATTATAGGTGGAGTAGCTCCTAAAGAGTCAAACGATTCTTATCTAAAAGTTTAAATTGCTATAAAGAATAAATATCTAATTATTTAATTATATTATAATACTCTCCACTATAACAAAAACAACTTTTAGCGGCATTAAATATTGACATTAATAAAGAGTGCTAAAGTCTTTATCGGCATTAGTTAAGTATCATTAGAACCAATGTCGCTAAAAACTTTAGGGACATATATAAAGAGTGACCATTGCCGCTAAAAATACATATTTAGCGGCAATTAAGAATTAAATGCCGCTAATGATCATTTTTATTGTAGTGCTCTTCACATATCGGCCAATTTTTTCCATGAGATTTGAACTCATGACTTCGTTTTATACTATGTCGTGTTGTATGATTATCTCATCTAAAAACTTAAATTGTTATATAAATACCACATATTTCCTATCGATATTATCTTTATTTTGAGATTTTCAAAATTCGAAAGATGTCTGATTAAGAATGAAAAACTCTCATCATTTTATTAATTTAAATTATATATGTTTAATTAAGTTACATAATTAGAATGTTTAGTTTGTCTTCTAGTAATGGTTAGGACCATTGAACTTAGCTCAATATCTAGAAGCGTGCTTACTAAAAAGCACAAAGTTTCCTCTTAAGTTTAAATTTCATAATTAAATAATTAATTAGTATTAAGAATATTAGGATAATAATAAAATGACAATCAAGAAAAGGGTGTCCATTTTGAAAAAAAAAAGAATATATATATATATATATATATATATATATATATATATATATATATATATATATATATATATATATATATATATATATATATATATAAAATTAAATGCAATTAAGGAATCATGAACTTTAATTCAAATACTAATTAATCATGCTTAATTCCTGTTTGTTGCATGTGGCATACAGTATAATTATAGGCACCTAATTAAGCAATTGACTTCATCTAATTAATTAATTAGTAATTTGTTAATTATAATTTGTAACTTCAAGTTGTATGAAATTAATTAATGTGTTCCTAAGTTATGCGTACACAATGTACGATTAATTATTTAGTAATTTTTAATAATAATTAGTTTGATTCGTAACTTTAAATTGTACAAAACTTATTAGTGTATTTCTAAGTTATGCGTACACTATGTACAATTAATAATTAATTAAAGATGAATATGACAAATCGACTATGAAGTATAATGTACATAATTATTTAGTAGTTTTTACTAATAATTAGTTTAATAACAATTGATAATTAATTAAAGGTGAATATGGCAAATTGATATGGAGTATAATGTACATAATTATAAATTAAAGGGCGTGCTTAGATGCATAATAAAAATTATTAAAATTATTACTATCTAAATAAAATATAAAACAAAATTCAGGTGGCTATGATTCTTCTTAACACATAACTCGAGGTTAACGATGCAATAATAAAATGTTAATTAACATTATTATGAAACATTGTGCTGCATAAATACAGCCTATAAACAATATTATACTTTCTCCGTTTTAAAATATTCGTTAATTTTTTTTTAACCTTTTTAAAAATAATATATTTATCTCTATGAGATAGGCGTAAGATTGTATATAGTCAATCTCTATGCTCTTATGAATTACACTATGCATGTTATTCTTGTCGTCTTCTCAAAATACTTATCGTATTTTTCATTTACACACTCGATACAAAATTAGGAGCAATGTTTGACTCTCTCTTTATTGAATATTTCTTCTATTAATGTGTTATACTTGAAATATTTTTAGTCTTTTTAAGTACAATTATAATTAAGGTTAAAATTACTATAATAAAAATAACTTTAATTTTAGCCATATTAAATATTGACATTAATAAAGAGTGTTAAATTATTTACCAACGTTAGTTAAGTGTCATTATAATCAATGTCGCTAAATGCTTTAGTGACATATACAAAAAGTGTTAATTACTGCTAAAAATATACTGTATATATTTAGCAATTAAGAATTAATTACCGCAAATGATTATTTTTGACGTAATAGATAAGAAAAATAATTAATTTTATCTTCAATCTCTAAAATAACAAATATTTTGAGATTATTATTATTATTATTTTTAAATTCACACTTCACTATTAGAATTATTAAAAGGAAATAATTATGGAAGGTTACACATGCCTCAAGGCATGCTTTGGTTCCTATTAAACAACCCCCATAAAGACAAATTATAATTAATTTATGTTTTTATTAAAAAAATATTTGAGCTAGTAAGAGTGATTAATATAATTAATTGTCTAGTGTTTTATCAAGTCCCAAGAACATGCAAATTCATGGGGACTAACAAAATTCTTAGAGCATGATGAGAAGGATTAATTTAGAGAAAATCAAAAAGTAATACAAAAAGGGTATTTTGTTGCTTTTGATCTTTGCTACATGCAAAATTACAAAGCCCTAAAAAGTTTGTTTTTTTTTTAATTTTTTTTTATGCATACTATAAACAACCCCTCACTAAAAACATATTTTTGGGGCATTGAAATTGTTCTTTACTTTTCATATTTATAATGTTTGATGAGTCTGTAAGTATTTTGATTAATTTATTTTAGAATTTTAAGATTAAAGTTAATAATTATTTTAAATTATATTTTTAATATCAAAGAATATTTTAAGAGGAGAAAAAATAAATTAATCTACCTTTATTAAATATAGATAACTTAGTAAAACTACTATTTTCATTTATTATTTTTCTTTATGAGTGTAGAAAGAGTCAAAACGACAGTTAAAATAAGATAAAAAGAAATATTTATCAAGATACTTTATAAGTCTATACTCGATATGTATTTGTCTTCACTTAAATTATTAAAGCAAACTCTAACTTCACACATTGTAATAATAATTTATATTTTTTGTTGCAATAAATTCATGGAGACTTTGTATTGTACAGTAAATAGACATAAATCTTCTCTACTACTATAGTCTAAAAAACATTTCAATAAATAATTGTAGTAGTACTAGTAACTCTCTATTATTACATGTCAAAATCAAATAATTGAAATTGTTCAATAATCATTAGTGTTATATACCCTTAATTGTTAGGAAAATTCATAATTGAATATAATGTACTACTAATAATCAACTCTATTTAAAAAAAACAAAATAATGATATTCATTTTCCTTTTTCACCTTTTTTACTATCTTTGTAGAAATTAAGTTAATATCTATTTTTTGGCGTTACATTCAGGTAATCAGTTTCCAATAATTCGATAACTTCAGACGCAACTTCTATTCAGATTTTTGATAATTCATTCGATTCGAAATATTGAGATATTTATCGCAGAGAGTCGTTAATGTTTTAATGAAGTCGAATTTTATATGATTTCATAATAATACAACATTTTTTTTAAAAAAAGAAGATTTTCTCTATTGCACTTTAATTGTTTATAATATTGAATTTTCTTAAAAGTTGTGTTTATGTTTTTTCACATTTGGTCCCAAAATCCAATGTGTGCTTGTTGGGACTATAGTTGCGGCAACAATGGGCTCATTAGCGTGATTCAATGCCCAATTTTTGTATTGATTTTACCAATCTATTTGGTAAATATATAAACTATAAAATTTATTTGATCCTCTTTTCATTCTTGCAACATCAAAAAGTAACAAGTGGCAATTATACCATTGTCTCAAAAGTTTTTGTTTTGTTGGTCATTTTGTTTTTTATTTTGGTTTCTCTTGTTCAATCGTCACTTTGAGGTCTGATAAATCTATATTCACCTTGGAAAGTTTTACTTTGAAAGTGTATGATTCAGTGGCGGAGCCAGAAATGTTAATGAAAAAGTTCAAAATCTGAGAAGTAAACATACGAACTAGTGATAGGGGGTTCGACAATCTATTATATATACCTAAAAAATAATTTTAACCATATATAAATAGTAATATTTTTTCGCCGAGGGGGTTCAGATGAACTCCCTCATTATATAATGCTGCCTCCGCCACTAGTATGATTCTTTGTTTATCTACAATCATTGTATTGACGTGAATCAGTGGATTCTAGAGTCTGACTAATTAATTTGAATTCATGCTGAAAAACCTCACTATGGGATGTTTGATTCTTTGCTTATTCATGTTCTCATGGCATTATAATTCGAGATTTACCATCAATGTTTTAATGTTCGTTTAATCTTACTTTAGGGTATTTATTCTTCTATGTTTACAGTATTGTAGATTCGCGATTCAAAATTAGACAAGGTGTTTTGATCACATCTTTTACGTCTACACTTAAAATTAATTGAATCGCTTATATTCCTATTTAATTAATAATAAAAAAAATATATACAACACAAGCTACCAATTCAAGAAAAAAAAAAGGATATACATGAGAATATTACAAAATTGTACTATGGCTTGAGCCGATATACATACATTACATATACATATACATAGAGTGGGAAAATAATAGAAAATCTACTAAATTGAGTCACTATGTAATAATCCTAAATTAAACATGCCCAAAATCCAAGCAATTTTGGGCAAAATTTAAATTAAAAAAAAAAACAAGGCATGATGATGACTCTACTTGATAGGTTAGTTAGTAGTACTAATATTTGGTGAACCAAAAAAAAAATCAAGAAAAAAAGGAATAAAATAAATTTTCTCCCTACTCCTATAATTAATCCTTGCAACAACATATTTAATATATTTTTTTTCTTTTCTCCAAGAATATATGCACTCACACACCAAAAGGAGACTAGACATGTTATGAGCTTTTGTCAATTTTGGGGTCATGAGTCAACCGTTGTTTGAAGATGACGGGTGCACCATATTGAGGATGAAGTAGCATCAACACAGTTGGAGCGTGTTTATATTGTGGCGATAATCGTAAAACGTATCGCTGAAGTATAATCGCTAGAGTCAACTTAGTTTGTAAGATCGCTAAGTTCTGACCTATGCATTGGCGTACTCCAAGCCCAAATGGAATGTACCCCACAGGATGCTTAGCGGCTCGAGCCACCCCTTCGGAGAATCTACTAGGGTTGAACTCGTTAGCATCGTTACCCCATATAGCTTGATCGTGATGAATCGCTAGAATCGGAATCAATACTTCCGTCCCGAGAGGGATTTTGCATCCTCCGAGATCCACATCGGCCTTTGCCCTTCGAATCGTCGCGACGATCGGAGGGTAAAGGCGCAAGGACTCATTGAGTATCATGCTCAGCTGCAACACCAAATCATATCTCAATCAGATAAATAAATAAATAAATAAAAAATCATAAAATTAATATAAAAAAATTATGACAATGACAGCTTTTCAAAATTAATGTTGTACTTAGCTTCTACTGGTGATGGAATCCACACTAATAATCTAATAATTTGCAAGTACAATTACCAAAATACGCGATATTTATATCAAATCAATTAATTAACTATAGTCAACCGATATACATGACTCCTTTTGTATCATTTCATATAATGAACATTATTTAGAAACAATTTTAACTAGAAATTCTCAATATTTATTCGATATAACGAAGAGATTGCACGTACCATTTTAAGCTTGGCAAGATCATCTTTGGAAGGTATGGTACGTGGGCCGCACACTTTGATCACCTCGTCGCGAGCTAGGTCTTGCCATTGTGGATGCATAGCTAGTAACACGGTCGTCCACGTCAGCAAATTCGACGTCGTTTGTTCACCAGCAAAGAAGAAAGTCTTGCATTCTTCAGCAATATCATTTGGTGTGATCATGGAGGGATTATTATTGTTATTATTATTGTGATTATGATTATGTTTAGAAGAATTATGATGAATTGGGCTGTTAATGGATGATGATAATTGTGATGATTCCTTAATACTTGCTTGGATCATAAGGCCCAATAAGTCTTTTGGCCCATTATTTTCTTGCATTTCATTTTTCTCCCAATTATCTGTCCTTTCTTGAATTAACCTCTTTAACAACTTTTTAACCTCCGTGTCAAGTTTCCACGATTTAATGTTTCGTTTAGTCGGTAAGAACCTATTGGCAAAAAAAAAAAAAAAAGTTAGCATGTACTCTTTGATTATACTAAGTAATAACGAAAGAGCTAGCGTTTACTGGTCACTTTTCATGCATCGCGGATTTTCAAATATAATGATAATGTCCTAGAGTTTCAAATTCTATTTATGCAAAATGTACAAAAATCCCTAAATAGCCATTTTTTCATCCCCTAGCCACTTTTTGCCTTGTTTTTTAAGCAAATAGCCACATGGAATTTGAAACTTAGCGACAATGGCTATACTAGACCGATGAATTAACGGGGACGAAACTTAAAGAGGGATATCGAAAAAGGTCATACGATACGAGGGATAAAAAATAATTTGCACCTGTAGCCAGGTATGAAGACCTTTTGAAATGCTTCAGCAGCAAGGACCATTTGTTGAGCTTGTAGCCTAAAAATAGCTTTTCCTTGTTCATAACTATGGCCAAAAGCTGTTTGTGCTACGATGTCTTCTGTAAGAGTTTGAAACCACTCTGATACTTCGATTTCAATCTCTCCATTCTTTAAATTGGGTGTCAATTTGTCCAACATTTCAATCACTTTGTTAGCTGCCCCTGGTACTAACAACTATACAAAAAAAAATAAAAAATTAATTAATTAACATACACTTGTCAAATAAAATAAGAATCTATAACATGTAGAGTAACTCTTTTTTTTTTTTTTTCATTTTTGAGCGTCTCGTGTGTGAAATTCACTAATTCGTCTAATCCAGAGTTTATACGGTAAAAATTCCACTATATGAGGTCACAAATAACTACTTTTAATCCCATGTATTTAAAGAATAGCCACTTTTAGAATTTCAAAATCCTTGAAGGAAACTCGAGGATAATGTCTTGAAATTTACTTGTGGAATTCGAAACTCTAGGACAATAGCAATTTTCATTGACAGGGAAGAAAAAGTGGCTAGTTGATTAAATTTTGCAAATAGCCACTTTTTTTAACCCATGTATTTGAAAAATAGCCTATATCCGAGAACTTTTTTTAAAAAACAAGTAATATCCTAAAATTTCACTTGTCAAATTTTAAAAACTTCAAAACATTGGTTATTTTCCAACCGCCGAAAAGTGATTAGTGTTATATCTAAGACTTCCATTCTGAAGGCTCGAACTTTAAAAATGGTGAAATAAGAAATGAAATTTAAAACTTACTTTAAGATTTTCCATATGGAAAGTAGGTGTAATAATTTTCCTATGATGAGCCCATTTTTCACCTTTTAGACTAAGTAGACCATCTCCTTCAAGTTGTCTTATCAATGGATGAGCTTCATTTTTCTCATAAAATTCAGATTTTGTAGTGAAAATTTCTCTAATAAGATCAGGATCAGCCACAGCCAAACGTGGTGTTGGCCCAAACCACACTAAAAATGTTGCACCTGTAAAAAGAATTTAAAAAATGAACTTAAAAATCGTCGATAGATGTATAATTACTGTATACTAATGTATATTAGCTACTAATTTTTTGTCTGATTTCTCATATAGTCGCTCAACTAATAGTAGATACTAACAACTATTACTTGAGCGATCGTATGAGTAAAAGAAAAAAAAACAAAAGAGTAATAATGAGAAGGTGAAAGAATTATACACAAAAATAGAAATGACAGAAAAGCAATATGTATTTATGAACAAGTTAAACACAAAAACAGTAAAGAAAAAATGAAATTGGCAAAATCAGTGATTCAGTATTTTCAGAGAAGATGGATAAATGTAGACCCTACAAATATACAATAAAACAGAAAAAAAGAAAAGAAAAAGGCACTAACAAACATTATAAAAACTTCATCATCAAGAATTATAAGTTACAACAAAATCTAAAAGAACCATAAGGACAAAAAAATGAAACAGAAAAAAAGAGATAAAAGTTCATGAAAACCCCATGACTATGATGTTCCAAAACCATCAAAATTCTTTTTACAAAACAATTGGACCACAATAAATAAATAAATAAATAAATAAATAAATCTCTAGAAATTTAAATTATTTCTGCAACAATGTTCTGAAACACTGAACTTCACAACTCCACCAACTCATCAATATCAGAAAAGAAAAAAAAGGACATTTTTAATTAAAGAAGTAAGTACAAAACAAGAAAGCCAGCTTTCAACACTTCAACCTCAATAAAAAAAAAAAAAAAAAAAATTGTTTAATTAATCCTATTTTAATTTGTTTCAACTTTTCAAGAAAGCTCAAAAACACAAAATTTGCAAAAATAAAAAATATACACTTTCTAATAGTATCAAGAAAGTTAAAAAAAAAAGACTTAAACTTTATAACAATAACTAATAACCCAATACTCAAAAACACAAATTTTGCAAAAAAATGAACATTTTTTTAAAAAAAGACTTAAACTTTACAACAATACTAATAACCCCAAACCTCAAAAACACAAAATTTTGCAAATTTTTTTTGAATGGTATCAAGAAAGTTAAAAAAGACTTAAACTTTATAACAATACTAATAACCCAACACTCAAAAACACAAAATTTGCAAAAAAAAAAAATGAACATTTTTTTTTAAAAAAAAGACTTAAACTTTATAAGCAATACTAATAAACCCAAACCTCAAAAAAACACAAAATTTTCTAAGAAACTTACCATAAATTTTCTTCCAATGATGATAGAAGGAAAGAACTCTTGGTAGAATATTGTGTGATAAAGGCATAGTTTGAGAAGAAGCCTTTAACATTAAACTAACAATTTCTTTAGCATTTCCAATGAAAAATTTATAAGGTGGACCTCTAATACCTTGTTTAGCAAAATGTTTTTCAATTTTTCTTGGTCTTAACCATAAATAACCAAATACTCTTATCATAAATATTGAAATCAACAAAATAACTCCAATAATCTTCAACCAATTTTCCATTTTTTTTTTTTTAAAGTTTTTGTAATATGGTTTTTATTTTTGTGAGTGTGTTGGTTCTCTTTTTAAATGCAAAAAAACTAAAGTATAGATAGAGAGGAAAAGAGAGAGAAGTTTGTTTGGCAAGGCCAACGGCGTAGGGGCCGCCATTGGAATTATAAGGGTCAACGAATTAAATACAATTAAATAATTTTGTAAAAGACAATATTGCCCTTGTCTTTTTCTACCTAGTTTTTTTTTTTCGACTGATGTTCGGTATTCACATAGTAATAGTAGAGTGAGGATCTTTTTTTTTTAATATAAAATATCGAGTTTAGAATATGAAGAAGTTAAAGATATTCTAATGTATATTTGGGGAAAAAATCTGAAAAATACTTCAATTTTGACAGAAATTGTTATTACAATATCAAATTTTATGGAGTACCACTTATTCCTATACTATTTAATAGTGTATAAAGGTATATATGTGTCCATGTGCAGAGGCAGAACCAGTATTTCCAATAAGGGGGTTCAAAATCTGTAGAAATAGATAGCAGAAGAGAGTTTGACATCTACTATATATACATATAAACTTATTTTAACCAGGTATAAATAATATAATTTTCCGCTAAAGGGGGTTCGGATGCCCCCTTCATACAAGGTAGCTTCGCCCCTGCCTACGTGAACACATTACTATTTATAATTATGTAATATTTTTTATGTCCACATGGAAAGAAATATATATTTAAAATACACTATTAAATAGTGTAGAGGTAAAAGGTTATTTCTAAAATTTGGTATCGTTACAGTAATTTCGATTAAAGTTCGGATATATTTCAGATTTTTTTTCCTATAGATAAATAATCTAAAGTTTTACGAAAGAGAATTTTGATGAAGGTCGATGGAGAAGTTGGGTTTATTTTGTAAAATGGGTTGGATTTAAAGGGTTTGATGGGGTTAAGATAATCTAGGCATTGTGAAAGAATTAAATTGGGAGAAATAAATATTTGTGTAGCGTCTTGTAGAATAATAAAGGTTATGAGTAAAAAAAACTAATGATCAAAGGTAAATATGTACTTAAAATTGGATGATATTTGTAAATATATCAAAAAAAATATAACTTTCTATGAAGAGCAAGTATGATAACATATTTGTCTTTTTTTTTCATTTCTGTTCTTTTTTTACATTTGATACGTGTTATTCATATTGAATTTCAAATTCAGATATTAGTGAGGACACATTTTTGAAGGAAATGCTTTATTTTCAAAGAATTCAAATTAGAAATTTCTTATTAAGAACACAGAAATCTCAGCTATCCGACTACAAACTATGTATAGGAACATTAATATTCCATTGAATCTATTTTGGCTTTTTTCAACTTTACACATATATATATAAACATTGTATGAAAATGAAACCAACCATTATATTATGACATTTGTGATTTTAGCAAGAACCTACCAACATCAAAATTGATGGGCTGGCTTTATTTATCTAAAGTCTTATGACCATTTCTTCTATTAATTTTTTTTTTCCTTTAAGAAAATTTCAGCTCAATAATCTTGAATTCCACTATGAATTTAATTGGACTTTCTTGCATTGACCAATTTTATTTTTTTGAAATATGGAGAATAATATTAGCATATAAAACACTAACTATGTATTGATTTGAAGATAATTGATGTCGACCATCGAAATAAATATTTTTACTAACTTATATCAGGCTTATTTTGCATGATAAATTTATTGTTTTCATTGATTTTCAACGTACTAAAATCAGTGGCAAACCATCTTTATATTTATAAATTCAATTAAACTCTATCAATAATTTTGATTTAAATACTCATTTGTTTGGTTGAGTTCAAGCATTTTGCTAGCTTTTATATCATGTTGGTTCAACTATTGCTTATGCTTGAAATAGCTAAACAACAACTAAAGTATACTCTTTTTCGATTTGCGCCCATTATCTTAAGTTTTGAATCGAAATAATCGATGGTCATAAATAATTTATGAGAAAAAAATAATCCGTAGATAAAGCATACAGATCGTGAAAAACACTTTAACAAAAATAATTATAATTCAAAATTGACAAATTAAAAGAGTTCACCTATAACCATAACCATTCTACTTTATTTATATTAAGTACTTTAAGACTAATAATGTGAACAAACTTAGACAAGTAAAATTAATTATATTAATTTGGCATGCTTTAGGAAAAATGGAATATTAAGCTTGCATAAGATGATGTTATGGATGATCTAATTGTTGAGTAATATAATTATTTTAGTATATGTTTTTTTGATTAGGTGTATGGCAATTTTAGTCACAAGCATCAAATTCATGGCAACCTTAGGAGATAACAGACAGGCATGAGGTGTAAACTTGCTACTATTATTTTAGGAATATGTTGTCACATGTTATCTAATTTTATGCAACTACTAACAACCCCCTCACCCTAAAAAAAAAATTAAAAAAAATTGAAGAAGATAAATATAAATATAAAAGAAGAAATAGAAACTTAATTATAGATGGAATGTCAATCCATAAGTACTTAATCATACTTAGTAAAAAATAATTCCTAAATATTTTTTTTAATTATTATTTTTCACTCCGAATTCGATATTTGCACTGGAGTACGATTAAATTTCAATTTATGCTGGAAAGTTTCGTATTGAGAAGTAAAGCCAGCACTTTCTAATAAAGACGACTTTGTATTCAAGAAAATATAAACTTGTGACTTTTGTTAAGGATGAAGGAATACTTACGACTCACAATCTTATTGGTGTATAATTTTTTCTTAAATCATAACTAGATAGACATCATGCATTATTATTTACCAAATATAATTGAGTTCTACCATTCCAATTCAATAACAATTTTTTTTTTGAAAATATCAAAGATAATAAATATGTATAATAAAAATTTAACTTATGTATACTACATTTTCGATATAATATGTGACATAATATTCTAACTGATCATCCTTCGGTATTTGTTAACTCTAATCACCTAATTTTATATATTTTTGTACATATGCTTATCGAGACTCGTTTTACGTATGAAATTCTGATGTTCTTAATTCTCATTTTCTTAAGCATAGAAAGAAATTATATCCATTTTTAACTTTAATATCTCAAATTAGTGTGAACATTTTAAGATGAAATATTAATAAAACATTTTTCAAAGTTTTATTTTATAATTTATCCCCTTCTTTTTTTCTAAATAAAAGACTTTCTTCATAAAGTTGAAAATTTGTTAGTATGAGCTGTATATATTTATTTCAATAGGCCACCCATTATTATTATTTAATAAAAATGTTCTTGCTCGCCATGCACGTAATTTTACTATCTAATAAAATATTATTTTGGGAATTAGAATTTTTAATTCAGAATACTTAACCTTATAATTACAAATTTAACAAATTATCAAATGTCTATTCCGTTACTAATGTGTTTTGTTAAAATTGTACTGTTATTTCATATTGGAGATATTATAATTCTAAAAATAGTCGAATCATCACATCTTTATATACAATTGGATTTAAAAAAAATACATACATTTTAGTTACTTAAAGAAAAAATATACTTAATGAAAGATTATAATTATTAAACCCATAATTTACCAAAAATTGAGAAACCAAAAGTGCAATTATGTCATACATTTTTTTGGTTAATTGTCTCAATTTACTACTATTAAATATCATTACATTTTTTTTTTCTATTCGAAACAACTTCTCTACCTTCACATGAACAAGTAAAAGCGACACACACCATCTTTTATCAGACCTTGCTTATGAAAGTACACGAGATATGTTGTTATTGTCGTTGTTGTTATAATTCTTTTTATATATTAATAAATTATTACAATTATTACAATGTAAAGAAATAGTTTGACCTTGCTTACATAATTGTTAGTTATGAGTCATTAGAGGTACTATAATTTAATTTAAATTATATCCACTAATTTAAATGACGTGCTCATTACTCTTATTATTATTAAAATATAAAAATAAAATATATATTTTTTCATTTAGGCTGGATGGAATTAGTTGAAGAGTCATTTCAAGTATAAATAAATGTAAACTAACTAATACTTTATGTGACATATACAACCTTTCTTTGCTTTCAATGGCCAAAATTCAATATTTTTTTTGTTGCAATTTTGACCTAAAACGCGTAAATGATTTACATGCATTTATATATATATATTTATATAGATGATATTAAATGTGTCTTGCTATACATCATAAATAAATTAAAGTTTTTAACAATATAATATATGTTTGTATGACATATGATTTGAAAAAAATATTAGTTAAGTCAATTAGGTCGTTCGTTTACAACTTTAGTTTTTTTTTAAAAAAAATAATAAAATAAAATTGGTTTAACCATTCGATATTGGAAGGGATGAAGTGCAAATATAATCATCTTTAGGGCTTTTATTTAAAATCAAATTAAAAAATCTCTTTTTACTTGACCAAATCGTTCTACTAAGGGCTGGTGATTTCTTGAGCAACTATTGGTTTCATTTGTATTTAAAATGAAATCATGTCATTAATATTCTTAAAAATTTCATCGAAAATATTTTCAACGAGCTGACTATTGATTAAACTTTATTGAAAATTCTATTTTTTTTAATAGTGCATGTTGAATCGTACTCATATGTCTAGTTCTTGTTATATTGTGTAGATTTCATAATACATTTTTCTAAACGATTATTATGATTCGAATGAATTTCAATCATACAATAATTTCATGTGCCATGTGATTCACAATGTCAAAACACAATTATTCATGCATGAAATTGGGGTGGGGGTGGGGGGATCAAGTATTTGTTTGTATTGTAGGATGAGTTGTGTTTTAAGTAAATCTAAATATTATTTAAATTTTTTCGTTATTAAATAAATATAAAAAATTATACTTCTGATTAAAATTACTACTATAAAAATTAATTAGGCAAAGTTAGACACCCATGAAAGTCAATTGGGTAATTTGAATGACTTTTGGAAGATATGTTAAAACAAAATTGAGTGACCATTTAGGCATTCAACTCAAAAAGAGACTTTTAATTCTATGTTTGAAGTTAGTCAAAATATTTTTTGTGAGTTTTATCATAAATTTATGTTTTTTTTGAGTTAGTGCATACTAATTTCTGACTAATTGTTATTTTATTTTTTTATGATAAGGAAAATTCGCAGTCGCTACCCTTTGAGTGCCCTGCTCCTATGCAATAGCTCGCAAACCACATAGGAGAGGTAATCTGTACCAGGCTTGTGAGCTCGACCCAGAAGGCAAACTCCTTGCTTTCGCTGGCAAGAGGTTTCGAACTTGAGACCTTCAACATGGAAGTCCCAAGCTCAAACCACTGGGCCACCCCGAAGGATAAAATCGAACTTGACTTTTGGAAGATATGTTAAACTCTCTAGTGTAAAATATTTCTTATCAATTTTATTTTTTATTTACATGATATGAACATAATAAAAACTCATTAGTTAAGAATGAACGAATTCCAACTAAATTAAAATTTCACACCTTGTCAATGGTCCAACTTGACTATTTATCATATTTTCATATTACATGTGTGATTCACGATGCCAACCACAATTATATGCATGAAATCTCCTGAAAAAATAAAAAAGACAAAACTGGAAAAATAAGTTTATTAATATTTGTCTGTATTTCAGGATGTGTTACATTATTTTCCTAAAAGTTCAGGATAAAAAAATAATTAAAATCGAAACTTTATTTTAGAGAAAGTATAAAAATATTGAAAAAATTATGTGACTTAGCTAACTCAGTCCTCCAATTATTCTATATATTGATAGTTTTCAAAATCATATATAATATAGTGATAGTTTGAGATTTTATACACAAATACTTTTATTATCTGCACATATACAATTAGATAGATATATTGAATACGTACAGATACATTTATTATATGCGTAAAGATAATGTATTTCACTATTATTATATGTACGCTAAATAATACTATTTACCAAATTTTCCCAAATATATATATTAACTTATTGTTATGTTGTGAACTTGCCATAATATCTTTTCCCCTTTGAACATTGACTATATTACAAGACAAATGTTCACATTTCTATTCTTGTTTACTAATTAAATGCGAAACATTCTAAGTCATGTGATACACAAATAAATTTGCTTGCTCTAAAAAATCAAAACTTTAATCTAGAGTAGGTTTAATTAATTCTTAAACATTTAATACCAATCTAATAATATTCGTATGCTTAGCATTCACATTTTTGACAAACGCATTCCTTGAAAATCTGTAATAAATGTTAGATTTTTAATAGGAAATTCATCAAAAAATCAATTACGATGAATATAATTTCAATAGTTCTATCAGAAATTTGTTTCTTTTTTTAGTATAGCGGGCTATGTTTTTTATGCAAACATTGTGTAAGACATCATTAATATAGATTTATAATATTATATATAGCGGTGACTGGTAAGTACGCTAAATATTTCGTTAGGTATCATTTGTTATAAATTATGTAACATATATGATATGTATCTTTACTTGTTGAAACTTTCTACCAAACACTTAAATCATAAATACATGAATATGTCTATTTTAAATTTTATTTAATGTTATTATTGACCTATTGAGCTTCCAAATGTGAAAATGATGGATAAAGCAATTAGCAAAAAGTGGACCAAATATTTCTCTATGTTTATTGAGTGAAAGGAACAAAGAGCATTACCTAAAGGTACAAGTCAAGAATGTAGAAATTATGTTTGACTCAAATTCCTTCAACAAAAATAATTAACTTTTTTCACAAAAATAGAATGTTGAATGAATCAATTTTCCAATTTCCATAAAGACAATACATTTGAATTTTTGATTTGATAGTTAGGTAATTAATTTTATTCTCTATAATTAATTAGACAAACCATAAAAACATTTCTCAGTATATATAATTTAGTTGGATGAATACATGTTCCACCGTTGAATCATATATATATACACACAACACAAACACACATACAAAACCCCTTGTATTAAAACCTTGAAAATTTCCAAAAAAAAAAAAAGAAGTTATTTTCTATATTTCTTATTTTCATATGTAAAGTTTGAAATTGAAATAATAAATCAATTTGATAAATAAATATATATTCTTTTTCAGAATTTCAAAAATATACGTATAGACAAACGGGTTCTAAACTATATACACTAATTACATAATTCTGATATTACCAATCAATGCTTTTAAATAGAGTTTTACGTAATAACTTTTTAGGAAATTTTATACAAATAATCGATCAGATTCACCATATATTTTATCCAACTTACATATATCCATAGATTATCTTAAAGTTAATTTTTTTTTGTTTTTACTTCTTAAACATGAATATCTGAACTAGCGAGCCATTGTTCAAGAATTCTCATTTAAACACCTTATATCAATCATCCATACGTAATATTTCAATCTATGTATATCAATAGTAACATATTCTTAAATAACTCGATTGTATAAATATTTTTCATATCATTAACGCAAAGAAGTTAATTTTTTTTTAATTTTTTTTTTTGGAATGTTGCTCTTAAATTTATGCACATGGGAACAAGGGTGACTATTTAAGGGGTCACTAGTTATGTGGGGAAATATGCTGTTGAAGAAGCAACAAAGGAGTACCCACAAAAGGGCAACTTCTCCCAAATCTTGTCTTAATAATCACAAGACATGTTTGAGCCATGTGCCCTTCATGGGTCCTACCTTATTATTCATACAAAAACATTTATTTTTATAAAAAAAAAAATTAAAAAATTGCCTCTTATTTGTGTCTCATAACTAAAATAGTGAGGCAACTTTTTTTTTTTCTCCAATCTTGACAAGATTGAAGTGCCTTATTGTCATTATTGTTAATTTGTTATGTATCAAATCTTGGATTCATCTTTACATTGTGCTTTGTTTTTTAACATTTGATTTGAAGTTTTTTTTATCACTATTAGTGGCAGTGTCTAGTCATGTGTCCTATATATTATCCTAGTGGTTCTACACTAAGGTGTGTTTGGTAGTCCTATATGATCATGTCTCCTTGTTATAGGAGAAAAAGACAAATATACCCCTAAACTATCGTAAGTAGTATGCAGATATCCTATGTCATATTTTTATAACATTGGTGCCCCTGTCGTCCAAAAACTAGAGCATATATACCCTTCACTCTAACGAAAGACTAAACAAGGACATGTGACACAATCTTATCAGTCGATCCGATATTTAATAAATATCGGATCGGTGAATAAGATTATGACACCTGCATGTATGTTCCAGTTTTTGAACGATAGTGACACCAATGTCACAAAACTATGACGGAATATCTACATACTATTTACGATAGTTCAGGATATATTTATCTTTTTTCATTTTTTATTGACAAAAATAAAATATTGTCCTAAAACTCAAGAGCATTTATATATAATTTAAACAAATACAATTACTATAAACAAAATGATATTAGCTACAAACTCCACCAATGATCTATCATAACTCATATTCAATTACAATATTTTGATAATTTACCATTAATTCATCAATAAATATAATCAGCGATAAGTTCTATTATTTCGCTATATAATTTATTTGTTAGTAGTGTATGGAGTTAGCATGAACAAAACTCACATGAAATGTTATAATTCACAAATCGAACATAATTATTTAAGATTGGGGCGTAACAATTATTGTTGTCATCCAATGCATGTAGACTGTTAAATTAATGTTCATTTATTGACAAATTAAATGATGTATATCAATCATAGAACTCAATAAATCAATAATTATCCATTGATGTACAAAATCCATCATATTAAGTAAATTATTATTGGCTTTTTTAGCTTTTATCACTATGAGTACTCAAACAGAGATATCAATTCTGATTGAAAATCTATTTTTGTCCTAAATTTATCTGTTCATGGCCCAGCTTTACTATTACAATTTTTCAGAACTTTAGAAGGACAAAACAAAACATAAAAAGAGGTACTGACAAATTGTTACTGTTATAGTTTAAAATCAAATTAAAACTTTTTTTTTTTAAAAAAAATATTAAGTTATATACACATTAGTATTTATTTAATAAGTTAGTACATATTTATTAAATTATAGTCAAATATTTTTCTCTAAGAGAATTGGCTACTAGGGTCTTTCGCGATATAGCTTCATAATAAGATAATATGAGATAATTTGCTAATAAGAAGATAAATGAATCAGACAAAAGTATTGAAAATATTTTTGAATTTGGTTCAAATTATTGGTTTTATCTTTGAACTATTGATAGTCTTAAAAACACTCATCTACTTGACTAACTAAATTAGACAGACTCTCGATTTGCCATATGACATAACAAGTGATCTCAAACTCTTGTTAGGAGCACGAGACTCTTGGTAAAAAGTTGAATAAAGTGTTGAAAACAATTTTAAACTTGACGAAGATTTAGGGGTGATTTCATTGACGTTACCAGATCAACAGTATATTTAACTTTAGTTAGTCAAGTTAATCACATCAAATTTAAAAGTATTTTCAATACTTCCGTCAAAATAAATCAATGATGAAATTGAGGAATTTCGAATAATATAGTATGAAGGAAAGGACAAATAATTTTTGGCATTATCGAAAATGACCCAAATAAATTTAACAAACAAAGGCTGCAGCTGATGGATGTACCTTTATATAATTTTTCCAATTTTAACTTTTGCTTTATAAGTTCTTTTTATTTTTCTTTTAATTCTTTTAGTCCCACTTTAATATAGGATTGATGACAAAAAAAAAAAAAAAAAAACTGTCAATTTATCAGGTAAAAATCAATTGTCATGTTGTTATATTGGAAATATTTTGGCTGCTCTTATCTACAATATTAAATTTAGAAGTTCCTTTTTATAGAACATAAATAAATTCAAGAAATTAATATTCATATTTACTTGATTTGATTCGAAGGGAGTTTGGTGTAATGATAAAATTATTTTACATGTGTTATTAGATTATAAATTTGGATCGTGAAATCAACCTCTGCATATTTAATTTAATGTATTTTGAATTTTTTATCCTCTCATTTTAACTCATTTAAAACTTAAAGTTAATACAAAAATTATTTTATAAAATTATTCTATGAATTTTTTATATGTATATGTAGATAGAATAAAAGAAAAAAGTATTGTTAATTATAAGAGGACAAACACATAACTTATGCTATAATTTATTGTGTAATTCATTTTAACTCAAATAACTTTTGGACTGGCCAAGAACATTCGTTTCTTATTTTGATTTGTTCAAAATTAATTCAACCTTGTTATTTAACATTCCTATTCATGTAACTTCACATCTCCGATGGTACTTTTTTTCGAATCTTGCATGAATACGAGATGCTTTCGTGCATTACACTACACCAAAAATGATCATTAGCGGCAATCAATTCTTAATTGCCGCTAAATGTGTATTTTTAGCGTGACACTCTTTATATATGTCCCTTAAGCCTTTAGCGACATTGGTACTAATGACACTTAACTAATGTCGGTAAAGACTTTAACATTCTTTATTAATGTCAATATTTAATGACGCTAAAAGTTGCTTTTGTTGTAATGTTATACTCTTCTTTTTATATCCTTGATTAGAGCTTGTAATTATTAACTCTAAATTTTTGTATACATTTAAATGCATTTAACTTATTAAGTATGTACGAGGCAAGTGTTGGTCGATTAAGAATTTGCACATTCAGAGATGAAATAGGAGTAAAAATTAGGATATGGTCATATAATGAGAGATAAGGTTAGACACGACGATATGACTAGATGAGAGTGATCTTCATGGTGGACAAGATGAAGAAGACGCGACTAAGATAATTCAGACACGTGTAGAGGATAAACATATATGCCCCAATAAGAAGGTATGAGAGATTGACTATGTTGGCTATATATGAAGAGATGTAGAGATAAGATCAACGAAATATTGAGAAAATGTGATTAGACAAAACATGACATTCCTGCTACTTATCGAAAATATTTATCTTAAATAAAAAAATATGAAAATTAGAATTACTATTGAATGTTAGTAAATACTCTAGCATCAGTCTAATTTTACTTTATCACTATTGTTATTATTAGAGTATCAAAGATATAAGAAGAGGACAATCAGAAACTCCTGTTGCAAAAATAATTAAAGAGTACAAAATTCCATTTATAGTCCATATAAGGGAAAAGAAGACAAAATTAAAAAGTTTGGGAGACAAAAATAACAGAAAAATTCTAAGTGTACCAAAATTGATCTAATAATTATTGGGATGATCATATAATTATTGAAAGTGCATGTTATTAAAAAATGTTTTATATATGTAAGACAAATTAAATAATTGAACAAAAAGCTATCTTTTTTGTATAGTGTTCTTTTTCATAAATAAAATCAGAGAAGAGATTTTTAAAATGAGACAAAAAAAAAAAAAACTGAAAATTTCCAAGTGTACTAATATTGATCTACTAATTATTGGGATGATCATATAATTATTAAAAGTGAATGTTATAAAACTTGATGAGCTTATATATATAAGACAAATTAAATAATTGGAGATTTTTTTTTTTTTATATATATAGTTTCTCTTTTTAAAACAAAATCAAAGACTTTAAAAAATAATATAATTTAAAAGGTGGTATTATTAGATTTTCTTAATGACAACCAACAATTGAGCAAAAAAAGGGATATGCTTAAAGATCTACTAGCAAATCTCAACCCCACCATATCACATCTTTTTTATTGCATAAAAGATTAGTTCAAATTCATCCTGTAAACATGGATAAAGAAAAGGCAAAAAGGACAAATATACCCTCGAATTTTCGTAAATAGTATGCAGATACTTTTCGTTATTCTTTAGGTATATTGGTGTTTCTATCGCCAAAAAACTAGAGCATATATCACTTTATATTAACGGACATACATGTGTCATAATTTTATCAACCGACAAGACATCAAATTGATGGATAAAATTGCGCCACGTATCCCTATTTAGTCTTCCGTTAGAGGAAAGGACATATACGCTTTAGTTTTTGGATGGCAGTGACACCACTGTACGTCCCAAAAGTATGACAGAGGATATCTGTAAACCATTTACTATATTTCAGGATATATTTGTCCGTTTTCCTTAAAGAAAAACCCCATAATACCCATAAATAAATTAACTATGTCATTACTTATTAATAGAAACTTTCATTTTCCACTCCAAGCTAAGAAAACCTTTTTCCATTCACTTTTTTTTTTCTAAATAAAAATAAGTTTTATGTAATGACGAAACGAGTTTAGACTTTGTTTGTTTGCATTTAATAAAAGTTTAAGTTTTGATCATTCAAATTAGAGTGATTAAAATTGTTTGTTTTGAAGGTCAGAATGTTAAATTATTAGAATTTTAATTATCAAGTGTGTTTGTTTTCTTATGCAATAACCATTTAATAGGTCTGATTAGATTTAAATGTTTAGAATATATATAACAAAATCTTAATATTATTGAGATGTTTATTTACGAAATTTTTACAAAAAAAGACAATTTACCATGACTTTACATATTTACTTTTACCCACAACTATCCCCTCAACTATAACTATAAATATCGTCAATCACCATCACCTACTATGCCACCTATAACCATCATCCTTAGCCAGAATCATCATTACCATCAAGTATTATAATTGATCGTCACTATTTACACTCAACACTATCAACAACCATTGCATTTGCTAATTTTGCTATTGATAATCATCACCGTTCGACATAAATATATAACATTAATCACAATTTCTATTCACCATTGTCATTAGTTATTACCGTCAATTTTCTATTTCATATATATATATAAATCCTTATTTTTAACTCTAATTAATTCATTTTCAAGATCCTTAAATCATGCTTACATACTCATCCTTCATAGGTTAATGGGGCCTCAATAGACCTAGATAAGTAGCAAATTATACTTATTGATTTTGGATTATCTTCTTTAATCAAGATTCTGTTAAATGGAAGTTAACATCATTCAAAATCTTTTTTGATATAGTCAAAAAGATAGTAACATTAACAAAAATATGGTCAAAGAATCAAACTGAAAAAGCCATTCAATCTTAATTAAATCATTGTAACTTCATTAATCATTCAAAAACTCAAATCAAACCCATAATTACGCATGAAATCAAAAGATTTTTCTAATTATTCACAAGTCACAACATGATCAAGAATCCATAAAGTAGGTTATTACCACTCTTTGAATTTCCTTTTAAAACTACTACTATTACAACTCTAAAACTACTATTACCACTCTTGAACTTTTTTTTTTAAAAAAAAATGTTTCGAGTTCAAGTCTATAGTAGTACCAACAAGAGTTGTGGTGGAGTGGTAAATACTTCTTCATTCTTAATCAAGAAGTCTCAAGTTTGAGCCCCCTTGGGTATGGAGTCAAAACTCTCGGATTCGAGTCCCCCTGGGTACGGAGTCGCCTTTGTTAGGAAGCGCTTTATCCCAATGTAGGACTTTTCGATGCGAACTTGGATTTAGTCGGACGCCAATGTGGATAGCGGATACCGAGTGAGAATAAAGAAAAAGTCCATAGTATTAGGGTTTTGCTAATCATTACATAATTTTGTTTTATGAGAAGATTTATGTTTTTTAATATTAGCTTTCAATATAGGCTACTTGACGAAACTATATTAATAATATGTTTTTAGTTTGTTTTTCTTTGTCATCTAACTCATCACCGACATGATTCGCAAATATAAGCTTCTGCATGATACCTTGAATCTTTCGAACCCAACACATAGGAGGAAACTAAATCTCTCATCCCTAACCGACGTGGGACATTTAACACCGCCCCTCAATCCTCATGCTCAGGACTGGACATTTGGTCACGACTTTGGAGTCCTTTTCTAAAATTCGAAATTCAAAAAATTGTGAACAATTCTCATGGTCAAATGGCTCCCACATATCTATCGAGTTCAAATCTTATATCCGCATATAAATATATATATATATATATATATATATATATATTCCTGTTCACCCCATTGAAGATTCTATTAATTATGAAGTGTGTAATCCAAATTCATGCTTATCAAGTGATTGAATTTAGTCAAGAAAGGTTCATTACTAGTACAAAAAAAATCATGTTCAAATTTGACTTTGGACTCTTATTACCAAACAATAATTAGAATTAGGATCAAGTCAAGCTCAATAGTATTATTCAAAACTCAACTCACTAATTCAATTGTCACAGTTGCTTAATCACTTTTTTTATTCTTCTTTCCTCATAAGACTTTTTATGCCTCGAGATATATCGAAAATAATCCCTCTATTTCATATAGAAATGGATAAGTTCTGCGTAAATTTTATCCTCCTAAGATTCATTTTAAAATTATACTTAATATGTTAGTGATGTTTTATTATTATTATTTTGGGTTGTTTTTATCTTAAATAACAATACTAGTTATTATAGAGTTCAGAATTGTCAAGTAAATTAAATGAGATGGGATAGAAGGAATCCAATATATTTTTTGTATGGTTACATCGATTCTGAAATATGATGGGAAAGTACATGAATTTTTATTTTTTTAATATAAATTTTGTTTGTCAAATTTGTGAAAAAAATAAAATGTGTTGAGTAGAAGAATCCAAAAACTAACCAACTTTTACAGTTTGCAACTTTTTTGGGTACTATTATGGGATGAAAAAATATACTAGCATATATTTTTTAAAACAAATTATTTTCTAGACAATAATGAGACGAATAATTCATATTTTTATCAGGCGAAGTCGAAATTTTAAAAGTACTAAAATATATATAAAAAATGAATACACGAAGAATGTGAAAAGATTACGTAACAATAGAAGCATGCTTATGCTGCGATGGACTTTTTCTTAGGCCTGGATATTTGGATTGCGGATATTATAAAATGAGGGTCCAACATCTGATAAATTTTATAGGGATGGACTTTTCCACGATATTACGAAAAAAATGAATATAAATTAGATCTAACACAACATTAAAAGTTAGTATTAATTTATACGGAGAATAATTTTGAATTTCCGATCAATATGGGAGCTAATAACAATCTTCATGGTACATATTATATTGATAAAAAATTGGGAAGTTTCACTTTTAAATACTATTGATTTAAGAACTTAACTAATTCAAATGTACGCTTGAGAAAATTTATATGAAAATAACATGCCCTTTATTATTCTTTATCAAAGACGATTTTGTTATCGAGGCTCAAATTACAACAAATAAAGTTAATGAAAGAAGGTTTCGTCCACGCAATGAACAGTGTGACGGACTCTATATATATAGTGTAGGCTGTGTCTAATCATGAGAAGGCAAGTGTCATCCGATAATATAGATATATATAAATATTTTTTATTTCAATTTATTTATCTTAGTTTAAATTAATACCAAGTTTGAAAAAGTAAAAATAAAAATCGTCTCTTGTGATTTTAAATAAAAGTGTCCAATATACAAAATTATTTTTTTAATTTTGTGATTTAAAACATCTAATATGAAAATTTTAACTAAAGAAGTGCTAAATAGGAAAAAAATGTTTTTTTTTTTAAAATAAGACAAATAAATTAAAATGATGTAAATATTAATTACCAGGGATTCTTGACTATTTATCTTTATTCATTAAATATTTATTTCACATAAAATTATAGATTAAGGTGTTTGTAATCTCAACAAACTATTCAGAATAAAATAGAAAAAATAATTTAGATATTAAAATAATAAATAATTTAAAATAAATAATTATAAAATTACGATAGATAATTTGAGACGAGACGAAGCTGACTAGGGTGGGAGTTGTGAGAGTAATTTGTCCACATTTTTTCTATTATATTAGCTTTGTCTTTTTTGTGAAGTTACATCAATTCTGATGAAAGCTTTATAGCCTTTATGCAGGTAAAGTTGAAATAATAATAATAGGAGGACAAGTTAAATAGGGATAGGGTAATAGGTTTATTAAACTCCCCCACCCCCCACCCCCACCCAAAAAAAAAAATTAGGCAAAATTAGGTTAAATGATAAATATGTAAAATATATTATGTCATATAAATGTAGTTTAAACTACTTTTGATTTGTTGCTATAATTTTATTATTCAGTTTTCTATCGTATAAATTTAGAATTTGTATAATTTAATTGGTGATTATATAAAGATTTCGTCTAATTCGATTTTTGATTGTATAAATTCAGATTGTGTATGATTATCCTAGTTGTTTGTATACAATTTATGAAAATTCATTACTTACCATTTTTGTATATTGGCAAGCGGAATATACAAATGCAGGTTTGAAAAACATCCTAAATGTATCTTTATAGAATTTATATATATATTTACTTTATTTGTATATTCACAGCAATATATATATATAAACTACAACTTCTATTTGTATATACTTGCCTTCTTTGTATATTAATTACAAGGAGAATATAACAGACAAATAAAATACACAAATCATATCGTCCATAACAAACAAAATAAAAAATATAAAGTACAATTATTAAAACTGTAATTAATAGCCTTATAATATTTATTTGTCTTTACTATTTCTAAATTTTTCACAAAAAAATTATCTTTGAAGTTTCCAGCTATAAATTTGTTTTTATTGTCCAAAATGATACTGAACTATAAATTTGTTTTTATTGCTGTTAATTGTACCCACATTTAATTTCTTTGTTTTTCTTCATTGTCCTTTGATACCCTTTTCTACCTTTTTTTTTTGGCTTTCCTAATTATATATACTTTTTATTTAACGTTCCATAATTTTTTGAAGCTTCGATTCATCTGAATTCATAACGTTTAACATTTAAAGTAGAAAAAAAATTCTATCCAAATTAGTTATTTGGTAAATGATTTTTTTATTATTTTGCTTGCAACTTATGAATCTTTTAATATTATATTTAAAATTTTATATTTGAACAACTTAAAATTCTTATAAAAAATTGTATCAAAGTTTAATTGCAAGGATCATATATGTAAGATTGAATAATAAATATTAGTTTCAAAATTAATAGTGTGAAAAAAGGCTGCTCTTTTTAATAGCTATATTTGTAGAACTTTTAACGTATAGACATAAATTTAAAATGCGATACCTTTCGTTTATATTTCAGGCTATTATCTCTTGATATCTTAAACTTCGATACCAATCAATCACCTTCGCATAATTGGATATTAAAAAGCAAACTATAAAGTGTGTGAGAGCATGCAAATAATCCATGATTAATATAATTGCAAGTTGTAATTAGTTTCATTTTTTATAAAATGATTATTATTTTTAAAAATAAATTTACAAGGGTAGAAATGGAAAGAAAAAAATTCACAAAGTTCAATAAAGTATGTAAAAAAGATAAAATTGTCAGGTTGGTTTGTTAAGTACACAAAGATAACAAACTCTGTCACTGCCAGTTAGAGAATCTTCACGGACCAATCCGTACTTTATTTCGAACTTCTCGTCTTTTTTAAAAATATTATTTTCTTTCCCTTTTTTTGCTCAGATGCCCTTCGTTTATCGAGGCCTTTGTTTTTCTTGCTTTTTCAGACAAACCCCTCAATGTTTTGATTAATGTTCCTTTACGACCTATATCTTTTTATTTTTGATTTTATGAATTTAGTAATTTAATTAATTCGAATTCATATTATTTCCCTTTTTTTCCCGATAACCAATCATATTACCATTAACAAATAAAAATCAAATACACCTAAAGAGCACTCAGTCTCCTAATCACCCTTTAAGAAAGGTATTAAGATAGTTAAGTCAGAACTCTAATTACACAAATCTCTCCAACAATAAACTATATTAATTCGCCTTTCTAGAACGTTTAACTATCTCAAGTTTACCAACAAGGCGTGTGGTGGAGTGGTAAGTATTCCTTCATCCTTAACGAAGAGGTATCGGATTTGAGTCCCCTTGAGTACGGTATCGCCTTTGTTAGGGAGTGCTTTACCTCTAATGTGGAACTTTCCGACGACAATCCAAATATAATCACGCTCTAATGTGGATACCGTACACTAAATGAGAAACTAAAAATATATATTGTGTTTTTAACTTTATAACATAGTAAAACAGGTAATGATGAATACAAAGTTTGTAATTTTATGTCCCAATATAATGGTGTCAATGTTTTGCCATTTGTCATTTGAAAATGGACAGGATAGCAAGTAGGCAAAGAACAACAATGACATTTCAGAAGGCTCAGGTGTTAAGCCATATATATATATATACATGATGACAATGTGCACTTTCCATTTTACTTTTACAATTTATTTGTTTAAATAAAGTTTTTTTAAAAATAAAATAAAGGGTAAATTAAAATAGGTAATCACAATTCTTCTTATTTATGATTTTGTAGAAGCATTGAAAGTAAAAAAAATAATACTCTAATATGCAAAAATAAGAGAGTATTAAATTAGAAACTTCTAAGTGTTATTAACACAAAGAATGTTGAGTTGACAAAGATAATTTTGATTCCTTTTAAGGATTTAATTTGGAGTATTATAAAAACCATTCAACCAATAATCTATTTGTAATACTTAATGCCAACTCTTTTTGTTGTAGATGTATCAGTCTGACTTATTCAGATTTATCTCACGTAAAATTTATTAAAATGGAGAAACGTTTATTATCATATTCCTTGATGGTCGCACACTTCCATTTAAGCTCTTTGCAAAGATCAATTCTTTGCTCTCATATTAACACATCCCTTTGTTTAGCCTCTTCTTTCAATTTACAAATTCAACAATAGGAATACAAGTTCGATAAAATTCATGTTTTAGAATTTAATATTTTACCTATAAAAGAAAACCAAGTATTAACAAAATTAGCATGCTATTTGCCCATTCACTAGCACATTATCTCAACTTATGTTTTAAAACTCATAAACGTTTAAATTCTCTATCAGCGCACCGTCCACCCTCAAATAAAAAAGTAGAAAGGGGGAAAGCAAAATGATCTTTATTTGGCTTCATGATCAATAGAGTGACAATATAATCTAGTAATCATAAAAAGCAAATCCAATAGCCACCCCACCACCACTAATACCCTCCCTAAAATGAGGATGGCAAGAAAGAATTGAGCAAAAGGCAATGAACTTTTAGATTTCACTTACTACTCACTCCCTCACTAGTAAGTGTTACTTGCTGCAAAGAAAAGGACAATTGCTTCCTATCCTCCTCTTTGTGCTTCTCCCTTTGTGAGCTTAACCACATGCCACTATGCCCCAACATGTCCTCTTAGAAAGCACTCCCCACCCCCCCACATAAGGTAGGATAGTCATGCAGAGACGAATCTAGTACGAGTCATCTGAATTCAGTAATTTTATTTGTAATATGTGTGTATATGTGGTTACACTCATTTAGGATAAGCTGACTATAGATTCTGGAATATTATCAACAGTTCTCAAATGATCTTTTCCCTCAAAAAAATCCGCGTATTTTTAATAAAGACGTGTGTACTAAATTCTTAAATCTCCTCCATCACATCTCATGATGATCATGGTATACCCTTTACCCTACCATAAGAGTATCCATGTTGGCTTCTTGAAATTCCATATCATCACATGATAGTCCATGTGACACTTGAGAAATCCCAAATTTATTATTCCAAATTAAAGACCTCACTATGTCCCTTTCACTATATTACATATCACTTACCTACATTGTGTCATCTTAAATATATGTGACCAAAAGAAAGAAAATAACACTTAGCTTATACATGTGATTCTAGTTTTTGCTAATATACTTTAGTTTTGATATTTTACGAGTCATATTACATAGATGTGGATGTAAGAAGACAAATGAATCTTAAAGAAGTGAGTTATCATGAAGAATGAATAGCCAATTCATAAAAAGAGAAACAAAACAGTACAAACATAAAAAAAACTAGTAAATAGAAGATGAATCTTGAAAAGATGTATGATAGAATTTGGCTTGTGGATCAACAATATATATACTCAATCTTTTTTGTTCATACGATGCTGGATACCTACAATAATCGGACTTTTTAGATTTATTTTAGTTTTTTTTAGTTTTTAACTCTAACAACATTCTTTATTCCTTTTCCTAGTTTTGAACACAATTTTCTGACATAACTACATCAGAACTCGAACTCAAAACCTCTAACTATGAACGATGAAATACTTATCGTTCCACCACATCATTATTGACAATATAGCCATTTTTTGAAACATGTATATAGAAACAACCAACCACCCACCGACAATGAAAGTTATTAATTGTTGCCTTCAACTCACCCCCCAAAAAAACTTAAAATGGGCCCATGGGCCCATTAATTTTGTAAATGGGCCAAGAATTTTTTTTCTTTCTTGTAGAAGTGTACTTTTGAGGCCACACCCCTCTATCTAGTTTTTGAACATGCTTGTGAAGTAACAGACCAGCTTTTGTACACTCACTTTTGGGTTGGAATGATGGGGATGGCCTAGTGGACAATAACAATAGTGTATTTTCAGTCCATTAAAGAAGTGGGGTTAGAGTGGGCCACTTTGCACAAATAGCCTCTTTTGAGTCCACTACTAAATTATGTTCATATTAGTTCAATAGTAAACAAAATTTATCATAATCTATATAAAAAAAAGTTAAATAGTTACTTTTAAAGGCGAAATTTAGCCCATTGGATTAATGATGACATTATTTAAAAAATAGCCTAAAGTATAGGGGTAAGGTGAGGAGTTTGCATAAATGACCTTCTTTCGAGGCTATTAGATTATGTTATCGTTAGTCTAGTGGACTAAATTTGTATCGAGGGAGATTTTTTTTTTATAGAATTACTTTTAAAGACGAAATTTAGCCCACTGAACTAACGATTTAAAAAATGACCTAAAAAAAAGCCAATGAGTGGTAGTTATGGGGTGGTGTGGGGGTGGGGGTGGGGGTAGGGAATGGGCTATATCTTTGGTTGTGGTTTGAACAGACATGGATAGAGACACATCAATTGAGACTAAGTTGATAAGGTGAACAAGGTGCACCCCAACTACTTAAATGGATCATTTGTTATTTTCTGAATTTTTGTTTCAATGTTTAAACTTGGACTAGACAAATAAACCAAACATCTCTATTTAACTCATGTCTGATTGTTTTCATACAACGTTTGTTTAAATGTACTATTGTATTATCAACCAATATAATATATGTCATGTTAATTTACAAAATCATGTAGTGCATACATGTTCTAAGTTCGAAATATCAATAAGGTGTTATATAACAAAAGAAAGAAAGACTTTCGACACATGCCAGAAATAACATACCATATCACCTATACCTTTTTATGAAGTGATTTTCAACAAGTCATGTCATTAACGACAAATATATATAAATAGATATCAATCTTTTCATTAGAATAGACTAAAAAGAAAAGAATAATAATAGAGTACACCTCACCTTGATCATAAGAAGAGATAATGAGTGGGCTTTTTCATTGTGTCCCACAAATAGAAGGCCCAAAACAAAATGAAGCCCATATGTCCTTTTTTGTTTTTCATAATTACATGTCTAAAGACTATTTGTCTATCTAAGTGGTTGATGAAATGTTAACTTCAAAGGAACAAGTTGTTTAATTGAGTTTCATTATGATTTTATGTTATTTTGTTGGAACATTTATACAATAAACTTGGTAACTCATTAAGGAACCATAAGCATGCTATGTTTTGGACCTTTGTGTGTCAAAATTTACTAACAACTTTGATTTAACTT
Source organism: Solanum sitiens (assembly GCA_016801875.1). Taxonomy (NCBI): domain Eukaryota; kingdom Viridiplantae; phylum Streptophyta; class Magnoliopsida; order Solanales; family Solanaceae; genus Solanum; species Solanum sitiens. Next base: position 2,894,652 of record JABWTJ010000081.1, read on the forward strand.
ATTAGAACCCACCTTTGTTCCATGCCCCATAAAATCAGACAAGGCCAAACTCAGTCCATAATAAAACTCATAAGTACAAACACCTTACTTTGGGGGCCCATATTTTCGCGCGGTTAAAATAGAGTTTTAGCTTTTATGCACTAACAAGTCAAATTGCGGAGTTGAATAGAGGAAAGGAAAGAGGGTTTAATCAAAGGTTCTTTGTTACTAAGCAAAAAAGACAAAATCGAATTCTTTTTAGTTATATATAAATTGTTGAATCTCTTTGACCTAGTGTGGTGGTAAATAGAGTTCAAACACATGATCAGACAAATAAATTGAAATCGTGTGATTATACTCAATTACGTTCAAATTCAATTACATATATCCTTTTATAATGGGCCCAAAATTTTAGCTTAGAATGGCCCATTATTGTCAATCTTATTGTTAAATGGGCTTCAATTTATGGTATTGGGTGCAAGCCTACTTAATATGGAAATTTCACTATGGGCTTTATCTTTGTCAATGAAACTTTTATTTAATGTCCCAATCAAATTCAAACACAATTAAGAAATTCACTAAACACTTATTAATATTGGACTTTGAACATAGTTATTATTGTATATTAACTTAGAAGTCGCGGTTGAAATTCATAAATTTCAAATTTCTGAATTCACATCTGTATCCTTCCACTTTTAACCAGGACTTCGAATCATAACAATGAAGAAATTCATGATATGATACGTGATAAAACTTTGCATTAATCGGACTAGTGAAATAGAATATATACCAAATGTTTAAATGAGATGAATATCGCATTTGAAATATAACTTAGTAATTTGTTTTTTCAACTCTTATCTTTATAATTTCCAAATAAAATATTCGCGTCCCTCCTTTACAAAAAGTATAATCAAACAAAACTTTATCTTCACCTTCCACTCATATATTTCAAATAAAGCGAAATATATTTAATTTCTACGATAAAACGCTTACCAAGTGCTAGATATTCTAGTGGAAAAGTAAAAGTCAATAAACTCAAAGTCAATAGTTATCCAAATTATAAAAATCAGTAATAAATCCAAAATTTGACAATTAGGCCCAGATAAGTAATATTTGTCAACAAGGCCCATTAAAAGGAAGTACAAATTTGTCAACAATAATGTGGTCCAAGTATTAATAGATATGGTCCAGGATATTGTAAATAGATGTTTAATTAGATGTTACGTCGAACGCGGAATTGAGAGCAACTTAGCAAGTGTAAATAGGATGGTAAAAACTTGCATGCACCGAGTAGGGGTGGATGGAGCCTAATAGTCTTGTATCGGGTTCATCTTGTACTTTTTATGTGAAATATAAATTTATGTGTAGAAATTTATTAAAATTGCAATAAATAATGGGTAAGATCCATAATTTTAATTTTTTAAACAAGTTTAATGCTAATAATTGACGTTAAAGGTGGATCTCATATAGTTAGAATTAATCTTCTTTGACACTGAATAATTATATCAGTCCAATAAATACAAGATATGTCTTACATATACACATTTATCTCCAAAAACTATGATTAAAGTAATATGTATTCTCATTTGAAAATTTAAATTCTTATAATCACATCGTCTAGTTTGATATAAACGTTCGATACAAATAAGTATTTATCAAAAACAACAATACTACTTCAATAGACACTCCATGTTTTGATTACTTTAACTTCTTTAATAAGAGATTTCAAATTCAAGTTCTTGAGGAAACCGTCTACTTAAATAGAGTATATATATCATCCCCAACAATTCAAGTGCAAATTCAAATTAACCAGATTAATAAAGTTTGGATTGTATAGTTAAAGCAAGAAGAAATTTGAATTGAAAGTCGATATTTCAAAGTCAAAAAGACTTTTTTTTTTGGATAGATGGAAAATCGATATTTTAACTTCAGCAAAAAGAAACTCGAATAAAAAATCTATTATCTTATAGCCAAAAAAACAAAAATCTTAAATTAAAAGTAATTCAATGAAATGATCTTGTTTTTTTAAAAAAGAAAAACTAAATATAGTAAAGAGCAATATCTATATCGATATTTACATTAAATTATATATATTTATTATTTAAATAATTTAATAAAATAAAATAAAGAAGTAATCATTTATGATTATACAATTCTTATTATTATAAATGTTAAAAAAAGTATACATGAGTATCAAGTTGTTTGGGACTTAGGACCAACCCTTAAAGAATCAATGTGGACCCTAAATGGCTAAACAACATCCTTCATTGATTCTTGGAAAAAAAATATATTCTAATTTGACCACAATATATTTCTAAAAGTCACATCATTCAACTAATATAACCTTTTTTTCCCCTTTTCAAATTATTTTGGGTTGGTTCCTTTAATTTAACGGAGATTCATGAAGCAACAGTAAAATTTTATCTCCATAATATATAGGTCAGAAATTTTAGACATAGAACAATGTTTAAGTTAGACTATCTAAATTACATTTTTTTTTGTATAAATATGATATATTTTGTGCAATAAATTGTTAAAAATAAATTTTTTAATGGTTAAATATAATAATCATTTTTTCTCTTCAATATAGGTGACATAGTATGTGAAAGTAAACATAAAATAGTAATATAGCACCACCCAACTAACATGTAGGTGAAGACTATCATTTGATTTTTTTTTACTATGTGCCTCACATTGACATTAGTTGTATGAGGCTCTTTTCGGCTAGATTCAAATTTTATATTTTTAGATTCAGAAATTAATGAATAACAATATTTGTTTTACTTACAGATAGTACAAAAGTTATATACTACATTACTTAAAAATACGAATTTCTGACTGAAGTTTCGTTAGCAATTGACTTATTAAAAATTCCTGAAAGCAAATTTATTGATGTTGTTTCTGTTAAACTAATTTTTGAAGAAATCTTACATTGTATTCAAAAATTATATTCACATTTTTTTCGATAACAAAGTGAGATTTAAAAAAAGAGATAAAAGGATAGCCATACAATATTCTTATGATTAAAATTTAAAATCATTAAACTAGCATCTTTCTAAACTAGGTACAAAAGCTTAAAATAAAGATAATATTAACAAAGTAGGGTTTTTATTAAGAATTTTTGAAATGCATGTGTCATCCACACTGCCTCTATTTTTTTCAAAAAAAAAATTAAAATGTTTACCACTTTTGAGTTCCTAGGTGCTTTATTAGCCTTGGGCAAAAGAATATATAGGAGATTTAAAAATAAAAAAAGTGAAGGATGGTCATACTTTTGGGAAAAAATTGATATTTTTCGAGTTTTTTAAGTTGTTATATTTATTTTTAAAAAAAGCAAAAAATGTAAATTTTAACTAATATTTTAAGAGTTATTTTTTATTCTTTAATGAACATATGACTTCTCATAAATGTTATGTCTTTTCTATGTATAAATGAATTTTCATAACAGTTATATTTTTTTTTCGAAAAGATTGTTCAATTTAAAACCTCTAATATTAGTACAAAATATCCAACACTTGGTTCTCTAAACTATTGTCTTTCAAGTTGTAATTAAGATATTGTAGGCAAAATTTGAAAGATACTAGTTATATATAGCGTTACAAGACATAAGTTCAGTTTTAAAATCCACAAAGTCTCTTAGTTGCCTAAGCATTTGCCAAAACATGTCTAACTTTTGTATTGCGAATTAAATACTATACACAAAATTTGCGAGGTATAAATTATGTCTTACAAAACATAATTAGTTAAGTTTCATGAAGATTTATGAGCAGTGAAGAAGAAGATGAAGAAGAGGAAGAAGAAGCAGAAGAAGAAGAAGAAGAAGAATAGAGAAAGAATATTTTTATTATTCCAAAAAACTTTAATGAGTTACATTGTTGATCTCATATTTATAATAGTTATGATATATTATTACATTTACTAAGTCTAACAAACTTACAGTTATTATAACTAACTAGCTATCTAATCATTGAAAAGTTGGTTACACATTAACAGTGTTTAGGGAACACATATAAGAACCAGGTTCACGTATTTGATTCTTCTTTGTTGTTCTCATTCTCAAACTCCCCCTCAAGCTAGGAAGTGAGAAGATGTTCAAAACTCCTAGCTTGGAACTGAGATGTTGTAGTTGCACTTTTGTAAGTCCTTTAGTAAGCAGATCAGCTGGTTGATCTTGTGTAGAAATGTACTTGGTAGATACTAACCCTTGTGTAATTTTTTCTCTTATAAAGTGACAATCTATCTCAATATGTTTTGTTCTTTCATGATAGACTGGATTGGCTGCAAGTTGTATAGCAGATTTGCTATCAGTATGTATGTTGATAGGTAGTGAAACTTCAATGCCAAGCTCCTCAATTAAACCTTTCAGTCATATAATCTCTGTTACAGTGGTAGCAATGCTTCTGTACTCAGCTTCAGCTGAGCTTCTAGAGAGTTGTTTGTTTCTTTGACTTCCATGAGACTATAGACCCTCCATACTGAAGAAAATAACCAGTTATTGACCTTCTTGTTAGGGGACAGGAGGCCCAATCTGCATCACAATAAGCAGTGATAGTCTTATTTGAGTAGCTGGACAGTAGTAAACCTTGCCCTGGTTGGTTCTTCACATATCTCACAATCCTTAAAGCTGCAATCATATGTGACTTCTTAGGTTGCTGTAGAAATTGACTTAATGTCTGAACACCATAGGAGATGTCAGGTCTTGTCATAGTTAAGTATAGTAATTTGCCAACTATCCTTTGATAAGCTCCTTGATCAGTTAGTGGATCAGGTTCTGTCATCTGTGTCTCTTCATCATACTATTTGGAAGTCAATTTTGAGTTAGTGTCAATTGGAGTTCCAGCTGGTTTAGATGCACTTAGACCAGTTTCAGAAATTAATTCTAGTGCATACTTTCTTTGATGCATTAGAATACCTTGCTTTGATCTTGCAAATTCAATTCCCAGAAAATATCTTAACTCTCCCAAGTCTTTCATCTTGAAAGCTTGCTTCAAATGATCCTTTGTTTCTTCAATTAGGTGCAGATTACTTCCAGTGACCAGCATGTCATCCACATAAACAAGAACCAGAACCATGCCTGTTGTTGTCTTGTTTATGAACAAGGAGTGATCATGTTCACTTTGTTTGAACTCAAATTTGAGTAGTGCCTGAGATAGTTTAGCATTCCATTGTCTTGGGGCTTGCTTTAGTCCATAGAGGGATTTAGTGAGTCGACACACTTTATTTCCCCCTGACTATTAAATCCCTGAGGAAGATCCATATATATTTCATCAGGTAGGTCCCCTTGTAGAAAAGTATTGAATACATCCATTTGATGGATATGCCATTGCCTTTGAGCTGCAATTGTTAGTACTGTTCTCACAGTCTTCATCATCACCACTGGACTGAATGTCTCCCCATAATCAATTCCTTCCTTTTGGCTATAACCCTTTGCTATTAGTCTTGCCTTATACCTCTCTATTTCACCTGTGCTCTTATATTTGATCTTATAGATCCATTTGCAACCTATAGGCACCTTTCCTTTTGGAAGAGTAACTATCTCCCATGTATGATTATTTTGAAGTGCATCAATCTCAGATTACATTGCCTCTACCTACTTATGATCAGAAACAGCTTCCTTGTAGTTAACAAGTTCAGTACTTGCAGGAATCTTAGACAGATATGATTGATATGAATGATTTACCTGATCATATGATAGGTATTTGTCCAAAGAATATGGAGTATGTGTAGCATGGAGAGATACAAAGTCTTTCATCCATAGTGGTGGTTTCTTTCCCCTTGTAGATCTTCTATTTTCTTCTTGTATCACCAGTGGACCTGGTTCAGGAACCTGATTTATATTAGGTGCAGGATTATTGATTTCTGCAGGAACCTCCTCAGCTGAACCTGTTCTTTGATCATGGTCAGTAATAATCAACTGATGTGATGATTGTCCATCATTTAAACCAGTGAATCTGAACGGAGGTGTATGTTTGTGATTTTGTAATTTGAATGAAAATATATCTTCCTTGAATATTACATCTTTGTGTACAAAGAAAACATGAGAAGTTAGATCATACAGCAAGTAACCTTTTTGAGTAATTGCATAGCCTAAATGAACAGCTATTCTAGACCTACTCTTTAATTTATCAGGTTCTTGTATATTTTTAGCAAAACACAAGCAGCCTAACACTCTAAAGTGTAACAATGTAGGTTGCTTTCTAAATAATTTTTCAAATGGAGTATTATTATTAATAACAGAACTAGAAAGCCTGTTTATAATATACACAGCAGCTTGAACACATAAACCCCAAAATTTAATAGGTATGTTCCCTTGAAATTTAATAGCTCTTGTAAGTTCAAGAATGTGTCTATGCTTCCTCTCAGCAATACCATTTTGTTGTGGAGTATAAGCACAAGTGGTTTGATGTACAATGCCTAAAGAAGTAAACATGTTTGAGCACCTACTGTTCAAAAATTATGTACCATTGTCTGACCTTATGCACTTAATAGTTTTATCAAATTGTGTTTTAACATGTACTAGAAACTGTTGAATGATAGTACTAACATCAGATTTTTGTTTCAACAAAAAAATCCATGTATATCTAGACATGTCATCTACAACAGTAAGAAAATATTTATTCCCATCATGAGTGGGGGTCTTATAAGGACCCCATAGATCCATGTGAACTAATTCAAAGCATGCAGAACTTTTAGAAGTACTAAGGGGTCGTTTGGTAGAAAGAGTGATAATGCAGGGATTAGTAATGCAGGGATTAGTAATGCAGGGATTATTTTTTATCAAGTGTTTGGTTCATTATCTCCAACCTAATCTTGTGTGTGGCTTAAGATTTTACATGAAGCTTATTTTCAATTATACCCTTAAAAATATTTTGTGATTTTTTATTTTATATATAGCATTATGACATATTTTCATGTTCATTCCATTGGTGAGCTTCAATGCATTCTATTGATCAATATTACTCATCACATTCTCCTATATTCTCAAATGTTACTATTTCATGAAATGAATTGTTTTAGAGGATTTGGGAATTAAATAATCATACAAGATAAGTGCTATGAGCAAATGTAGAAGGCTAGACAAAATGCAAAAAAATGAATCCAGATCCACAACACCTTCATATGTCAAATAATAAAACAACACATTTAACATGAATATAGTTTATGTTAATAAGTAAACACAACACAAAATTACCTGAGAATAATTTAAAACGTTGTGATCATTGGGCAAAATTGAAGAAACATATTTTTTTAGTAACTAAATATTTATAGTACCAAGTAAGAAATCTCTACAATGTCCCAAAGAGCAGACCCGCCAACAAAAAAAATAATTCTCAAATTAACCTAAAAAAATACGCATAATAATTGATAAAATATTGACAACAAACTATTAAAAAATTGGACCAAACTATTAAAAAATTATCTCGTGTTTATTTACAAAATTCTAAAGAGTATAAAAAAAATTGAGGGGGGCAGTTCAGTCATTTTATTGCCTTATCCAAGGCTTATTTAACATGGTATTAGTAATCCCTAGGTATCCTTGGTATTAGATAAGACCACATATGGTGTATTAAGTTATCCATGTATTAAGTGGATTTGAGTTGAAATGTGTTACCAAACATTGTATTGGATGGATTAAATTTTAATCCAAGGACTATTTAAAATAATACATCCTACCAAACGACTCCTAAGTGTGAAAGGTATCCTTGTTTGCTTAGCACAAGGACAAATAGTACATTTATTAATTGTTTCAGTTATACTACTTAAATCTGAAGACAACATTCTCTTTAATACTGAACTAGATACATGCCCAAATCGTTTATGCCACAAATCTATGTCTAGTTTAGAATCTATTTTCAGTAAGGGAACATAACAACTAGCTGCAATATGCACATCTTTTGAACTTGTTCCTTGCAATATGTAAAGTCTTCCATCTTCTTTAACAATCATCTTCACCCTCCCATGTGAGAGATCCTGAAATATACAAAAGTTAGGGAAAAAAGTAGCAGAACAATGCAGTTCCTTAGTGAGTTTAGATACTGATAAAAGATTAAATTGGACTTGTGGTACTTGAAAAACTCCAGTAACTACATCATTGTTAGGTAGAATGCTTGAACCAATAAACTCAACTAAGGAAACATCACCATTTGGTAAATGCACTTTCTTTGGTTTATCAACTTTGCAAATAGTAGACTTGTTTAAAGAACTCATATTAGTCACCATGTGATTAGTGGCACCTGTATTAATAATCCAACAAGGAGTATAACCATTATTTACAGTAGAGTTGAAACAAGTACTCATACCTGCTTCATTACCTACTACATTAGCTGAATGAAATTGTTCTGAATCTTTGTTTAGAAACTGAATCAATTGTTGATATTGGCCCTTTGACAGATGACATGGTTCCAACTGATGGTTAAACTCTTCATTTGCAGACTTCCCATGTTCATTTGCAGTATGTTTAGTAGAGTGACCTGTAGTTATATGCTTGTGATGAACCTGTTCCTGAGATCATGTACCTCCTTCCATCATTGCATTATATGCATTGTTAGGCTCCTTCTTTTTGAACTTAAAATCTTGAGGATACCCTATTAACTTGTAGCACTTATCTCTAGTGTGATTTTTAAGTTTGCAATAGTCACAAAACAGATTTCCATTCTTCTTGAACTTTTGAGAACCACCATTTCTTGAGTACATAGCTAATTCATATGCTTGTTGTCCAGAACTAGGATTAGACCCTAATATCCCAGCTGAAGCTACAACTACTGATTTTTGACTCTCATCAGACATGATCATAGAATATGCTTGATTTACTGACGGAAGAGGACTCATTAATAAGATCTGAGACCTTGCTTGTAAGTATGAATCGTTTAAGCCCATGAGAAACTGAAATAACTTGAGTTTTTGCAAATGTACTACATACTCTTTGGATCTATCACACTCACAGGAAGGAGTAGGCACCACAGCCTCAAATTCTTCCCACAGACCTTTTAATTTTGAGAAGTAAACTGACACAGAACTTGTTCCTTGAGCTATAGTTGCAATTTCTTGATGTAAATTGAAGGTTCTTGACCCATCTATCTTGTTAAACCTTTCATACAGATCTTCCCATACATTTTTAGCACATGTTGCATACATAATGCTTCCAAGAAGACCTTTCTCTACATAATTCATAATCCAAGATAGTACAACAGCATTTACCCTCTCCCAGATACTTTCTAATCCTGGAAATTTGTCCTTTGGACATGATCCATCCACTAACCCCATTTTATTTCTTCCTAACAGGGCTACCTTCATTGATCTATACCACATTGAATAATTCTCAGACCCAGTTAATTGAAAAGAAATAATCTGATTTCCACTTACATCAGAAGAGTGAAGAAAGAGTGGATGATTATAATCGATTGTTGACGTGGAATTTCCAACTCCATTTCCATAATTTGATTCTGCATTTTGACTAAGAACTGCTGCAATATTTGTACCATTCACCATTGTGATTCTTTGAACAATTACAACCAATCTGAGCGGAAATATGATTGATTTATTCAACTAGGAATACTAGTTGGTATAGGCTCTGATACCATGAAGATTTATGAGCAGTGAAGAAGAAGAGGAAGAAGAGGAAGAAGAGGAAGAAGAGGAAGAAGAAGCAGAAGAAGAAGAAGACGAAGAATAGAGAAAGAATATTTTTATTATTCCAAAAAATTTTAATGAGTTACATTATTGATCTCATATTTATAATAGTTATGATATATGATTACATTTACTAAGTCTAACAAACTTACAGTTATTATAACTAACTAGCTATCTAATCATTGAAAAGTTGATTACACATTAACAGTGTTTAGGGAACACATATAAGAACCAGGTTCACGTATTTGATTCTTCTTTGTTGTTCTCATTCTCAACATTTCACAATTCAAAAAATTATGCTTCTTAGTTATGAATTAGAACCTACACAACTTATATCGAACAAAAATTTTTGCCTTTGGAAATTAAGTTATAGTTAAGGATACTTTGACCTATAAATTTCATTAAATGAAAAATATGAACAAAAAACTCCCAATTTAAGGGCTAAAAATTAAAAAGCACTCCAAAATAAAAACAATTAGTAGAAAACTTGAAGGTTAAACTTAATCTATATAAGCCCATTGCTTTCTAATGATGATCAGGTAAGGGATAAGATCAAGTCAAACAAGTAAAAAGACGACTCTAGGATTTAAAGTTAATGATCTCAACTTTTAATATTCTTAACACAACATAAGACTTTAGTCAATTCACGTGGTGTGTCCTTAACGAATGTATTGACAAAGACAACATTAATTTGGTATTTATATATAATTTCTCTATGAGTTCGACTGATCGACAAAATTAGACAATTTTAACACAAATCTCATATATATATTTCAAAAAATCATTTAAGACGTAGAATTTTGTAAAATATAATTTCTAGAATTTAAAATTTATAAATTCAAAAAACTCATTCTAGTATAGTAAGCATCATATATGGTGAATCCTTTTTCCTAGTATATAAAGTGCTATGATAATCTTTATCAAATCTGAATAATATAGTCATTTTGCAATTCCACTCAAATTTACAATTTATTATAATATCACTAATTTTTTCACTTATAATTTTTTTTCGCTTCGAAAATACCGAATTCAAATGATTTCACACTAAAATAGGTTCATGCGTCCAAGATTATGAGGAATAAATTTGTCATCCACATTCAATGGTAATGAAACTATAAAAGTAACATGCTTTTTTTCTAAAAGGGAAAAAGAGCGTACATTTTTCCTCGTTCGTTCTTTTTGTTGAATTTTTTTTTTAAAAGGAAATATAATGGTTGAGGTTTAGCTTTTACGTTTTCTTTTTTATTATTTAACGATTCGATATTCATGGATTAAATTTGACTAATTTAAATATATATTGAATAAGTTCATTAGGAAGATAAGACATTTTTATCGAAAAGTTTGACTAAGGATAAAGCAATAAAATTCTACTAAAGAGATTCGAAAAAAGTTAAAATAAATATACAAAAAATAATAAAGAGATTCGATAATTTTTATATATATGCATGTAAAGAAATATATATGTAATGTAATTTTCCTGATAAATTGGAAAAGGCTTGAATGTGTTGGGTAGCGAGATGAGTATTTTTTTGTTTCTTATTTGATGTTCGATAATTATTTTAGGACCTCAACTAATTAGAATATATACCCAATCGTTCTCTTTAAGATTTTTAAATGTTTTTATGTCTCAAACTAATATATCTAATTAAGGATAAATAAATTTTATATATCACAGAATAACTTTTGACTTTAAAAAAGCAAATATAACATATCGACACAAAATTTATCTAACTTTAATATTTTAATATAGAACATAAATTATATATATATACACATACAATTATATAAAAATTACAATAAAAAATAAATATATACTCATAACTTTAAATATATAATAATTTAATATTAATTATAAAATTTAAATTCTAAATTCGTCATTATACCAAAATTCAATATCCCATAGTGTCGGTTGAGCAATTAAAGAGACATGCAATTATTTAATTATTTTATGTATTCACTACATCAAGTGAATTTTTTTTAAAAAATTTGAATTCAAGAAACAATTATTAGATTTCAATTTCAAACAAGTTGCAAATTGCAATCACCTATAATTAAAAAATATTAAATATTTTAACTAGGCACTATGGTCGACATGCTATCACTATAATTTTAATTGAAAGGACCCAAAAGTAGATGTATAATTAATAATTTTGTTCGACTTTTTTTCATTTAACTTGAATCACGTAAATAAAGAAATGATTTTTTTAAAAAACAAAAGGAGTTTATTCCATAAAGTTTAAATTAAAGAATCTCTTTTGTAAAAGAAAAATAAATTCATTTTTTACATATTATAGCAAAATAAATAAATTGAAACAAAGAGAATATTTATTACGATTCTATTTTCAAAAATAATTCAACAAAGTAATTGTGGTAACTAATATACATTTGAAAGAAAATATATAATTTGGGACTCAACATTTTTGGCTGTGATGTATTGTCGATTGAAATTAACGATCCAACAAATGTGAAAATAAAGATAAACTTTGCGTCAAACGATGATAGCTTGGGCGGAGTTAGGGTATCATATTGCGTAGACCTTGTAGTTATATCAAAAAAAAAATATTAACTAAATATATAAATATTTATTAAAACTTAATAACAAAATGAATTATTGATCTAATGACATGGAATGAAACTTGCTTGAGCTTTTCAATATTCCATGAGCACTTTTGATACAATTTTCTTTGAAAATTCATAAATTTTAAAATAGTTATTAACCCATTTTCCCCCCTCTCGAGCCTCTAACATATGAGCCTATATATCAATAGGTTCCTATATTTTAAGTTCAAAAAAATATTACTTCATTTATTTAATTAATATTTTTTCGTCACTTTTTCTGGTTTACTATTATAGCTCAATATAAAAATCAAGAGATAATTTATTATATAATTATAATGATTTTATTTTTTTATTATTAATGCTTTAGTTATTTTCAGTTCTATCTCTGAACATTAAATGACATGTAATGATTATGAATGTTATAGTAAATTTTTTTATTTTACTTTCATTTTTTAAAAATATATCTAATTAAATATGAAAAAGTAAATATCAGACACTAAAAATAATTAACAATTTTCTTCAATTATCCCCCATATAGTGACAACGTGGTGGAAACACTCGTTGCATTTTTATACTTTGTTTCTTAAGTCAAATTTTGGAATAATGCTCTGAATGCCTCAAATTTATGAGTTGTCCAAGGAAACAATTATATATTACTACTCTCCGTTTCAAATTATATTTCATTTCTCGAGAATTATATAATCTAAATTTTAATTAATATTTTAAATTATACTGATATTTTCATTCAAATAATATAAACTCCACCTATAGGGGGTGTCGATAGTTAAATTCATTAACTCATTAGCTTATTCTTTTCCTAAAATCTACTGATAACTTACAAGTCAAAATTTAGTTCAGAATGTCAAAACGAGAAAAATTATTTGTCATATGAGGATTCCAATAAGTGACACAAGTCGTATTGTTGTTGTTGATTAACTTTCTATAAGGAGAAATTCGTAAATTTTTAATTAAATATGAAAAAATAAGGCAAAACTTATTTTAAGACGAAGAAATCTAACGTATAATATTGTCATGGGGTCACATTAATTTCCCTCTCCTGATACCTAACCCTAGAAAAGTCCAAAGGCTAGATATTCAACCAATGCTTTGAACCCATTCCAAATAAAATCTAAATAGGGTTTTTTAACCAACCAAACAACCCATGTTCATTTATTTATAGTTGAAATCATAATATTAATTAATTAATTAATTATTGTTTATTTATCATTACAATTAGTCAAACTTCTTGGAAGCAAAGCATGTGGGGTGGGGTGGGGTGGGGGTGGGGTGGGGGTATGCATGATTTATCACTTTTTCTACAAATATTTTTTGTTTTTGGCTCTAATTAATTTTTTTATTAAAATTTAAATTAAGCGTCTTTTCTGCTATGATGAATGACCTTTTTAACTTTAACAATACGTCATAAAGCACTTAAAATAAAAATAAAGAAATGGTAACATCAAATTACATCAACAACATCAAACTTGTCACTAATTTTCTACATATATTTATTTATTTTAATTTTTTTTTGGGAGACCAATTCCTAGTTTGTTTGATATGTCATCATCCTATTGTTGCATAATGCAATTCTTTTATTCTCAAGTCAACTATCTTACTACTAATTAATCTTTTAAAAATCATAAGTGTAATCTTTATGGTTTTATTTATTACATTAATTTCTTTTATTATTGTGACTAACCATAATAACTATCACTAATGTTTTTATTGACTGATAAGTAGGCATTAATTAATATATTATTGAAAATGAAAACATCATTTTTTTCCTCAATAATTAAATGATGTGATCAATTATATATTTCTAATAATTCATATAGATAGACTTGAGATAATTAACATCATTTTAATTTGCAACTATATGTCAGAATTCATATTTTAATCCAAATATTATTGGGAATAATTAATGAACAAAAAAAAATTAATATAATGATAGTAACATAAACGGAGACTCCTAATTTATAATTTTTTCCCCACATCGAGAATTATATACCAATTATAGATATAAAATTTTTAATTAGCCTTTGATTAACGTTGAAATAATTAATAAGATAATACATAACTAGATTTCATGTGGTTATGAAATTCTTAAGACTTCGATTAACAATATATTTAATGCTTAAGTAATAAAATAACACTCTTTAATTTATTTCATTTTATATAATGTTGTTCAATGACGTGGAAATATTTATTAAAAATTTTATACTATAATGTAAACAACTTTTTTTTTAAAATAATGGCAAAAATGAGATTAGTTTGTTCAAACAAATACACCAAATATAAGTTGGTACTTGTTAGTAACGTGCATGAAGTTGAACTTTTCAAAATCGCGGGAATTCAAGCCCATAATATGTATTGTTCGCTTTTTGATTCAAAAGGTTTGCTTTTGAGCTATACTTTTATCAAGCCCAAAAACGCTATCATGTGTATATACGTATCTTATGCGTTGTGTAAAGCTATTACTTTTCTTTTTCATATCAATATGGAACGTCTTAGTGTAAAATGTATCGTCAGATTCTTGACTATTTAAAAATCTGTTAATAGACTTCTTTTGTTTTTATCGGCCAACCCTATATAGATTATAGGTGTTACATCCTCACCTCAATGACTCAACGTCCTCGTTGAGCTTTGCGGCCCCTCTACCGTGCAGAGGGAGGATACCGTTCTATATCGCATTTGTTAAGAGTCTCAATCAAGTATTATTAACTTTGGTCCAAACAAACCTTAGAGATTTGCCTCCGCGATACTTTCATTAAACCTAAAAATACCTGAACTATGTGAACTTGTTATATATATACTTTATAAAGATCTTCATTTTCTCTTTTATTTTGATGTGTGAATAATTCGCCTAAGAATATAATATGTCCCAACATGCTTTGTAAAGATCTTTATTTATTTTTGATCCATCCTCATCGACACGCTTTTCATCATGGGCTTCACAAAACTAATACTCTCGTAATAAATTGCCCTATATAAATTTTATTTCTTGATAAGATAATATTATTAGTAGATAATAAAATAAATTGGAAGTCAAATATAATAAGTGAATTTATTTTTAAAATTGAACGAAGGAGTGGATGGATCATTACATTTCCAAGAAGTCAACTATATAATTGCCAGATTAAGGTTTTTTAACTGCTCAAATCTTGTATAGAAGTTGACTATTTTGTGGGACCCATTATCTTTTTTTCCTATTTATGGTCGGTGGATTAAAATAAATAAATAAATAAATAATTTTTTTTATATAAAAATAAATAAAATAAAATCTATTTTTTTTTGGACAAATAATAATTAAATATATCATGAAAGGCTGTTTTCTAGGCACATTGTGAAGGTCGCCTTATGCAATTGGGGTTGTCACTCGGTGCCTTGACTCTCTTAGGTAAAAATTTATTTATACTCGATATTTATATATTATTTTGAGCAAAATGATAGAACTTACATATTTTTAAAGTAAAATTATTATTTTTCTCTTATAAGTTTATAATTACATAAATCTCTCAAACTAATATAATAATATAAGCGTTGATATAGTAATTGATGCGCGAGATACATTAATCGTTAAGTAAGATACATTACATTTTATACATTATACACTAATCTGATATATATTTTATACATTATACACTAATATGATGCGCGAGATATATTAATCTGATGCGTAAGATACATTAATTTGATATGCGAGATACATTAATTTGATGAGCTGATACTTTAATCTGATGCGTGAAAATGAAAAATTTTAGCGATTTATAAAATTAAACAAGGAATAATAATAATAAAAGAACTTAAATGTGAATCTGTCATTTTTTCAAGAATTAGTGATTCGCTTTCATCCATAAATATTATCTCTCATAAATTATATAAAACCAATTTTATCAAAATTTACAAAATCTATCGTTGAATATTATATTTTAACGTTCTTTATATAAAATAAAAAGTAATTAAATTTTGATAAATTACAAATTTGAACACCACATGAGAGATAATTTTGATACTAACAAATGGACGAAGAGTAGAAATTAAGATTTATTGCTATTCGAATCATATTCAAACTTTTTCTAAAAAAATATTTTATTCCACTTTAATTACTCTCATGATAAGGCACACACATTTTTGTACCACAAATATTGTGTCAACTTGAATATTAATGGCCACCTTAATTAGAGGGGAAAAAAGAGAGTAAGGTAGTTCGAATCTTTAATGGAAAAGACAAGAAAATTATATTTGTCTTGCGTATGCACAAAACAAAGTGCCAAAAAGAAAAAAAGACGATTATCAGTGACGAAGCTAGATTTTCTTTTATATATATATATATATATATATATATATAGAATGTCATTAAAGAGTAATAATGGTTGCAATAACATATAATTATGAGGCAAGTAAAATTGAATACACGACCTGAAGAAATTCTCTCAATACATTAATCACTAAACTCAATATTTAACTTATGTTAAGAGATGCCAATGCGTATATGTTAGAGTTTGACTTTTATATATGCTAGAATTTTTCGACAAAGGGATCACTTGATACCCCTCGGTAAGGGTGCATCCGCCTATATATATATATATAAAAGTTCATAAGCTCTAAAATTTAGGTACGCCTCTGACGTATGATGATCATGATGGAAGACAAAATCATTAAAGAAGTTTGAATCCGATCCACGTTATTTTTGCTTGACCTTCTATACTAAACTCAATTTAATAAAATTTTCATATCCGATAAACTTTATATACAGTGAAAACTTAATTTAGAAATTGATATTCTTAAATTCATAAATTTAAGTAAATTGTAACTATTTCAAGTTTAGTCGATCCATATACTATATTTAGTAAGTTTTTAACTCAATTTTTTTATTTTAAGGAGTTTCATTGTTTTGTGTTAGACTATGAATTTCAAATTTCATTTGTGTTTTTCTTCCATTTCTGGTCAAACAAACATTTTACATAAATCAAGATAAACCAATCAAAAAAAAGTTACTAATTTTTATATAATAAAAAACAAGAAAAGTATATAATCCATGATCAATTAGCCGACATATTATCTTTATATTTTTTGAGTCAAAATAATAATAATATTTGTCATACGTGTCAAAAAAATGGCAAAAAGTTTACAACAAAAAACCTGCAAAAGTTCCTCTCTTTTCCCTTTTTCACATTAGTCAAACCTTATAAATACATAACATTAATAATGTGTTACAAAGTTTTGAAATAAAAAAAAAATATTAAATTTGAATTAGATGTATTTGTAATTAAAACCTATATTTTTTAATTTATTTATAATCACACTATTCATGGACTTTATTGTTATTTTTTTTAATTCTAATTATGAGACATTATTTTATTTTTATCAGTTTTTTAAAAAATAACATTTTTATACGAAGCAATTATTTAACTCTAGAATTTTATTTTAACTTAATGAATTGATTTATATACCTTAATTATGTTAGATCTTAAATTTCTAATATCTTTCGTTCTTTTCTTAAACTCTTGATAATTAATATTATATAAATTGAAACAAACAAACTAAAGAAGTACTAGTCCTTATATAGTAAAACAAAATTGAATTCTGGTTTAATGATTTATAACTACATAAATTTAATTGACTTATAAAAAAATGTTTTGAATTCTCACTTAATTTTTATTGAGTTAATTTAAAGCCACATAAATTTCATTTACTAATAAAAAATATTTTAAAATTCTCACTTAATTCTTACTTTGATTAATTTATAACCACATAAATTTTATTGACTTATGTTATACCATAGATTTCAAATATCCCTTATTCTTTCTTAAATTCTATATCCAATTAAATATCTTTATATAAATTGAAACACACTGACCAAGAATGAAAAAAAAAAGTATACTCTATACATTTTCCATACGTGTACACAAGCAAATAAAAAATTTCAAGTTCAAGCTCAAGCTTAAAATAACGAAAAAATAATTTCATTTGAAGCTATACTTTCATCAATAAACTTTAAATTACGTGAATCTAAATTTAATTTCTTCTATTCTTAACTAAGGGCGTCAAGTTCGAACTCTTAAAAATGAAAAAAAATCCCATTTAAAGAGCAACTTCTAAAAATAAATTTTGAATCACATGAATTCAAATTTAATCAGATCCCAATATATATATTAAACAATCAGACTCCAAAAAAGAGCAAAATAAAAAAATAAAAAAAATGTCAAACTATAAAAGTTCCTCTCTTTTTCCTTTCTCACATCAGTCAAAATAAATACATGTGTTACAAGATTCACGAGACAAACTATATTGGTAGGTGTCTCTTAAAAAAAGAACCTTTTTTCTCTATAAATATTTTTTTTTTTTCATTTTTTCCATCTATTTCTCTATATATATACATATTGAGCAAAGATCATAAAACAAGAGAGGACATACACAATTTTAATTATTTTTTTTTCAAAAAATATTAATTTTATTTTTTTAGAGTTATGGGTGATAATAGAGGATTAGGTGTTTTGGGAGTTTCAATGTGTGGTGCAGCACAAGAAATAGAACAGTTATCAAGAGAAAGTAGTCATTATAGTCTTTCTACTGGAATTTTACCTTCACTTGGTGCAAGAAGTAATAGAAGAGTTAAGCTTAAAAGATTTATTATTTCACCTTATGATCGACAATACAGGTTCTTTATTCTTCTTATTATAACTTTTTTTTTGGAGTTCAATGGTTTCGTATTCGATATTTACTGACTCGACTAATTTAGATTTGTGTTCATCATGTGTTGTATAAGATAGTCAAGGGGCAAGCTTATATCTATTCTTTTTCTTTGGAGTTGAATGATTTCGTATTTGAAATTTATTGACTCGACTAGTTTAGATTTGTGTTTGTGTAAGATAGTCAAGGGCAAGTTTAATTACATCCATTTCTTTTTGAGTTAAATGATTTCGTAATCGAAATTTACTGACTTGACTAATTCAGATTTGTATTTGTGTTGTGTAAGATAGTTTTTTTTTTTGGAGTTGAATAATTTCGTATTTAAAATTTACTGACTGGACTAATTCAGATTCGTGTTTTTTTTTGGAGTTGAATGATTTCGTATTTAAAATTTACTGACTAGACTAATTCAGATTCGTGTTCGTGTTGTGTAAAGATAGTTGAGGGGCAAGCTTATATATAGCTATTCTTCTTTTTTCTTTCTTTCTTTTTTTAATCATTTTGAGTTTGATTAATTTAGATTCATGCGATTTAAGATGATTAATGGAAAACTAACTTCTTTTATCATTCTTTTTATTTTAGACATTTTTAGAGTTTTCTGAGTTTGATTAATTTAAATTAGTGTAGCATAAAGTCGTTAAAGGATGAATCTTCTTGCTTCTATCATTCTTTTTAATTTAGTTATTTGATATTCTAAGGTTCAAATTACAATAGAGTCAAAATACTAGGCGATAGATGAAGTTAGCAAGAGGTGCACGAAATCGAATTATCAAAAACTTGATACGTAACATTTTTTTACTAATGGTAGTGTCAACCAACTTGACATTTGAATCGAGTATTTATTACCTCCCACTATAATTAAATGTAATTCAACGCAAATAAAAATAATAATATTAAAATTTGAATCTTGATTATCTAATTTTATTAATAAAATTTATAGGATCTTCTAGTATGCTCCACCACATTTCTTTTTTAACAATATAGTACACCTAGTGAATTATTGAAGTTTTTAAAGTCTTTGTTCAGTTATATATTTGTTTAATTTTCTTGTGCGTGGTTGTTGAAATTAACGTCTATGATATTTGTTAAGCCTCCAAGACTATGCATTATATATTATTTTTTTAATCTTCGAGACGATAAAAAATGATTATTCTTTTTCTTCTCGCCCCTATAAAGATTAATAGTGTTTTTACTTAGTCTCCAAAGTGATTCGATTCCTCAATCTATTTGTTAGAGATATTCAGTTACTTGAGCAAGCCTTACTAGCTTGTTGAGTTTTCCTAATGTTTGATCTATGAGTTATTTTTGATTTCGTGAATACTATTCTTTTAAAGGTTTGAGATTACGATAATATTTTTCGATAATGAGATATGATTTTGATTAATATCTAAATTATTTTTACACGTCTTTTGACTTTTTGTTGGAGAAAGTTAGAATCTTTGAGTAAACATGAAACATGTGTCTCTAGATCCGTCCAATGCTTTAATTTTTTTTAATTAATGACGAAGGTAAATTGAAAATTGCTATTTAAATTTTATTTTAATGATAGAGTTTCGGTTTTACGTATAATCCGTCCCTTCTTTTTAAAATAAAAAGAACGGTGATAAACTAGACAACGTGATACCTCCAACAATTTCGATAGAGTACATAAATATGTGTAAGTGACAAAATTTCAACAAATATTAATAGACGTTTAAACATAAAAATATGATATTTGTAAAAAAGATGATACATATTTTAAAGTTATGATATTTTTTTTTTGTGTGTATTATCTGAAACAATCTCTCTATTTATACAAAAATAAAAGTAAGGTCTACAGACTTTACGAATATCATATTTTCTTCGAACTTCTTGTAAAATTATAATCGACCTAGTTATTGGGTTGTTCCTTTTCTTTTCCTGGTGGGTGGGGGACAAAATATCATTCTTTTGACTCGCGTCCTTTCTGCATAATAAACAAAAAATATCTTTTCAACTGTTATACTTTTGTCTTTTCTACCCCTACTCCAGTTGCCTCTTTTGACACAAAATAAAACACTTTTTCTTTTATTGCTCGAACTTTCGTTAAATGGTATGCAAATATCCTTTGTCATATTTTTTGGGATATTACCATCCATAAACTAGAGCATATATGTCCTTCACTCTAATGGAAGACTAAATAGGGACACGTGCCATAATTTTATCCGCAAAAAAATATCGCATCGGTGGATAAGATTATGACATGTATATGTCCATTAATATAAAGGATATACATGCTCTAGTTTTTGAATAACAGGGAAACCAATGTATGACGGAGGATATTTACATACCATTTACGATAGTTCGGGGTATATCTCTAGATTATTTTATTAACATATGTTATTTCCCAAAAACACTAACAAAAATGAGCCTACTAAACTTGTATGTTTCACATATTTGGTGATTTCAATCATTTGACATTGTCTAAGAAATCAATCATAACAATAAAGTTGTCGAGTCCTTAGGTCACAGGTTCGAGCAGTGGAATCAGCTACAACTTTCTATTTATGTTTTACATTGCTTAATAAGAACAATCCTATATCTAAAAATTTGTAACTTTCTCATTTCAGATAATGTGCTAACAAGTTCAACATGTTGCATTTGATTCACGAGTCATCGTTCATTTTTCCTTTGAGCGATTTTGATTGGTTATTACTTATTAGTCCTGCTCGTCGTTTAGTAATGATCATCGATTTTTGCTAATGTAATGTTTGTAGGTTATGGGAGACATTTCTAGTTGTGCTGGTTGTTTACACTGCTTGGGTGTCCCCGTTCGAGTTTGGCTTTCTAGGAAAACCAGCAGGGCCACTCGCTAAGACGGACAATGTAGTCAATGGATTCTTCGCGATTGATATCATTCTTACCTTCTTTGTAGCTTTCTTGGATAGAACCACTTATCTACTTGTCGATGAACATAAAAAGATTGCTTGGAAGTATATGAGTACTTGGTTCTTATTCGATGTCATATCAACAATCCCTTCAGAACTTGCTGTGAAGATTTCCCCAAAACCTTTACGTCAGTATGGATTATTCAATATGCTTCGTTTGTGGCGTTTAAGAAGAGTTAGTGCATTGTTTGCCAGGTACTATAGTTAGACCTCTCTATAATAACGTTGTTTGTCTAGTGTATTCTTTTGGTTGCTATAGCGAAATGCTGATATAGAGGACATAAACATGAAAGTCGATTACAAAGAAAACTTAGTCGTTATAGTGAAAATGTTGTTATATAGGATGACTGTTATAGAGACGAGTTATTGTTTTTGTTTGAAACAGATTGGAGAAAGATAGGAACTTCAATTACTTTTGGGTTCGATGTGCAAAGCTTGTTTGTGTAAGTACATTTCGCCCTCCTTTGGTTAAGCGTTGAATCGATGTTGTTCTGATCAATGTGTTGGTTCTTCTCTATAGGTCACTCTTTTTGCTGTTCATTGTGCCGGATGCTTTTATTATCTTATCGCGGCTCATTATCCTGATCCAAAGAGGACATGGATCGGAGTTGCTATGGATGACTTCCTTAATCAGAGCTTATGGATTCGTTATATCACTTCTATTTATTGGTCGATAACTACTCTCACTACAGTCGGTTATGGAGATCTGCATCCAGAGAATACGCGGGAAATGATCTTTGATATTTTCTACATGCTCTTTAACTTGGGATTGACTGCATACTTAATAGGAAATATGACTAACTTGGTTGTGCACGGGACGAGTAGGACTAGAAAATTTGTGAGTAAAAGTTATCTTATCGTTCGATTGTTTTATCAGTAATTCTATAATTTTGTTAGGTTCTAAAATGCATCTGTTCGAATTGCTGCATCAGAGAGATACAATTCAAGCTGCTTCGAGCTTTGCACAGAGGAACCAATTGCCTGCTCGACTCCAAGATCAGATGCTTGCACACTTGTGCTTGAAGTTCAGAACAGACTCGGAAGGGCTGCAGCAGCAAGAGACACTCGAGTCTCTTCCTAAAGCTATCCGTTCAAGCGTTTCACATTTTCTTTTCTACTCTTTAGTAGATAAGGTTTACCTGTTTCGTGGAGTGTCAAACGATCTACTCTTCCAGCTGGTAACTTCATGAATCAGATATTTAATCGCCGTCCTAAATCATATCTTTTTTCTCTAATATTTGATATTTTCTTCGTGATTCAAGGTCTCCGAGATGAAGGCAGAGTACTTTCCTCCCAAAGAGGATGTCATTTTGCAGAATGAAGCACCAACCGACTTCTATATTCTTGTAACAGGCGCTGTGGTAATTTTGAACCTCTTTTTTGTTATCTGAACTCGGAAAGTTTTCATGTATCGTGGTGTTTTACTTGCTAGTACGAGTCTAATGTTGAACCTATATGACAGGATCTAGTGGTGCTTAAAAACGGAGTTGAACAGGCAAGTTTCATCTAACATGTGCAAAAACCTTCATATTTACAATATGTTCACTCAAGTCTTTTTGATGAAGTACATATATATCTTTTCCGAAACCACAAGTGGTGAGCTGATACTAAAACGGATATTTCAGGTTGTCGGAGAGGTCAGGGCTGGTGATCTTTGTGGTGAAATTGGGGTTCTTTGTTATAGGCCTCAATTATTTACAGTACGAACGAAGAGACTGTGCCAGCTACTACGTATGAATCGTACCACATTTCTGAATATCGTCCAGGCCAATGTTGGGGACGGGACAATAATCATGAATAATCTCCTTCAGGTATGAACGCCTCAAACGTTTCCTAATTTGGACGATTTCAAATAAAATGATTTTGACTAAACACGGATGTTATGTTTTTCGCAGCATTTGAAGGAAATGAAGAATCCAATTATGGAGGGTGTTCTACTTGAGACCGAGCATATGTTAGCTCGCGGTAGAATGGACTTGCCTCTCACCCTTTGCTTTGCAACACTTAGAAGTGATGACTTATTGTTGCATCACTTGTTGAAGCGCGGTCTTGATCCTAATGAATCAGATAACAACGGAAGATCCGCGTTGGTTAGTACTCTTACGATCATCTGTTACCTTAAGCTTGGATTCTATGTAACTTGATTTCTTACTGTTTTTTTCTCTTATCAGCATATCGCTGCGTCTAAAGGCATTGAGAACTGTGTGGTTCTTCTGCTCGATTTCGGGGCTGATCCCAATAGTAGAGGTACGATCCATGCCAAAAGTTTGTTTTTGTCCAAACATTAAAGAGTTCATTTTTGCGAGTTTCATACTCTAGCTATCAGTTGTCCCCTTTTCCTACCACGTCCATCGACACAAAGCCAGATATAGGAGTTTGATTTTGTTTCTTGTATAAACAGATTCAGAAGGAAATGTGCCATTGTGGGAGGCTATCATGGGGAAGCACGAATCAGTTATCCAATTACTCGTTGACAACGGTGCTAAAATATCAGCTGGTGATGTGGGGCATTTCGCCTGCGTTGCTGTTGAACAGAACAACTTGAGTTTGCTTAAGGAGATTGTCCGTTATGGCGGGGATGTCACGCTTCCCAAGATCAACGGTTCATCAGCTCTCCATGTAGCTGTTTGTGAAGGTAATATAGAAATAGTTAAGTACCTCTTGGATCGAGGGGCTAACATTGATCAACCAGACGAACATAATTGGACCCCTCGGGACCTTGCTGAGCAACAAGGACATGAAGACATCAAAGAACTCTTCGAATCCAGGGTAATGATGAGAACTCGATCCGTTGATCCTATCCCTGAGGAACGAGGGGTTCGATTTCTTGGTAGGTTCAAAAGTGAGCCAACAATCTCCCCTGCATCCCATGGAGTCTCATTTCTAGGACTAGATGGATCATTAGGACGATCACGTCCTAGACGTAGGTCTAATAACTTCCACAACTCATTATTCGGGATAATGTCAGCAAAGCAGACCAATGAGCACGACGTGCTGTTATCTGCAAACGACACTAACGTAAGTATCACGACAACCAAGACTTATGCTCCTCGAGTGACCGTGTGTTGCCCTGAGAAAAGAGACAATGGGGGAAAACTCATTTTACTCCCACAGAGTTTTAAAGAGCTACTTCAAATTGGTTCTACTAGATATGGTATCTCTCAAGCCAAAGTTGTAAGCAAAGATGGAGCTGAAATCGATGAAATTGAGTTGATCAGAGATGGTGATCGTTTAGTTTTTGTTAGCGATACAGAAAACAATATCGATGAAGCTAAATCATCATAATTGTAGTGAGTTGAGGTGAAAACCAATGTTCTTTTTTTTTTTTTTGTAGTGAATTGAGTGTAAACTAATTCACAGCCAATTTGTGGAACATGTAAAGCTCAGAATGAGAATATATATATACAAATATTGATAGTTCAGAAACTCGTCTGATATTCTCTTTCGACTTGTATAATCGATGAGTGTCAAGTGTATTCTCACACATTTTAAATGTAAATGGTGACGTTGCTATCAGGCGGGAGGGGGGAAGGTAATGGTGAAGCCTCCATTGCCATAACTCGAAATCAGTTACTTGAAGTTGGTGACTTTTTACACTTCATCAAAAGAATGTTAAATAAGTTACATCCAAATTGACAATCTTGTATCTTATCTTGCTCTCAGCTCTGATATTGATAGCCCGTTTATCGAGTACCTTACTACTTCTTCGGAGATCTCTGCACGTTGATCCCCTCTCTCGATGAAAAATCCTGGTCGTTGTGGTGGTGGTGGTTGTTGTTTAGTATCATTCATAAGCATTGAAACAACATTTGACATTGAAGGCCTATCTTTTGCATAGTCTTGCACACAAAGAAGTCCCACATGAATGCATCTCATTACTTCATCGCGCGAACATGATTCAATTAGTGTTGCATCTATTAACTCCAAAGCTCTCTCTTCTCTCCACAACTCCCATGCCTAAAAACATAGTACTAATAGTTATATGTTTCTACATTTCGCGAGATATGTTCATAGTTTAGTCGAGAGACTTACCAGTCCTATGAGGTTTAATGGATGTTCGGTATCATAGCAGCTGTTGTTTTTCTTGCCACTAACAATTTCTAACAGTAAAACTCCAAAGCTGAATACATCCGTTTTCGTTGAAACAATGCCTCTCAAGGCATACTCTGGAGACATATAGCCACTGAAGTTGTATCCGAAAAATGTATTCAGAACTTCAAGAAATATCATACATAAACTTGTAAATGAAAACATTGCTTATTTACTTACTGTGTTCCAACGATTCTTTTCGTGTTTGCTTCAGATTCTTGTGTTCCAAATATCCTCGCCATGCCAAAGTCTGAAATCTTTGGATTCATTTCCGCGTCAAGTAAGATGTTGCTTGCTTTTAAATATCTATGAATCACTTTCAACCTTGAATATTTATGCAGATACAGTATACCCTGAGCAATCCCTTCGATGATTCTGAATCGTGTCTCCCAATTTAGTAGCTCCTTTTTGTTACTATCTGTTCATATCATTGTAAAGAAATGAAATTTCTTGACAAAGTATTCGAATTATTGAAGATGAAAAACATGATATTTACCAAAGAGGAAGAAGTCTAGGCTTTTGTTGTGCATGTATTCATATACTAAAATCCGTTCTTCGCGTTGAGTACAGTATCCTAGAAGCCTAACAAGGTTAGTATGTTGAAGCTTTGCAATCAATAAAATTTCATTCTTGAACTCCAATAGGCCTTGTCCTGAACTAGTCGAAAGTCTTTTTATAGCTACTTCTTGCCCATCAAGCATTTCTCCCTGAAGAAAAATGACTCGTTTAAGTATTTATGCTTCTGTGAATCATATTCATATAAAAAGTATCATGTTCACCTTGTAAACTGGTCCGAATCCACCTTCCCCGAGCTTATTTCCTGGTGAAAAATTGTCTGTGGCGATTGCTAGGCTCTCGAAGCTGTATAACTGCACTTCGTGGCTCATTTTCTTGTCTATTTTTCTCTTTTTAGATACATTTGCTGTTTGATTAAGCAATAGCAAAGCTGTTGCTTTTGCTTTCCCTGATAGTGAAAGAGGAAGTTGTGGGGATCAGAACCCAAGTATAGCATTTCTATATTGCTCGGACTTTTAAAAAATGTTGTTTGGTGTGTGTCAGATCCGTCAAAAGTTTGAGGATCCGACAGGAGTAGTACTGTGGCTTGCATTTTAGCAGAGTCCGAGCAAAATAGTTGAATTATACTGGTGCAAGCTTCTAGCTAAAATTCTTCGAGTGCTCACCTTTTCCGTGTAGAAAGTAGCATAGGGAGCTAAGTCCTACGAATAGTGTCAAACCGATTGCAGCTATAAACCATATCCACCATTTTGTTGCTGCATCAACAACAGAACAACATAACGAGTGAAATTCCACAAGTGGAGTCTGGAGAGGGTAGAGTATACACAGACCTTACCCCTACCATGTGGAGGTAGAGATACTGTTTCTGAAGGACCCTCGGCTCAAGAGCAACAAATCAAAGTAGTTATGTAAACGGAGAAAACGACAGTGCAGAAAACATGACAAGTAAAAAGAAAAACAATGCAGAACATTCAGCAAAAGGAGCAGTAACAACATCAACACAGATGATCTAAATGACCTTTCGCTGGATATACTCGTAACAAGGACTAGATTGTGTAATGATGATACTACAAAAGAATACGTGCCTAAAACGTGTAGTTCTTTATTAAACAGACTATATCGAGGAAACAATCAAAAAAAGGTTTTCATTTTCAATCATATACAATAATTCAAGAGCAAGGTTTAGACACAAATACATACAAGTTCCTTCAGACGATCCTGACGTTGAATTGGGAGATGGTTCTGGTGCTAAATCTGGAGGAAGTGAGATTGTACTTGGTACATTTGTGTTGCTCTGATTTCTTATTGGCACCAAATCTATGAAAACACATTGCACAATTCATCGTTAGAGTCCGCTTTACTAACTCTAGTTACTTGCTAGTGATCGAAATAATGCACTTCCCTGGACCACAAGAGTCAACTGTACGCAGCCTTACCTCTGGTCACACGACAACAACATAAAAAAAAGATAATGAAGTAAATATGAATATACCTCTTTCGTCATCAAGAATGAAAACATCCGATTCAAGTGAGTTCAAAATCGATACGTTACTCCAAACATCACAACCAGTTCCATTAGCTGTGATAGAGGCAAAAGCAGCACAAGAACAGTTTTTCTCACACTGTCTCTTGCAATCAAATAAGCTCATGTTGTTGTCTTCAAACCTAAATCTATTACCAGATACACTATTTGGCCTTCTGTTGAACCACGAATCGTTTCTAATCGAGCACCCAATGGATTCTTCTGTCACACAACCAGGACTAGGCTTGTAAAAACACACCCCAAAAGGTCCTGCTGCTCCTCTTTCCTTGATAAAACCAAATGTATCCATTACATATCTAGACAAAGTTCGAGCCTCACTAACCGAATAAGTCACATACTTCTCATCTTCAGTCGAAACAAAATTCAAGTTAACATACTCATAGTGTGATACTCGCGATACATTACCAAACGTCTCATTTCCCCAGGGTCCACTCGTCCAAAACACACTTCCCATCCACCATATTATCAATTGGTCAATGTCATTCGTGTCTACACCAAACGTAAATGACCCCGAGGCAGGTACATCTTTGCTTCTCCAAGAAACCAGTGACCACATCTGTCCTGTTTTAACATTTCTCCCTAGTTTCATCCCAGGTAATAGTGTATCAGTAGGATAATCAAAACTTTGCCACAATGTTTTATTCTCTAAACCATTACTATTCAATTCCACTAACACAAAATTTCCATTATCAAATAGTGTAGCACTTGCATTTCTTGTTGTTACATTATAAGAACTTAACATAATAAAACTATCATCTCCATAGAAAATTTTCAAATTTCCATCATCATCCAATGTGAGAGAGTTACCTGATGCATATTGTATTGGAATATCGCGATTTGCAACCCAAACGGGGCGATCATCACCGGGGTATAAGGTCATGTTAGAGGGTAAATTGTAGAATATGCCTATATAGTGTGTTTTATTGCCATCAAGGCTAAAAAACTCAAGCCTGAATTCTTTGTTTGGTGATTCCAATTTTTCTCCAACTCTAAGGTGTTGGCCTTGAAAAATTGTGGTGTTTTGGGCAAAAGAAATGTTTATGAAGAGGAAAAATAGTAGGATTTTTAGGCATGCCATTGAAGAACTATTGTTCTAGTATGAAAGTTTTTTTTATTGTATAGATATTTGAATTATTGTTATAACAAAGTTTAAGTCATTTTGTTTGTTAAACTGTTGAAAAGTTGACTTTGTCAAAATAGGCAAGCAGAACAATTTCAATTGATTAGGAAGATTATTGGAATTTTCTTCCCTTTTTTGATGGTCTTAGCTAGATTCCATTTTTTTCTTCTTTTTTTAATTGTGGTGTCCGAGTCAGCTGATGCGTACCTCAACTAATTTTATGGGATATTTGTTGGATATAGCAAGAGTTAATGAGAAATGAAGGAAGACGAACAGAGGAACTGGAAAATATTCTCTTATGCTTTAAGAAAAGAATTTCTCCCTCATTGGTGGTGGAAAGAAAAAATAGAAAAACAAGCTGTTAAAAGGATTGAAAAGAGGTCGTCGCTCGGCTTAAGCTCTGGAAAATGATCGATTGAGAGATTATTTCGGAACCAGTTCTTCTTGGCTATAAATACCAATAATTCTTCATCGGATACTAGAAATGGAATAATTTGCTTAAGGAGATACTGTGCATTCAGTGTACTTATCTTCTTTCCATGCTGTTTTTACAGATTTTGGTATTTTTTTTTATTATACAGATTTTAGTCTTTATTAATTAATTAATTTTTATTCTTCACAGGTTTATTTAAACTTTGGTAACTTCGTGTTTCTGCAAAGTTTCTTGTAATTAGTAGTACTGTTTTAAACACAGATTATATAACAATAGTTTCCATCACCTCCTAACAACAACAAGTACCAGTAACTTTGGGTCAGCTTATACGCACCTGGACTAGTTTCGTGGGATACTTTCTACCTCACACGAATAATCTGAATCAGCTTGCGCGCTGTTATATCTCTTGCGCCTCAACTATTTTCACAAAATACTTGCTACGTTCTGCCACTAACAAGTACGTACCATGTAATAACTCTAGATCAATCTCCACACACCTCAACTAATTTTATAGAATACTTACTATCTTCCACCAACAACAGATATTAACGTACAAAATGGTTTGGGGACCAACTAAGACTTAATGGTAGTATATACTTTTTCCCAGTCTTGAATATTTTAGGTTGCAGCTGGCGTTGACTAGTTAACGTGTTCTTTTTACTAGAATTTGAATTATATATATTTTATATGGTGTAAATAATCCTTGCGTTATCAATATAAAATCAACTAAATCTAAGAGGTCAATTACTACTAGTACATATCTTAATAAAGTATTCATAAAATGATAACATATATTAATTAATCATGGTCAAGTCAAAAAAGTATATGTAATATTATGTATCATATAAGTATTGATTAGATCTAATAATAAAAATAAGTTTTTGCTTTGAAGTGTATTCTCTATGACTAGTCATATGAAAAATGATGTATATTCATTGAGTTTTAGTTGGTGAAAAAGAATTTGTGAATGTGTGATTCAACAGAATATGAATTATTTTTAGCTCATTGAGAATGTGATTTTTGATAGAAAAATATAAATACAAAAAAATTAAGATAAAATATTAATACATAGTCGAGTCATTTCTTTCTTTCGTGAAGAGAACATGGTCCTGTCTTGGAGTACCTTATTGACTTCCTTTGCTCCTTTCCATTAAGGAGATACGTGGAGAGAATTAGAAGTCGGGAAATCGAACTTTCATAAGTTTAATTTTCAAATATCCAATTAATTTGAGCTGTTGAGATTCTCTTACGATAATTCTTTTAGTTTGGTTATCTAACTAATTTTTTTTTGTCAATATTCTTTTTCTTAGTATATTAAGTATTCGAGCTTCTTCAGCTCTTATATTTTTAATTTTTTTTTAAAAAAGTTGTGAGTCTATCCGAAACAATCTCACTACTTCACATAAAATAAAAATAAAATGTGATTACACTCTTATCATCCTCAAATCCCATTCCTAAATCACACAAATTTTTGTTATATTTACTTTTGCCATATTTTGTATTTTCATTTATTTTAAATGTTTCAAAAAGAAAATAGACTACAATAGTTTTCTACTCCGTACTTGACTATTCAATATTTACCCGGAGCGATAATTGGTACATCAAAAATATATTCTCCTCACTCCTCTCACAGTTCTAGTGTCCTCATAGTAAATGAATCGTACTGTCTCACAATATTTTAAACTCCACCCATATACTACGTTAATGAGTGAACAACTCAAAACCTCTAATCATAAAAGAAGATATACTATAGACGCATCCACTAAAAAAGTAAGGGAAACTTTCACATATAGCCACTTAAAAATAATTAATTACTCTCTATAGCTATAGTTTGATAATTACAATTTGTAGCTACAAGTTATATAGAGGAGAGAGGCGAGCGAGACTGGGAGAGAGAGGAGAGAGGCGAGAGAGAGGGAGAAAGGTGAATTGTATATGTATATTGGTTAGATAATTGTATATTATACATATGTAATTGTATATATGGCAAGAGAGATTGGAGAGGGAGGAGAGAGGCGAGCGAGATCGCGAGAGAGAGGAGAGAGGCGAGCGAGAGAGGGCAGAGAGTGGGAGAGAGGTGAATTGTATATGTATATAACTGTATATTATACATATATATTTGTATAAATGGCAGCGAGATTGGGAGAGAGAGGAGAGAGGCGAGCGAGATTGAGAGAGGGAGGAGAGAGGCGAGAGAGAGAGGGCAGAGAGTGGGAGAGAGGTGAATTGTATATGTATATAGGCTAAAAAAGTGTATATTATACATATTTATTTATATATTCTGGCGAATTATACATATACAAACATGACTAATTATACAAACTCGAAGTCAACCCATGTAATTAATGTATAATGTTAGTCGCGAGTGGTAATTATAGCAAACTATAGCTATAATGAGTAATTAAATAATATAAATTTGCTTATCCGCGTAATTTTCCCAAAAAATAATCATAAAAGAAGATATAAAAAGAAAGCAGCCCTCTTCCAAGCAAAAATCAACTAGGAAACGTAGTCTTATTCGATGAATGGTAGTGAATAGATATAGTAAAATATAATATAAAAATAAAATACAAAGGGGAGTTTCTATGTGCAATTGACTCTTTTACCCTTCTCAATCTAGTAAAGCACATGCTTCTCAAAAGTAATTTTATCCACAACTCAAGGGTAAAATAGTCAAAAAATCTTCTATTAGATTGCGCCCCACCCCCTTCCAGCTCTGTCCCAATCACATTATTATTATTATTATATATATATATATATATATATATATATATATATATATATAAACACTATATACTCTCATCTCTCTGGACTGTGCTGAAATTTTTTCGATCAAAAAAAAAAAAAAAAAAATCGAACCGGAAAATCACCCAATTTCGACCGGAAAAAATGTCGGGAAAAGGAGCTAAGGGTTTGATTATGGGGAAAACAGCGGCTAATAAGGATAAAGAAAAGGAGAAGAAGAAACCCACTTCTCGTTCTTCTCGTGCTGGTCTTCAGGTTTTTTCTTCTTCTGAGTTTGCTATTAATTCTTCATTTTTTTTTTATGTTTTTGGATTGATTATTTGATTTATGATCGTAAATTAGGGTTTTTGATTGGCTTATAGTTTCTGGGTTTGGCTGGAAAATTCAAATTGGATTTAAAGTTCTCTGTTTTACTGGAAAAGTTGTTGAATTTGCATAAAAATGTGTAATTGGAAAAGAGTTGATTATTATTTAGTTATGATTTATGGTTTTGTCATTCTTTTTGATATATAGTTAAATTTTATGATGTTCATTGTGTTAGATTATTCGATATGGAATTGAGCTTGAATTTGAAAAAGTTTGCGCATTTTAATCTGTTAAAGCTGATTTTTTTTTTGTTTTAATAAGTCATTTTGATGAGAAATGTTAAGTTTCTGGTTGTTGATGTTGCGCGTTTAAGCATTGAAGTGAGGCGGAAAACATGTTGAGTGCTTTGTCTAGCTTTATGGGAGCTTTAGTGTCATCGTGAAGGTTCTAAGGCGTACATCTCCTTGAGAATGAGCATGATTTTGAAGTTGCGACTTTTAAAAAATTCATATTTCACTTCGTTTTTGTTTGATTTTTTCGTTTATATATTTGTTATTCATGCTTATGATTGTTAATGTTGGACTACACAAACACATTGCCTTTTTTCGTTTAAAGTTCACATTTTATTTGTGGTTTGTGTTGAAAGCTCCAAAGGACCTTAGAGCTTTTGTTGTGCTTTTTGCTTAATTGCCACTATCTTTTTTGTGTTTCGTAGTTGTTCTCTGTTGTTGTATTTAGTTTTTTTTTTCCTCAGATGTAGTTAAGGACTTAGGGGATTATTCCAACCCTATAGATTTGGCTCGGATCCTGTATATGTAGTAAAAAGTCCACTAAATAAGTACTCCCTCTGTCCCAAAATACTTGTCACGTTTCACAGTTTGCGAGTCAAACTATTTGAACTTTGACCAACACTTTAAAATATATTTTATCATCATATTGATATGTGAAGCATTGCAAATTAGAGTATTTTTTTTGGGTAATTCCTTGAATATTTGAATTCAAACTTTAAAATTGATCTAATGAAATGTAACTCCAACGATTAGTCAAATTGACTAATGAAAAGTGAAACATGACAACTATTTTGGGATGGGAGGGAGTACAAATAATAGAGTTCAAAATCGTTAAATCAAATGGTTTGTGGTAGAATTCAAACCCGAACCCATAATGTTCAAATCCTTACACTGCCTCTGGTTTTCCCCTCCTTTTTTTGGGGATTTTTGGAATATCTTTTATTACTTTGCAACTAAAGAAATGTGTATGGGTAATACATATTAGAAAAGATTGGTCCACTATTTAATAATGGTTTACACATTTTTTAGATGTAGATTACGTAGATATATAACCTTTATTCTATTCAATATGATATTAAGCTGAACTGGAACCTTTGTCCTTTATCATTATTTAATTTTCTCCCCTGAGACAAAGTCTTTTACCCCGCTGATTTTCGGGTACTTGCAAATAATTCTTTATTACAATTTATTTGAGATGAAGTGAGGAACTAGAGCCTGTGTTCTTGTTGTTGACTCTTTGGCCTATTTATTTAGTCCCACATCGGAGTTTTATGTATTGTGAAGGAGAATTTGGGGTTATAAAAGAACTCCTCCTCCTTCATTGTAAAATGCACCATTTGTAATCTCTTCTCTCTATCTAATAAAAGCAGGCTGCTTTGAGCGGTGCTCGGAGATTAAGCTTTCGCGGCTGAACTCCATTATTAAAATTGTTCGGTCTCTTTTCTCTTCTTTTCAGTTAATATTCGATATTACTTGTCGGGTATCTTTGTTAGTGTTCTGTCCGGTTCAGTTCATTTGAACCGGTTCATTTCACTAAAGTTGTTCCGTTTTGTAGGGAAATTACCCGAATTTCCCAACAAGTGGTATCAGAGCCAAGGTTCTGTCTGAGTATGCTCTGTGGTTGCAGCTGCGTCTGATCTTCCACATCAGAAAAGAATTATTTTGGTCATTTTGTGTCGAAAGTTTTTTCTAAGTCAGAGTTCTGTCTGAGTATGCTCTGTGGTTGCAGTTTAGCCTGATCTTCCACACCAGAAAGGAATTACTTTGTCTCAGTAGAAGCCTTCGATTGTTTGAAATTCTGTTGTAATATCCAATATTTTTTTTTGAGTCTGTAATGGCAAATAAAGATCAAGAAATGGAGTCTATTGCAAATATTCCACCGAAGACATCGGGTGCCTCGTCATCATGGTCAAGATTCCCGATGTCTACTTTGAAGTTGGCGGTTGAAATATTCGATGGTACGGGCCATTTCGGTATGTGGCAAGGGGAGGTTTTGGACTCCCTTTTCCAGCAGGGTCTTGATATTGCTATTGAAGAAGTCAAACTAGAAGGAGTTGAAGATAAAGATTGGAAAATCATTAATCGGTTGGCATGCGGAACAATTCGATCGTGTCTATCCAGGGAGCAAAAGTATGCTTTCAAGAATGAGACTTCTGCATACAAATTGTGGAAGGCATTGGAGGACAAGTTTCTGAAAAAGAGTGGTCAGAACAAGCTCCTAATGAAGAAAAGGTTGTTCCGATTTGATTACAAACAAGGTACTACTATGAATGAACATATCACTATGTTTAATCAATTAGTAGCAGACTTGCTTAATTTAGATGTCATATTCGATGATGAAGATCTGGCTTTGATGTTGTTATCATCTCTTCCCGATGAATTTGAACATTTGGAGACAACGTTACTTCACGGGAAGGAGAATGTGTCGTTAGATGCTGTTTGTTCTGCTTTATATAGTCATGAACTGAGAAAGCAGGATAAGATGAAAACAAAGGCAACAACATCAGAAGAAGTATTGGTGGCAAGAGGTCGTCATCAAAACCAGACAAAAGGGAGAAGAGGAAGGTCCAAATCAAAAGGTCGAGCCATTGCCAAAGATGAGTGTGCTTTCTGTCATGAGAAAGGGCACTGGAGGAAAGACTGTCCAAAGTTGAAGAAGAAAGGGAAGGCTCCGCAAGACGCCAATGTTGCAGAATGCAAAAGCGATGCGGAATCAGATATCTCTTTAGTGGTCGCTCCTACAACATCACATGCAGATGAGTGGATATTGGATTCAGGTTGTACCTATCATATGTGTCCCATTCGGGAGTGGTTCTTTGAATTTCAGGATCTCGATGGCGGAGTTGTTTACATGGGTAATGATAATTCATGTAAAACAACCGGAATAGGTTCAATCAAACTGCAGAATCATGATGGATCCACCAGAATCTTGCGAGATGTGCGGTACGTGCCAAAGTTGAAGAAGAATCTCATCTCATTGGGGGCTTTAGAATCTAAAGGCCTAGTTATAACGATGCGAGATGGAGTTCTTAAAGCAACTTCTGGAGCGTTGGTGATGTTGAAGGGTGTGAGAAAGAACAATCTGTATTACTATCAAGGTAGTACAGTGGTCGGGACAGTAACAACAGTAACTTCTTGCACCAAGAAAGATACTGAGGCAACGAAGCTGTGGCATATGCGGTTGGGACATGCTGGTGAAAAATCTTTGCAAATTCTTGCCAAGCAAGGATTGTTGAAAGGTACGAAGACTTGCAAACTTGAGTTTTGTGAACATTGTGTTCTTGGAAAACAACGAAGAGTGAAGTTTGGCACTGCAATTCATAATACCAAGGGTATTCTGGATTATGTGCATTCAGATGTATGGGGACCTGCCAAGACTCCGTCTCTTGGAGGAAGGCATTATTTTGTCACTTTTGTTGATGATTTTTCCAGGAGAGTTTGGGTGTTTTCTATGAAGAACAAAGATGATGTACTTGGAATTTTCCTTAAGTGGAAAGTTCAAGTTGAAAACCAGACGGGAAGGAAGATCAAGGTTCTCCGAACAGACAATGGTGGAGAATACAAGAGTGATCCGTTCCTTAAGGTATGCCAAGACTGTGGCATAGTTCGGCACTTCACCGTCAGGAAAACACCGCAACAGAATGGGGTGTCAGAGCGTATGAACAGGACACTTGTGGAGAAAGTTCGCTGTATGCTGTCTAATGCTGGGTTAGGCAGAAAATTTTGGGCTGAGGCGATAACATATGCTCAACATCTCGTCAATCGTTTGCCATCATCTGCTATTGATGGCAAAACTCCATTAGAGGTATGGTCTGGAAAACCTGCAACTGATTATGATACTTTGCACGTTTTTGGTTCTGTTGCATATTATCATGTGATTGAATCAAAGTTGGATCCACGGGCAAAGAAGGCTTTGTTCATGGGATTCAATGCTGGAGTGAAGGGATACCGTCTGTGGTGTCTCGAGGCAAAGAAAACAATTATAAGCAGAGATGTTACCTTTGATGAATCTGCCATGTTAAAGAAGGTAAATCCAGAAGATGCTGAGAGTACTCCTGAACAGGTGGCGTGTACTCCGAAGCAGGTGGAGTTTGAGGAGACAGTGGTGATCCCAGCACGGAGCACCACGAGTGACTCTCCTACGGCAGAAGAAGAGTCAGATGAGGAAGAGGTTCCTACCCAAGAACCTCTACAGCAATCGGAGCCAATTGCAGTTAGAAGACAGAGACGAGCGATCCAAAAGCCCGCTCGTTTCACTGACATGGTAGCTTATGCACTTCCAGTTTCAGATGAAGATGTTCCATCCACCTACCCAGAGGCCATACGAAGTTCAGAAAGTGGCAATTGGGCAGGTGCAATGGAAGAGGAAATGCAATCCCTCAAGAAGAACATGACGTGGAAGTTGACACAACTACCGATAGGCAAGAAGGCAATTGGATGCAAATGGGTATTTGCAAAGAAAGAAGGATTTCCCGATAAAGACGATGTTCGCTACAAGGCAAGGTTGGTAGCTAAAGGCTACGCTCAAAGGGAGGGAATTGATTATAATGAGGTATTTTCTCCAGTTGTTAAACATTCCTCCATTAGAATTATGTTGGCCTTGGTAGCGCAGTTGAATTTGGAGCTAGCTCAACTTGATGTGAAGACCGCGTTCCTACACGGTGATTTGAAGGAGGAAATCTATATGACTCAGCCAGAAGGAAATAAGGTTGCTGATAAAGAGAATTGGGTTTGCAAACTTGTCAAATCATTGTACGGACTGAAACAATCTCCGAGACAGTGGTACAAACGATTTGATAGTTTCATGAAGGGTCAGAAGTACAAGAGAAGCAAATACGATCATTGTGTGTATTTGCGCAGGCTTCAAGACGGTTCCTACATCTACTTACTCTTATATGTTGATGATATGCTGATTGCAGCAAAGAGCCAAACTGAGATTGACAAACTGAAGGCTCAGTTGAGTAAAGAGTTCGAGATGAAGGATTTGGGGGAAGCCAAGAAGATTCTCGGCATGGAGATAAACAGGGACAGAGAGAGAGGCAAGCTTTGGCTGTCACAGAAGCAGTATTTGAAGAAGGTACTAAGACGTTTTGGTATGCACGAAGATACAAAACACGTGAGTACCCCACTTGCTCCTCATTTGAAACTGAGTAGCCGGTTATCTCCGACGACTGATGAAGAGCGAGAATACATGGCGAAAGTCCCGTATGCAAATGCAGTTGGAAGCTTGATGTATGCAATGGTGTGTACGAGACCAGATATTTCACAGGCTGTTAGTGTTGTTAGCAGGTACATGCATGATCCAGGCCAGGGTCATTGGCAAGCTGTGAAATGGATTCTACGGTATCTGCAAAATACCGTAGATATTGGATTGGTATTCGAGCAGGATAAATCACTTGGTCAATGCATAGTTGGATACTGTGATTCTGACTATGCAGGTGATTTGGATAAGCGACGATCTACAACTGGCTATTTGTTCACTTTAGCAAAAGCGCCAGTTAGTTGGAAGTCTACTTTACAGTCAACGGTGGCTTTGTCTACGACAGAGGCAGAGTATATGGCGATTACAGAGGCTGTAAAGGAGGCGATTTGGCTTCATGGGTTGCTTAAAGACTT
Organism: Solanum sitiens; assembly: GCA_016801875.1. NCBI lineage: Eukaryota > Viridiplantae > Streptophyta > Magnoliopsida > Solanales > Solanaceae > Solanum > Solanum sitiens. Next base: position 2,933,077 of record JABWTJ010000081.1, read on the forward strand.
GGGAGTTGGTCAGAAACAACTTGAGGTTTATTCTGACAGTCAGAGTGCTATTCATTTAGCAAAGAATCAAGTCTTTCATGCACGGACGAAGCACATTGATGTTCGCTATCACTTTGTGAGGGAAATTCTCGAAGAAGAGGAGATACTTCTGTTGAAGATTCATACTACGGAGAATCCCGCAGATATGCTGACCAAGGTGGTTACAAAGGCCAAGTTTGAACACTGTTTAGACTTGGTCAATGTCCTGCACATTTGAAGTTGGCGCCTCACGGCGCAAATTTGGAAGCAACGTGAAAACTGCTTTTATTATTTGTTTGTTTGAGAAGATTTGTATTTGGTGGGACTGGATATTAAGCCAAGGTGGAGATTTGTTGACTCTTTGGCCTATTTATTTAGTCCCACATCGGAGTTTTATGTATTGTGAAGGAGAATTTGGGGTTATAAAAGAACTCCTCCTCCTTCATTGTAAAATGCACCATTTGTAATCTCTTCTCTCTATCTAATAAAAGCAGGCTGCTTTGAGCGGTGCTCGGAGATTAAGCTTTCGCGGCTGAACTCCATTATTAAAATTGTTCGGTCTCTTTTCTCTTCTTTTCAGTTAATATTCGATATTACTTGTCGGGTATCTTTGTTAGTGTTCTGTCCGGTTCAGTTCATTTGAACCGGTTCATTTCACTAAAGTTGTTCCGTTTTGTAGGGAAATTACCCGAATTTCCCAACACTTGTGTACATTACACGCACTTATATTGGATTGAGCTTTGATGTTAGAAACCCAGAGAGGCTAAACTATCTTTTTTACCTAAAGCAAAGGTCGAAGAAGTTCGCAATGAACTAATCTTGAGATTATCTAGTGTGTGTGATGGACTAAAGTTTGTGGTTTCTCTTCCGTGGAAATGGTTAATATCAAAGCAGGACTTCAATAAGCTGGTGGAAATGGTTAATATCAAAGCAGGACTTCAATAAGCTGCTTTCTATTTCTTATGGTATAGTATAAGGTGTCAAAATTTGGCATGATGGCTTTGGGGTTGTTCCGTTCATTTATAAGGACTGTGTTTAAGAGCTGTTGAAAACGTGAAACATGGTAGTTTATAGTCCTGGTTATTCATGAGTTTGGGGGATTTTCAAGAAATAGATTTAAAGTAGTCAGAAATGAAGAAGCAGAAAAAGAGCCATGGGAGATAAATTCAACCATAATCACCAGCTACATACACCTTTACGTTTTGGGGACCTATGAGCATTGACATTGTTGTTCGTGCAGCTTTGGGTCAGGAATTGTCTCCTCTTCTGTCTAGAAAAAATTTGATTTTTTTGGCAATGGCGGACTTATTTTGGCTTGATGGTTAGGATCAATTGAACTTGTCATGAATGAACTCAAGGACTTGGTCTGCCTTGTTTATAGGTGAGAAGGCATGATGTTAGTGAGGTTTAGACTGATCTTTTGGCGATGCTCGTGAAGATAAATAGCTTTGGTAGCTATTTTTGAAATTGTAAGTCAAATGAATTAGAAACTTGTTTTCTAACTGGTTGGCAATTGTCTTTGTCCCTTTTTTTTTGGGGCGAGAGGGACAGATGGGCGGGAGTGCAGGGAGCTGGTTTCTATCCAGTGATGAATTTGACGATGCAAGAAATACTGCTAGCGGTAATGGAGAATGATACAAAAGAATTTGGTCATTCTGTTTTCTGTATCAATGCACAAGTAAGGTCTGTTTGGTGGTAGTTTTATTCCAGGAATGTAGTTACTCTCCTTCGACTCTTGAATTAACCTGTGCTGTAAGCCTGCAAACTGCTCAACTATTAGGCAATGGCCATAGTTATCTCTTTTACTCTGATTCCTTTTTCATGATATTGAACATAAAGTTAAGGGTCCCTTTACTTGACTCATCTGTTATAGTTGACATTAAGACTTGTCGTTTCAAAGTCAAGGCATCCATATAGTGTCCTATACTCCTATATGCATCATGTCAATGACATACGATAGCAAAACTGGTGTTATACTGCCCCGTGTACTAATGTCTTTGTATTTGTGTTCATTGATCTACTTCGCTTAATAAGAGGATTATGTGACACTGGCTTTCCTTGTGGTTTTAAAACTGTTTGTCTTGTGTCTTCTCAGTTTCCAGTTGGGCGTATCCATCGACTGCTGAAGGAGAGAACCAACGCCAATGGAAGAGTCGGTGCTACTGCAGCTGTCTACTCTGCTGCAATCTTGGAGTATCTAACCGCTGAGGTATTGGAGTTGGCTGGAAATGCAAGCAAGGATTTAAAGGTGAAACGTATCACCCCAAGACATTTACAGCTAGCAATTCGAGGTGATGAAGAGCTTGACACTCTGATCAAAGGAACAATAGCGGGAGGGGGTGTTATACCACACATTCACAAGTCACTCATCAACAAATCTTCTAAGGAGTAATGGAAGCCTGTGTGCTACAACTAGACATAGAAATTGTTATGTTGCCATACTCTCTTTTGCAATACTTCAAAAAGTTAGTTTTGGTGTTTGCAAATGCATAGACATAAATGGTGTAAACAATTAAATTTGAAGTTACTTTCTAACTCTTAATTTGTTTAATTGACTTCAATTTGAATTATTCATGTTTCAACCTTGGGCTTTGTAAGACTTTGTTTCATTTTTTTTTTTTAAAAAAATAAGTCTAATAAACATTTCAAGTTCAAATTAGTAAAGATGATAAAAAAAATAAATTTTGAAAGACATTCTCTTTTTAACTTTGAACGTGTTTTAAAGCATAATAATTATGCAATAATGAGGATAACGACTTATACTTATTTTTGTAACTAAAGGTATTATGAAGTATTATACAAATAAAAATTGATACTCTATATATTTGGTACACTCAAAAGGTGAATTCTTAATTCTATTTTAAAATACTTCTAGAATAATTATGATAGTTTATGTAATAACATATTCAATTGAGAAAGTTTTCAAATTATAATACATAAGATCTAAACATTTGTGGGGTTAGGTAATGTACAATAATTAATATATGTCTGTTCGTGTCTTACAAAATATTACAAAAGATGTTATATTTTCAATTGAAACAAAAATAATTATCAAATTATAATTAATATATATATATATATATATAAATATTTATCAAATAATAATAATAATAATTCATGTTTTCTAAATTTTGGCTTTGAATCTTTGGGGAGGTATGGTAACTGGGTGAAAATGCAAGCAAGCATTTGAAGGTGAAACGTATCCATAATCAAGGGAACTATAGCTAAAAGAGGTGTAATACTGCACATTCACAAATCAACTCATCAACAAATACTTCGTTTTTGAAGAAAAATTATTTTCGCAAAACTTTAAATAGTTTGTTTTGGTGTTTGATTGTTTTGTTGCCATAACCCTGATATTCTAGTATTTTTAATGCGATATGGCATTGCTTTGTTGGCATAACCCGTATTTTTAAACATGGTCGTTTGCTCATATACTATACATTTAATGTGACGCGGTTTGTCAGACTATTTGGTAGAATTAGATGGGTAAAACCCATTATAGAATTTGTTAAAAATATTGTTGACTATTTGAATAAACGAAAGTGAAATGTGAATATTATCATGATCGATACTAATCTTTTCAACATTCACGAGTGTGGACAGTTATATATTATCCCAATTCGTTGAATAATATGTGTGCTAACGAGTTTAAACATCAATAATAACAAACAAAAATTAGGACATTTTGCTTCAAACTTTCATAGTTCCTACCATGATACATTTGTCAAAAAATTTGTAACAATATTAAAAAAGTGACAATCCTTCAAATAATAAATCGAAGCTTTAATCAAAACTCATAACCTAATAAGGTTTCAAAAATAGTTGATTGAATTCTAAAACAATTGGTAACATCCAAAAGACAACAAAACTCTCTTATAGACAACTAACTAATTGTCTTTTACCATGTCTATATAAGTGTACCAACTACCTTCAAATCCTGGATTCGTCTCTGTGATCGACAATAAGTATTTAAAAATTTGCTACCCTTGGAACGTCTACGGGAAACTTATCTATCTCATCCATCCATGGATTCACTTCCTTTACTGGCTTTATAGTCCTCAAAGCCTTCCATACAGCACTATTACACTTGAATCCTGAACCAAATCCTATTTGCCACACTCTGTCACCTCTCTTCACTCTTCCTTTAGCTTCCGTATAAGCTAGCTCGTACCATAAAGAACTACTCGAAGTGTTTCCAAAACGATACAATGTCATTCTTGATGGCTCGAGGTGCCTTTCAGTAAGATGTAAATTCTTCTCTATTTCATCTAAAACAGCTCTTCCACCAGCATGAATGCAGAAATGCTCGAATGCTAGTTTGAAATCAGGAATATAAGGCTTCAGTTTCATCTTAAAAAGTTTCTTACCAACGAGTGTAGCAAAGAAAAGCAATTGTTCTGATATCGGTAACACAAGAGGTCCAAGAGTAGTAATGTTGGTTTTTAAAGCATCTCCAGCCACTGCCATGAGTTCTTTCGACAAAGAAACACCTAGTTTGCCATTAGCATCCTCCTCTTGTGTAACGGAAGCAAAACACTTGTCGTCTGCACCTTTATTTGTACGAACAGCATGCAATAGTTGATATTTCGATCTCCTCCTCTCTGTCCATTTATTTGAAAGAAGTATAGCTGCACCTCCCATTCTGAACAAGCAATTCGACACTAATTTTGATCTGTCATTTCCAAGATACCAATTGAGTGTTATATTCTCCGTACTAACAACCAAAGCATATGTACCTGGATGCACTTGAAGTAACTTTTTAGCAAGATCGATAGAAACTACCCCTGCACTACATCCCATTCCGCCTAAATTATAACTAGCTATGTTCCCTCTAAGCTTATAATGATTTATAATCATTGCAGACAAAGACGGAGTTGGATTAAACAAACTGCAATTCACAATCAATATCCCAATGTCCTTCGTTTTCATGTTCGTTTTAGCCAATAAACCATCAATAGCACCAAACATAACCGTCTCTGCCTCTTTCCTAGCTTGTTTCAAAGACGGATTTGGTGGTATGTTGAGCAAAGCCTCAGGGAAATACGTGTTGTCTCCTAGCCCTGATCGTTGTAAAATCCTCCGTTGGAAATCAAGATTCTCCTCAGAAAATGCACCAGTTAGCTTAGACTGATCCATGAAAGTCTGCATTGTGCACTTAAATACTTCACTAGGCTTGTAACAGTTAAAGTCCACAAGGTATACAGGACGAGGACGTGTTACTAGGTAGACTGTTAATACGATTACTATGAGTGTTGAACATGAAATTACAGATATGAGATTGTATTGAAGATTGTCCCATAATTCAGAAAGATCTTGAGGAGTAATTGTTGACATGTGAGCAGCAACCACAGCTACTAGAGGAGTTAATAAGAGATACATTCCATGAGTAATGAGGTAATGGTAACCAAGTTTTACATATTTCAACTTAACTGATTTGTTGTAATCTGGCAACTTGTTTGATGAAGGTGGCATTAAAGGTGTAGTTGCTTCTTTTGCTTCTGTCATTTTTCACCCTGTTTAAAAACATTAGACACGAGTTTAAGTCAGTGGCGTATACAAGATTTTTCCGTAAGCAGATCACTATAATGATAAGTGACAAGTGATGTCAATTTTATATTAGTTAGCTTATTACATAGATGGTAAACTATGTTTGCTCGGTTTCTCCAAAATTAGTGCAGTAATCATGTCAGATCCTCAAAAGTACATCATTACTTTTGAAGGATAAGACATGTGTCTTTCGACATTTTATCAATCTCTACGTACATGAAAAAGTGATAGTTGAGATGTGTTTTAGTTAAATTTACTTTGATTTTATATAAATAGTTAATCTTATTCCAAATTCTGAACAAGGAGATAAGATCCATCATAATCTTGTTATTTCTTGATTTAGAGCATTAGAATGAAATAAAAAAGAGGTGCATCACTTGTATCGATGCTGAACAATAACATATTCAGTATAATTTTATAAGTGGGGTTTAGAAAAGGAGAGTGTCATTTTAGAAACGATACAATAATTTCCGATTCCTTCAAGCTTAGGGGTCAATTACAGGGGTTAACCGGTCGATCTAGTGTAGACGCAGACCTTAATCCGACCTTTTATTGGGTAGAGAGGATATTTACGATAGATCTTTGGCTCAAGTAAAACACATCAAATTAGGTTTGAAAAGAAAATACACAATTCAAGAAATGTTGGAAATAATTGGTATCAATGCCAATTAAGGAAAATCCAATCACCATTATGTATGATCAACAATAAAATATTTCATGAATATATAAACATTACATTAAAATTCAGAAACACCAAATTAAAAAAATTCCAAGAAAAAAACTAACCTCTAAATGGTCGATAAGAAACGCGAAGAGTTTTTAGACAAAGAGTATATAACACCCAAAATCGCTTCAATCCCCTCTAGAGAATCAAAAGAGAGAGAGAGTTTACACCATAACAACAAGGTAAACAATTAGTGTAAAATTATGTTATCCATTGAATAATTTTTGTTACAAATATGGGGTTGTGAGAGTTTAATGGTTAGATTAAAACTAAATAAATATTTAGAAAAATATGGAATGTCGTTAATTTAAATGGATAATACAACCTTATGTAGGGCATTTTTGTACTTTGACAACGCGGATCTATAATCTAGAGTCAGTAGGTTTAAATAAATATTTGTACATATATATAAAACAAAAAGGAGTTAGAAAATAAAGGATTCCACTAAACCCACAAAACTTTAAATTAAAAAAAAGTCAATTCAAGGTAATTACCTAAATGGTTCAATATTTACTTTAAAAGAAAAGGAAAATATGTCACTATAACATGACACATTTAAATTATATACACCGATAATTTGAAAATTTAAAGATTTCACTTGATCTTAGTAGTTTAACCTATTATAACATGTTAGACTTATCGTTTTGATTAAGTTAGCAATTGAAACACGCATGTACAAGTGAGAGGTAACATATATATCTGGTGGAATAGCCAAGATACACGCAAATCGACCCATACACCACTAAATAAAATAAAAAGTAGCATAATTTGGTGCAAAGAACAATATGAATGTTGAGTGTTAATTGAGTTCAACACAAGCATAATCATTGCTATGTACAAACCACATGTTCAACAACATACCCCGTATAATCTCGAGAGGATAAGACATACACAGACCATACCTCTACCATTTTGGGGTAGAGATGTTGTTTCTGGCAGACTATCGGTGCAACGACACATTACCAAAATAGGCACAAACCACATCATCAAACTTGTGAATGTCTTGTCTTTAACTCATCAAACTCTCAACAATTTTGAGAATGGGAACCAATATATGAACACCAAAAAAATAGCTAAGATTCATCCAGCTTGAAGTCTTCAAGCCATATAAGAACTTCATTCCTCTACAAGTCCAAACAAACAAACAAACAAAAAAAAGAAATATTAAGACAAAAATGACTTCAAAAAGGTGACAAAATGAACCCAATATTCGAAGTTTATGGGTTCCTACATCGACATCAAGTTGATATACAATAATAACTAGGTTACAATCAGATATTTATAGATATTTAGTGAATTTCTTGATCCCGGTGAACTCGTAAGTTAGGCTATAGATCAGTTACCTCTGAATAAATTTCAAATCTTTCATCAAATGAGAATACTAGCAATAGATATAATCTCCTAAACATAATATAATGTCATACGAATCTTATGAGTTCGATCAATCACCGTCTCAATCTCAAACTAGTTGATCATATATCAGCCAATTTGCGAACCTTGGAAAGAGATCATCGGAAGTCAATGTAGCTTTAATCCTCCGGGATTACAGGGCATGTTCATGTTTATGCATCTTAAATTCAGATGGAAACATCATGTCAAATTCTCTAATAACATTCTAAAGAGCTCGTGAGGGTCATCGTTCGTATCTAAGGGACAGATAATAGGATTCAGAAATACAAAGAACTAAATAAAGCAAAAGAGGAACTTAATAAGGGATGAAATGAAACAAACCATCATTCAGAACATAGAACATACCATTATAAATTTCCACGTGCGACCAGGATCATTGTAGCGAGCAAGCATACAACCAGATCGAGGCTTGAGACCGTCTCTTATAAGACTAGATCGGAGTTGTTTCTCCTTTTCTCGAACAACATCATCTGTTGGTTTGCCACTAAACTTTATTGCAGCAGCGATGCCTCCTTCCGTTTTCCTTAAGCTAATACCTTCTTTACTTGGAGCTGGTAAGCTATTCAAAATAAAACTTTAATTTCACAATTGTTCTGTTTGACAAAGAAAACAAGTAAAGTTCAAATCTTTATAGCAGACGCGGACGAGGCTTATGACATAGTATCTATACGTTTCAACAAATATTGAAATATCAACTCGTATTCTCAAAAGTACAGTGAGATCAATGCTAAGAATCTTAAAGTTGAACTGATAAGAGTTAAAAGTCTAGACCCGTCTCTGTGTTTACACATGCATGTTCTACGTTAGGACAAAGATTACTCACTATTTTCACTCCCGTGTGAGATGTTTATGTTTTTCGTTTATTTTAACTAAGAAAACATGTTACCTGCTCAAAGATTTATCCGATGGAAGAACTATTTGGATCGACACTTTAGAGTTTTCAGCATCAAATGCCTGAGTGAAGACAGGAGTAGTCATCGGTATCTTCTCCGTTGTAGCATTCTTTCCAAATATATACCTATATTTAGAGGAGTCAACGATCTTCAAAATCTGAAACACAAAACACCATAAAAGATACCAAAAGAAAAGGAAGAAAAAAGGAGTCGTTTTATCTCACCCGGCAACATCATTGAAACCTCTATTTCCTGCGAGATTGTCGCCTTCTGTTTCTACAACTATGAAAGGATCATACTCCCTTACCTGTATTACACAAATGATAATTACGAGCATTTCACAACGTAAAGTTTTAGAACATTACATAATCTTAAAACTCTAATGCAATCGTTCATTACTACTTTGGAGGATCCGAGCAACATAGGCTAAAAGTAGCAGAAACCATTCAAAGATATAAGTAAAAACCAGTTCTTAGCTTGAAGTACGATGCTATAATATAAATACTACGAACCTCATAAGCTGCTGTTCTTCTTAGTATTTGATAGCTGGGCGTTCCCAAGTCGGGGGTCTTGTAAATTCTTAACTGCTCGAAAATTGCAACTCAAATTTAAATAACATCCGGACAGCTATGTTGCTCTGACTCCTCAAAAATGGCGAAAGGTACGAGTCAGATCCTCTCCAAAGTAGTGCACTTTTTGGAGGATCTAACACGTGTGCACAAACATTTTTGAAGAGTCCGAGCAACATATATAGCTTGAAAGCATTTGATACACACCTGTTTTATGACCTCGAGCAAACCTTCTAGAGAAAAATAATCATTATTCTGAATCGAATCCCAATAGTCCTACATATTTCAACAGGAATAGGTAACTAATCAACAAGGTGATCTAATTATTTGATGAATTTGCAATGAGGAAGAGCGAAGAATCAAACCACGTGGCTGTTAAACTTGTTCGTTTTAGGATTGACGCCCATAACGGAAGTGCCAGTGAAGACTAATTCAGGTTTCCATGGAAGAAGAACAAACTTCATCACCATAGTCCATCTTGTAGTTATTTCATAGGGCCCTGTCTACAACAAACTCAATCACTCAAAAAAATTCACGTTCATAATCAATGCATTATACACCTTAGCAGTGTCGGAACCCGAATTTTCACCAGAAGGTTCAAAATATGAAGAAGTAAACACATGAAGAAATCAAAAGGCGTTCAACATCCACTAACCAATTCTCCAACATACTAATACCACTTTTAATGTTCGCTTTCCTATAGTTATTTGAGCCGACACTATAATAAAAACAACTTTTAGCGGCAATAAATAGACACATTAATAAAGAGTGCTAAAATCGTTATCAATATTAGTTAAGTGTCATTAGATCCAATGTCGCTAAAACCTTTAGGGACATATACAGAGAGTGTTAATTGCCGTTAAAAATACATATTTAGCAGCAATTGCTATATTCCAAGATACTAATACCACTTTTTATGATAATATCCCATAAGTTATATTCGTACATGACTTTAATAGATATAAGTTCGATCTAAAGGGTACAAAACAACCCCATTTTAAGTGCAAACATACAATTATATGAAGTTAAAACTCATAACTAATTCGCATATACTTCTTACATTCCAATTTATTCGTCTATTTGATTTGACATGAAGTTTAAGAAAGTAAATCTATATCAGATATAAAATTTACATTCTTTTTCGAAACAGACTAAAAAATACCAAAAAGTAAGACAAATAAATTGAAACGAAACGAGTAAATGCTAACCTGTTTAGCCCAATGAAGTTGAAAATTAGGCCTAAACAATTGTTTCAACATGGAAATATTAAACAAATAGCCATCGATTGAATCATGTTTAGTAATTGGGTCTCTAAATTTGACATAATCATCATAAGCCATACGATTAATTCCTTGATCATCAAATAAATGAGGCAAATCTTCATATAAAAATTCAACTAATTTATTCATATCAACTGTTGGGTTTTTTACTGGACTCTGTTTATCAACTAAACTTTGATAAATTTTGAATTTTTTTTGAGATTTTAGAGTTTTTGTTTTGCTTTTTTGGGGGTAAGTGAAGAAAACTGAAGTAGGGTGAAATTGCCGGAAAATGGGTCGCCGGTGAAGTGATGGCCGGAAAATCAGGTCGGAAAGTTGTGAGGTGGACATTTTTTAAATTTTTTTCTTAGTATTGTTCTGTATTTTTATGTTTTTAAAAGGATATGTTTTGGTTTTCGTGTCATAAATATTGGCCATAGAAAGTAATGGTTGGGATTTTCTTGGAGCTAAAATATTCTTTTAATTTTTATTTGATTGATGTATGATATTTATATTAATTATCGTAAAAAAAAATCAAGTGTATTTATTTTTGTATGTACTACTTTCAATTTATTTTAATTATCATATGTATTAAAATATACTTGTTATTTTAGCAAATTAAGATATAATTTATCGAAAAAAGAATTTAATAAGTTTTGTACAATCAAAATAGTTTAAATAACTTTCGTTATATTTTCGATTCAAGTATGTTTTTTACATTGTACTTTCTGTTTAAATATATCTCTCTCATTATGATTGGGCACACATTTATTCTTAACTTTGACGGAGTGACAAATGTTTATATTGTTATTTATGATTGAATTAAAAAAAAAAGCACAATAGATAAATTCGATTCTAACTTGATAGAGCGGTAGATTTAGATATAGAGTCTCCATATATATTTATAATATAAGGTGTAAATAATTAATTTTACAATGTGGCAGCCAAGGCTATGGCTTTGCACATTCCCCAACTAACATAACACACTTCCTAACGTGTGCACACTTTGCCCTTTTTTCCTTTATATATAAGCATAATGTGATGATTTTTCCCCCCATATCTTGTCAAAAGAGATCATACAATATCAAATATCATATTTAATATTTCTATTGTCTAATAATAAGAAGATACATATAGAATATCTAGCATTTTCAAGATTATTGGATTCGATAAGTAAAAATCGTGTTTTATGTTTCTCAGATTCTTCAGAAATGTTATTAGGAATGTGTCGAAATCTTCAAAAGCAGTGTATTTATGGAGAATTCGAAATGGATGCGGTATCATTTTTGGAAAAGCGTCTAAGGAATATAAGTCGTGTTCATATGGAGATGATGATGACGATGACGATGACGATGACGGACATGACTATGCGCCAGCAACATACTTAGAAAGAGGTGGCCACGATGATGATGGAGACTATAACGATTCATCGAAGGAGATAACAACTATATAGGTAGAGACTAATTATACTCCTACGACCTCTTTGAAAGGTGACGATGATGGAGACCATAATTATGCTCCTGCTGCTCTCACTTGATGATGTTATCGTGTAACATGTAGTGTTTCATACTAATTGGTGACATCATATATTATAATAATTAGGAAACTATTAAAATAGTTTTTTTTTTTTTTTGTATATTAATCAATAGCATGCATTGCTCTATTAGTTTATTGTATAAAAAGAAACAGTTAAAGGCTTTTTTAAAATAAAATTATTAGCACACATCATATGAAATCAAATTAATTATGACAGTACAAAGCTTTAGGAATATATTTAACATATTAAGCTAAATAAATCAAAAACTAGTCTAAATCTACATAGCTAAATTGTTCAACTTAAGCAATCAACAAAAATTAATATATCATATAATTAATCTAATGTCTAGACGAAGTCAAACTTCAAATGCTATATGTGTGTCTATATATTATAAATAAGAACTAAAGTTAACAAAATTCACAAGCAATACCCATGCCAGTCACAACAACTACAACAATAAACAATATAATCGATATAATTTCATAAGTAGAGTCTGAAGAGAATACGATGTATGTATGTCTTACCCCTATTTTTGCAGGACAAAGAGATTGTTTCCCGTAAAGTCATTATAGTAAATATTTGAATATCTAAATGACTATTTTTTTGAATATAATGAGAGTTAAACCAAACACCGCAAATAGTTCAGCTTTATTTGACATGAAAAAAGGTGGACATAAATTTCTAACATTTGCATATACTTGATAGTAAACTTCATTATTCAAGATTTTAAGTAATGTGAATGTCTTTGATGAATGTTGTTGTTATCTTTGAATCCTGAATTAGTATAAACATAGTGAATATGTAGCCTTTTTAGTACTCATTTTAGTCATCACATGTCTCTTTCATTTATATATAAGTAATATAATAAATGGTTTCTTCACCAAAATAATACACACAAACAAAAATATCATAAATCTTCACATCTTTTTAAAAGCTAGAGGTACAATATTTTACTAAGAAATATATAGAATGTCTGGAATTTTCAAGATTTTCTAGGTTGTGTTTAGATGGAGATGATGATGGTGATTATGACTATGCTCTAGCAGCATGTTTAAAGAGAGATGGTGATGACAATGGAGATTATGACTATGCTTCTGCTATAGCATCCTTGGAAGGTGGCGATGATGATCGAGATTAGTGGCGACATTTTTACACTTTAGCGGCGATTATAGTTGCCACAAAAAGCCTTTTAGAAGCGATATTTTACACTTTTAGCGGTGATTACAGTTGCAACGAAAACAGCCTTTTAGTGGCGACATTTTGCACTTTTAGCGGCGATTATAGTTGCCACTAAAACTGTTTTTAGTGGCGACATTTTACCCTTTAAGCGGCATTTTTTAGTGGCGACATTATATTTAGCGGCGATTTTAGTTGCCACTAATACTGTTTTTAGTGGCGACATTTTACACTTTTAACGGCGAATATAATTGCCATTAAAACTGTTTTTTAGTGGCGACATTTTACACTTTTAACGGCGATTATGGTGGCCACTTATACTTTTTTTTAGTGGCAGGAATTAGACCAATAGGGCACTGCTCTCCGCCTGTCGTAACAACAACAAAAGTCCATACCGGAATTTCATTACCTTATTCCTTAAACCCTAAAACGGAGACATATATAGGAAAGGATATTTTCTCAATATCTTTCTTTACTTTATTTAATCCGGCTTTTTCTCAAGAAAGGGGTTACTTAACCTTAACCTTTCCTCCTCCCTTAACCTTTCCGCCGCCTGCTCTTCTCTGAACTTCTTCGTTTCCTCCCTTCACTTTTGCGTTTCCGCCGCCCACCCTTTTTCAACACCATTTTGCTCATCAGCATTTCTATCCGTTTTGTCGTCTAATTCGAATTCCTTATTTGGAATCTCTCTTCCTTCTTTGGAATCTCTCTTTCTTTTCTTTTTCACTAGAGTGGCGACATATTACACTTGTAGCGGCGATTAGAGTTGCCACTAAACATGTTTTTTAGTGGCGACATTTTTGCACTTTTAGCGGCGACTATAGTCCACTAATACTTTTTAGTGGCGACGTTTTACACTTTTACCAGCGATTATAGTTGCCACTAAACATGTTTTTTAGTGGCGACATCTTGCACTTTTAGCAGCGATTATAGTTGTCAAAACAGCCTTTTAGTGGCAACATTTTACACGTTTAGCGGCGATTATAGTTGCTACTAAAATAGCCTTTTAGTGGCGACATTTTACACTTTAGCGGCGACTGTAGTTGCCACTAAAAGTGCGTTTTAGTGGCGATATTTTGTACTTTTGGCAGCGATTATAGTTGCCACTAAAGCGACTTTTTAGTGGCGACATTTTACAATTTTAGCGGCGATTATAGTTGCCACTAAGCCTTTTAGTGGCGACATTTTACATTTTTAGCGGCGATTATAGTTGCTAATAAAGGTATTATTAGTCTAACTCAATACTCAGCGGGAGTTTTACTCAATCATATAGGAAACTCAAATGCAAAACTCAACTCATAATGTCTCAGTAATAAAAATGATTTAACTCAAAACTATCTGAAATACTCAAATGAACATAAGTTTCAACTCAAAGTCTTTAAAACATCAATAAGGGAAATAGGAAAAGACTTTTCATTGCTAGTATCTATGAAGCCTCTACAATACTACCATGAAAGTCGGGACAAGACCTACACATCCTAACAATACCTATAATCTAAATGTGGAACTCTCCAAAAGTAAAAAATCTCACCAAAGCTAACTGGAATGCAATGTGATCAACGAAACACCTGTTAATGACCCTAAACACATGTATGTGAATGAATGTATGAGCATGTACGTGGAGTACTGAACTAATATGAAGGGAAGACCTACTAATTTCGGCTCAACTCAACGCATTATGAAAGTAATGGTAAAAAAATGCAATATATAAGGTTTTTAAAACAGTAAATAATAAATTAGTATGTATAAAAATATAATAAATACACTATATACTCTTACTTGAGAGACTTTCTAACTGACAACTATTATTATGAGCTACGTGAGGATACAATATCTTGCTCATGCTGCCAATTATCCTAAAGCTTGTCGGGGTGTAGATATCCTCAACTAAGTGGATCCACTAAATAATACTTAAATGCAATAAGGAATCATATAAATTTATGATCCATTATCCATGTCAGCTACATGATTTCTGAGGAATGTAAGTTGTCTGAATTCATCCCCATATCGATGCTCAATACTACTCTCAATAAGATATATATATATATATATATATAACTCATCCTCAACTTGAGATTTTTACTCAAAAGATTCTCTTAAAATAGATAATGCTCCTAATTCCTCATATACTAGTTTAAAAATCAAGGTTTCCTCTAGTTTTAAATGTAAAGCCGTTTACACTTGGGAATACCTACTTCCCTTATACTCATTTCGAAATATGCAAAGACAACTCTCCTCATTCGCATACTCATTTACTCAAGTCTTAATTCAAGTTCTAGAAGTTTGTACAAGACTTCTCAAAATAACTCAAAAAGGTTTTCTCGAACTTTACTCTTAACTTTACTTTAATGTTAAATGTAAATTAAGTGATGTGTTGAAGATATGCATGATCTCTCAAGAATTAATGAAGATTTTAAGTGTGGATATCAAGGAGTGGAGAATATAGGTATGATTCGAGGGAACACATGCGAAAAAAGGACAGAAGGGTAAGGGACCTAGCGACCCAGGCGCACTGCGTGGCGCACCGCGCTAGGCCCTAACTACTAGGCAGTAGTTATGCGCTATGGTGGTCCGCCGCCCCATACCCCTCTTAGAATTTTGACTAATTTTCTTGCTCCAATCCAAGCCCAAACTCGTTTAGATTCATAAACTCAACACAAATAATCAAAAAAAACCACTCAAATTCTATCAAGAACAACACTCATTCGTAAAACCATCATCTCAAGAACTCAACAAGACTTCATTGTGAAGGAATAAAGCTAAAACCTCAAGAACTCAACAAGACTTTATTGTTAAGAAATGAAGCTAAAACCTCAAGAACTTCTCAAGAGCCCAATTCGTCAAGTTCAAGAACAAATTTATGAATGAAACTAACATAATTGGTGTGAGAGCGAACAAATCCAACACTATAAAAGCTTACACACCTCGAAAGAACCAAGTATAATGTACACCGTTCAATAATTGCCATTAATACTTACTTTTAGGCGACTTTTTTATTATTGGCGACAATTATTTGCTAAGAATACTAACTGTTAGTGATAACAAATATAATACAATGTACACCATTCAAGTCAAACTTTACTAATTTGTGTAAGTCATGACTCATGTCATGTCATGAAAGTAGAGTGAATAAAAATCAAAGCAAATAGAAAAGAGGGACTATGACATTGGGAGTTACAGTAAAAGTTTATCTGTATGCGATATTAATAAAAATACGATATACATTTTTATATAAAATAGGAATAAGATACAAGTATCTCTCTAGATCGTAATTTAAGAGATACATCATAATTAAATATATTAAGGTCCTATTACACCCTCCCCCTCCCAAATCGATTTTTTTTCAAATTTTGTATACATATTAAAGCACTAGACACGACTACTAAAGATTAAACATGAATTTGGAATAACCTCATAAAAGGATATTATATACACTTTTATATATATATATATATATATATATATATGAATTATTTTTATTTTTGTAAAATTACTTTTAATTGGCCAATTGATTTCCAATCTTCAACAATACTCTAAGTACATCTTTTGCTAAGAGGCCGACCAAAGTGATTCTAATTCCATTCTCCACTTAATTTCTCATGCTTTGGATGCTTATTGCATATATATATTCTTTTTTATGCAAAAATAAATAAAATACTTACTAAAAAAATATTAAAAAGAAGTCAAAGCCAAAATAGAATTTTGAATACTAACTACGTATATCTTGAGAAGGGACCCCTAAATTGACAAAGTCCACACAAGATTAGCAAGATCGTATCCTTCATTCTACATTGATATTGACAAGAGTTTGACTTCATAAAATCGTAGACCATAAAATTCGTTAGAAAATTATATCGTGTAAATATAATAAAATATGTTTTTTCTATTTTATATAGATGGTTGAATTCACTTGATATCCAAGAGGATACTTAGTATATTGGCCAAAAAATTATTGTAGATCATAAATTTATTACAAAAGACATCAATGATTGATGTAATTAATAAAACTTTTATTATTTTGAGAAATGGGAAATAATTAAAAAGAATTAAAGAATCTAATTATCCAAAATGGATTTTTATGGGATTTAATAGAATAATCAGTTTTATTCATTATTTAAATACTTTGCCAATTAAAAGATTCTTAAAGAAGGCCTTACAAGCCGTAAATGTACATTTCATTCACTTTCCACAAAGCCTTAAAAGAAGAGAATAATATTTCATTATAATGCAAAATATAGAGTTAAATATCAACCTTTAATTTGTATTTTTATATCACTTTATAAGCTTAGGATAGGATTGAATAATAGAATTTTGAATTATTGATAACAAATATTCAAATTGATTTGGGTACTATAGTTGGGGTATATATTGGATAAGACAGAATAGGGATATTGAAAATATCCAAATTTGCCCCAATATTATTCCAAATTGTTTTTACCATTCAGAGAGCTTTGGGATATTAAAATTAATGTATTTCACGTGTTCAAATTCAGTAAGATGTAACGTTTAATTATATTGTTATTTGTTACGTTCTTTAGATGAGTTGGTCTTTCAATTTTATCAAAAGTAGAGGAAGAGCGTTGGCTACGAATTAAGTTGAAACCGTCTGTAGCTTTGATTCAAAATACATATTTATCTTTTTAAAATTTCATTGAATATATACATAAGAACCCAACAGCTTAAAATGATTAAAATCTTGAATCCATTATAAGCTTCAAATCTTGACTTCGACTCTGATATTTATCCTTCAAATAAAACTTATATCTAGCGGGACAAATTTAACGATATGGAGCCTAACTTGTGGAATGCTATGATATGAAAATATAAACTTATGGCCTGCGAAAAACTTATTTACCTTGAAGAGAAAAAATTGAAGATTAGTTAACACAAATCCCCTCCTAATTTACCCTTCTTCTTTTTACTCTTAAAATTAATCCCAAAAATTTACTAACACTATTATTCTCTTAGTCCATTTTTTTATTTGTGCTATTTCATCTAGGATGATTTATATTTCTCTTGAATTAGAGAATTTTTTTCCCTTTTCCCTTATTTTATTCATTGTACATTTTAAAATAATTTGCTAGGCCTTTTGAGAACATAATTATGTTTCCATCATGCATGATTTGTTTATTTTGATTATAATAGTAGATTAAGTTTTCCTTGACTTGCATATCCCATGCCTAATCTTGGTTAGGAAGATTAATAAGTATGCAATTAGTATATCTTGCTAATGAGTATTATAAATTTTCTTGAGGAATATCCATTAATTTTTATAAGTAGGAGATCACACTAATTAAAGTACTATTAAGTACGTATATATATTTGAAAATAAACGAATCTCTACCACCAAAGTAAACTTTTATATTTCCTTAAAAAGTATACTTTAGCATCATATATATACACCACTAATCCTTTCTTTTTTTTCCACTCAATATATGATATCCGTATGAGAACCTGAGTAATCCGAATCCACCCGTTGTTGGACTTAAATTAGGTGGTGGTCGACTCTCCCAACAAGATATTTTTCATTTCCAAGATTTAGACCTGAAATATCTTGTTAATTAATTAAGGACAGCGAAATCTCAATCAACTTATTTTATCGTCTTAATTTACCAATATTTACAATGATATAATTATTAAAAATATATGAATTTTCGAGATGAGTTTTCAAGGAAAATCCACTAAAAATTGGCTATTATTCGTGTGTTTTTACTAATAAGATCTTTTTCCTTGGCATCTTATAATGAAATACAAAAGAAAGTTCAATTAGAAAATATATTTAGGTTATATACGGATAATGTAAATGTATTTGATATATCTTTTATCAAATGTAAAATTGACTATTATTTGTGTGTTTTTATTACTATGATCTTTTTTCTTGACATCTTATAATTATAAAATACAAAAGAAAGTTCAATTATTTTTTCATATCATCGACGTATAAAACTTAAACTCAAATAAAATATATAATTATTAGAATGAGTTTTTAAAATAAAAAAGGTATATAAGTTGGGTATCAGTATTTAATACTTTACGTGCCAGAAATCATAACATGCATTTTCATGTGAGCATATAATGCATGCAAGAAAAAATATAAAGCCAACCAAAAGTTGATAGAAAGGAATATTTTGGAAAATAATTGGAAGGATGTGCTTTAATTTTTTTTCTAATATAAGTAAAAAAAAATCTATTTTAATTTGCTTGTCTTATTTCTTTTAATATGTATTTTTTTTTAAAAAAAAAAAAGTACTATCAATACATACCCCTACTCGTTACGCTTAACATTCTACATAATATATTTAAAATCACAAAATTCAAAAATTATTTTAATATATTATATATATATTTTCATTTAAAATCATAAATTTAAAAAAATATACTAAACTTTATATCGAGTTAAATTAAGATGAATAAATTAAAACACGGGGAATAAATACATACGTGCTTGTCATTCTTTTTTTAGGAAAAAGATATTCCATATAGGCTTTCTTTAATCTTTAATCAAGCACTTTAATATTGCACCAATGATACATAGAAACGTTAATCTTTTTAATAATTATAGTTTTTGCTTATTCTATCAAGTATATATAAATAAAAAAAGTACTTAGCTTGTCTTAAATTGAATATTTATGCTCTGTAAGTGTATGACTTTTTGACAAATAAAAGTATATTTTAACTAGAATATTTCTTTTGTTGATATACGTCATTATTTCTAAAAGGAAAAACATTTTTTTTGTTAACTTAAAATTTTTAACAATAGAAAGTTGAATAAACAAATTCGTTTAATTTCTTGACATTAATAATGTAGAAAATCATTATTGGTGGCTTTTAATATTAAGTATTTATTTTCAATTTATTAAAAATTAAAATATATTTAATCAGATATTACGACCATAAATTTTCTATGTACACAACATACACATATATAGCGGAGTCCTTTTTTCACAATTATATAGTATAGTATTATATTACATAAAAATTAATCTATGGTGGGGTTTTCCAACTTATAATTTTTTTGGGGGGGTGGGGTGGGGTGGGGGGGTGGGGGGATAGAACATTCTAAAAATTGGACTTCCAGACAAAAGGGATATTCAGAAGGACCATATATTATGGGAATATAATCTAAAAAACGTGTCACTAGGAGAATCCCATGCATAGGATAGACAAATTAACCTTTTTTTTAAAAAAAAAACAAATAGATATACGTTGACAGTGTAAAAAATTACAATCCTCAAATCATTTTACACGTTACATTATCACATTATCATATCAGACTTGTTATGAATTTTACCTATTTATTATAATAAAACAATCTATACATCAACAATATGAGCTTAAACTCCTTGTTATCACTAAAAATAGTGGCAAGATACGATTATAATTCGTTCATTTTTAATTAGAGTCTGATCTGAACTTTAGATAAAAAATTATGTTTGAGAGTAAATTTTTCTCTCTCTTTGATAGACTGTATATTAAGTGAATTGCGATTAATCAGAACTATAATCTAAATATCGGACACTAAATAAAGATAAAAAAGAAAGGGGAATAAGAGAAGAGAATCTTCAAAAAAGTTATGTTTTGGAGAGTTGAGGGAGTCTTGTAAATGAAGAATGAACATAGAAAGAAACAAATTAAAGCTTCATTATTCACCCAATACACTTCAAAACACCTCTTTTTTTTCTTTCTTTCTTTTGGCAAAGACCAAAAGCTAAGGGAATTAGATGCAGTCTCTCTCTTTCTCTTTCTCTTTCACTTTGTGTAATATTCCTCTCATGAAAAGGTCTATGTTGTTACTATTACTATATGAGTGATATAATTAGATGTAAGAGTTTTAACTTTTTTCGAGGAGTATATCTAGATATATTAACTTAGTTTTTACGGTTAATTAACTAAATATTCTGACTCATTTTAATTGTAGTGGACGTTAAATACTGATGTAACACATTATTTTTGGAGATATTATAAGTGTTTAGCTTATAAAATAGTGGAGACAAATTGAGTATCCATAAAGTGCCTATTCAAATTAAATTGGAGTATTTGTCAGTTGAGATCAAATTTAAGTACTTATTTATATATTTTATTGTATATATGACTAGTTATAATGAAGTCTCGTATTTGAACATTAAGAATAAAATTCTCCTTGCAATAATGTTTCTAGCATAATCAACTTTCTAGGATTAGAATTTAAATTAATCGAAGCAATGAATTTTGAATATCAAATACTTTGAAAAGGTTTGCTAATCTTACTTTTTGTGTACTGTTATGCTAAGTGAGCGTCTAATAGCCATTCTAATAAAGTTGTAGCCAACCATATGCTACCACTAAGGTGTGTTTGGTAGGAAGCTTTCTTTGGTAATTGGTTGGCTTAAATATCTTGTGAAATATTTTTGAAATGGATTTATTTTCTTTTAATTTAAGGAAAATGACTTTTCTATCTAAAATAAATAAATCTCTAAAATTATCTTTCAACTTCATCACTCGATCCAAATTTGGAATTCAACTACTAACTCTAACCATGCTTAAAATCAAGGCCAAGGTCGAGAATAGGGCCTCAAACAACGACAGAGAGTAGAATCATAAATCAAGTTCAAACTCAAAAGTTGAGAGTCAAGTCTAAGATTGAGGTTAGGGTCAGGGTTAGGATTTAAGACTCGAATCGGGATCAGGAGTAATGAGATAGAATTGAGAGTGGGGTCTTGTATCAGGGTTGGGATTCAGGTTTAAGGTCATGGTCGATATTAGGTCCTGGGTTGCGTGTCGAGGTTACGTTATCATAGGTTGGGAGTCAGGCTTCGAGTCGGTATTGGGTGTCACACTGAATTTGGGGCTAGGTCAGATTTCAGATCCTGATGGAGGTATGTCTTTCTTTTAAAGGGTGGGGATCCGAATATGATGTTTTAACATTTGTCTAGATCATATATAAAGACTCATGATATGATACATTTTTTCTTATTAACCAAAGCATCAAAAAATAAGTCTAAAATTACTTATTTTCTAGGTGATAAAACATTTTCCTTCATATCAAAAACACCCTAAGTTTAATTGTGGTTAATCATAGCATGCCATGCCATATCACCAGAGGATATAGTCAATAGATGAGATTATGCATTTTTAATCAGTGATCTCAAAGTTAATTTTTAAAATTGAAAAATTCTAAATAGGGATCACATCCCTCCTAATCTTAATACTTTAACAAATTTTTAAATTAACTAAATGACTGAGTTTCATACACCAAATTATTAAAAATACAATAATTAAGACATGACATAGGGATACAAAAGTTGAAATGTTACAAATTAGATAACAAATGGATATTAGAATTAGTCTATATAGAAATGTGTTCTTTTCATTCCAATTTATGCATAGTTTCAAAAAGATAAATGAAATTCTTTTTCCACTAACTGCAATTATTCTATTCATATAAAATAAGATACTTACCTCTCCACAAGTTACAAATGAATATTAAGAGGTTTAATTTAAGGAAGCTATGTGTTAAAAAAGAATTACCATGAAGAACCAAAAAAGAAATCCCTTTTCTTGAATGGTCATCTCATCCCAACAATATATCCACAAATATCTAAAAATAAAATCATATGAAAATAGAATGTTATAAGTTTTACTTAGGATATTGAATAGAAAGGATGTAGCGATCAACGAAATATTTTATAGAGTCAATACCTAATTTTAAACTCTGAATTTGAACTGCATTGAAACTCGATTCAACTTTAGAATCTGAAACATGAAAAACATAATTAAAAAAATTCGAACCCCCGATTACAAACATAATAAGAACCAATTTTGTATTTTTCTCAAAACTTTACTATGGTATGATGATTTAAGAAAATTGTGTTAAAAGTTTGGTCAAGATCCAATCTTTGTGAAGAAATATAAAATTTAATTAGAAAACAATATAAAGAATCTAGGTACCTTCCTATCCACTTCATTAAAGTTATTTAGCAGAAGAAGATTCCCCACAATCCCTTAATCTCCCTTTAATATACTTTTTAAATTCTTGTGAGACATAATTTGTTCCTTTTTATAAGATCCTTCACTCTTACTTACCTTTCCTTAATTTAGAGTCGTAGAATTGGAATTTCAGATATTCTTTTCTTTGAAGCAAATATTATATTCTTTTGTAAATCAATGAATTTGAATAGATTAGATATTCTCTCTCTCATACACACACATCATATGTGCACTCAATTCTATAAAACAATTATCTAACTTTTGAACCAAATAAAGAAAAAAAAATTGATTTTCGGCTCGATATTCGATATACATATTTGTATCAAGATTTCTGATTAAATTTATATTCACGCATTGCAGGATTCATTTTTGAAGATGATATTCTCGATAGTGGTTTTTTTTTTTCAAAAGTTTATAATTCAGATATCTGATTAAAAATGAAAAACCTTAATCATTTCACTACGATCAATGATAAAAGAAAGTTGCTTTGGTGGATTGATACTTAAGCACCATCTTTAACATGTCCTCCTTTTTAATTCTTCCCATGCTTACTATAACATGGTTTTGAAAAAGGCAATGGTAGCATTTTTTATCCTTGAAATTCTAATTTTGATCTTTATGATAATTGAATCAAACATATTTAACCTTTTTAAAAGCATAATTAATATTTAATCAATTAAAAATATATGTTAATTTTGGCCCCCTTTTTATAATTGTGGTGTTAGGATTATCTTGTGCACATTTAAATTTATAGGATATCTGCTAACTCCTACCAACACAATTATATAGATATCAGGTAATTCTGTTCAACAATTTTTGAATAGAAGAAAAAAAATGTCAAGTGTCTTTAGTTTTTGATCCCTTAATTTTTTTTATGGAAAATTTATAGTAATAATTAGACTATTTCTAGAACTATAGTACTATCAGATATGAAGCATTATTTAGAAGAAAAAAACATGAGTAATTATATAATGTAATGGTTAATATATAGTTTATTAAATTTATGAAAGATTCAAAATAAGAGGGATCAAATTAGCACATTTCAAATTATTGAAGGTTCAATATGTTCAACTAAATATCACAAGGGCTAAATCATAATTTATCAATAATTAAGGGAATAAAAATGCAAATTCCCCCAAATAAATAAATAGAATAACAACATAATGGATGTATATGCTAGTTGGGGAGGGGGCTTTTTATAATTAGTTAAATCAACCATAGAAATGGAATCAAGATTTACATTATAAATTTAAAAGAATTGGTGCATTTGAATAATTTGTTTAAAAGTACATTTCCAAGTACTACTATCAACTCTATACAACATGAAAATAATTTAATTAATTACTATTACTATAGTTGAATATAATTTATTTTTTTTGAAAATGTTTTTGTTAGTGGCATACTGTCTGTAAGATACCCATTAAGCCCAAAAGTAGAATTGTATTTAGAATCTTGAATAACACAATTTACTAGATGAATCTTTTTTAGCATATTATTAAGTTAAAAAAAATGTAGAAAAATTGTAAGTTTAAAGATTAAAAGAAGATAAAAGAAAAAGGTAAACCCCATGAGAAGAAGGAAGTAGAAGAGAATATTATCTTTTATTTTGAGTGATTATAGAATTTCATATAAAGACTGTCCTAAAGTACCAAAGGTTCCAAAATCAGACTCTTTTCTTTTCTATAATCACATGACACCTAAATTGATTCCTTTTTTTTTTACATCTCAACCATTTAACTTATATAAATATAATAACTTTTACATTATAAGTGTAATTTTATTGGCTATAATATGTTCATGAGTTAACTACTTTATATTTTCCAGGAAACTAATGATGATTGAGTGGTTAGAGCAATGTATTTATTGATAGATGAATAATCGTGAACATAATAATTATTAGGTGATAGCTAGGTCGAGGCACGAGATAATTCATCATGCATTCATGCTCAAACATGATATAATCGCACGACAATGATGATTTATTGACATTGAAATATTCTCACAGATAGAATGAAAATGTGTTTTGTGTCAATGGTCAAGACCTCGCAAATAATAATGCTAGCAGCTTCCCATATGGGGTTCGAAACCCATATATAAAATCGTGGAGTGTATTATACTTCTTGTGTGTTGGTTGACCTAAGTCGCACCCTTACTGTTGGGATGAGGGTCGACATGGCCTTTGAATTGTAGGTGGATGAGTTTTACCTCATACAGCTCGAGCATTAAATGTGGAAAGTATAAAAGAGATCAAAAAATTCAGAAACAACTAGTTGTCAATCGATAGAAGGATATATACACTTGCTTCTTCACAAGCATATCCGCCAAAAACACCGAACGCGAATATTCATGGGCTTAAGTTCTACAATCATTGGTGGTATGAAACAACATTCACAGAATTAAATCACTTATAATACTATTATAAACAAATTTTATGATTAAGTATATAAATTAGCAACATAATAAAAATGATAGTTGATCTTCTATAACATTTTAAAATATATCGATAATATTTGATATATAAATAAAAACAATTGTTCATGACAAATCCTAACCATATATACCTCAAGACAACTTACCCTTTCACATTTTGATGACTACCAACAAATAGCTTTTTGCCTTTACTCTTTGCAAGAAGTTACTATCCCTTCTTTTCTCTTCTTTTTTGATTTTTTTTTAATCTTTTTTTTTGTTTGTTTTGTTTTGTTTCTTTATTTTCTTTATCCTTCCCTTTGCTTTTACTTTTCACTTTTTTTTTTCCTCTTTCAAGAATCTTTACTTTATTCTCCCTCGAACTCAACCCTCTAAAAAGACCACCATCCTCTTCACAAATATTTGAATCCACCTTGTGTTCATAAACAAACAATTCCTCCCTTTTTTCCACTATCCACACACACACCACTTTGTGTTTCAAAAACCTAACAACTTTTTTTTTAATCATCTTCCTATTTGAACATGAAAACAAATCCATTTGTTGTTTGAGGATTATATACGCGAAATATCTGAATAGACACTTGTACTTGCACCGAATTTTAAACCCTAGCTTGTTTTTTTGAGTTTTCGAAAAAAAATATTGGTAATCATGAATATGGCATCATCAAATTCAGAATTAAGCCTTGAATGCAAACCCCATCAAAGTTATTCTATGCTTTTGAAATCATTTGGTGAGAAAAATATTGATCAAACACAAAATCTTGAAGAATTCTTAACTAGA
Organism: Solanum sitiens; assembly: GCA_016801875.1. NCBI lineage: Eukaryota > Viridiplantae > Streptophyta > Magnoliopsida > Solanales > Solanaceae > Solanum > Solanum sitiens. The sequence continues at coordinate 2,959,390 of JABWTJ010000081.1, forward strand.
CTTGAAGAAGAAAGGGTCAAGATTGATGCATTCAAACGTGAACTTCCCCTTTGCATGCAACTTTTAACCAATGGTACGTAATTTATTATATATCTCTTCATTCTTTTCAACTACTAGTATATATCCATCTTCAGATCACGTCTACTGACAGTGTAAATAATTTTATACGATCATAAAAAATCATCCTTTAGCTTATTATAAGGTTGAAATGGCTTTCTTTGTGCACAAGTTTATGTATGAGATGTATCAAAATCAAGAATAGTAGGACTCAAAAATTCTTGATTATATCATTAAGAGTATGATGCTTTTATTCAACATAATTGTTATATATAATTAAGGTAATTATTGGTATATCTTTATGATAAGTATTATAATTCATAACCTAATAAAAATGGTACACAACATGCTATAACATGTTAAACTACACCGATATGTATTAATTGTGTATTCATAGTTAGGATATATAGAACTTAAAAAACTTTCATTCAATATACATCACATATGCTAGCTTATCGAAAACAACTTCTCTATATTTCAAAATCAGGGTAAGATCTGTGTATATCCTATCCTCTTCAGACCTGACTTGTAAACTTACACTGCGTATGTTGTTGTTGCAAGTCTAATATTGGTCCAATTTTTTTTGGGAATTAACAGCTATGGAGGCTTCAAGGCAACAACTTCACTCCCATAGGGAAAATAATCATATTGGACACATGAGACCAGTTCTTGAACAATTCATTCCACTTAAGAATAACAATGCAAGTGTTGAATTAGGAGATGAAAAAATAGTAGCAAATAACACATCTACTATTGTTGATAATAAGGCAAATTGGATGACTTCTGCCCAATTATGGAGTCCACCAAGTGATCATCAAGAAACAAAACAACAAGTACAAATATCAACTACTTGTAACAAAGAAAATGATCATCATAATAATATGGGCTTTTCTATTGCCTCAAAATTAGCATTGGACAACAACAATTCTTCATGTCAAAGTCCAACAACACTAGCACTTGCTTCATCTAATAAACAAAATAATAATGAAACATTATTACAAGTGGAAGATAATAACAAGAATTTGGAAATTCAACAAGATTCTCAAGGCATTGGAGGTGGTACCAATAGCACAAGTACAAGTACTCAACAACAACAACAACCACATAGAAAGGCAAGAAGATGTTGGTCACCTGATTTGCATAGGCGTTTTGTTAATGCTCTTCAAATGTTAGGTGGTTCTCAAGGTAACATATTTGTCTATACCAATCTTTTTTTAAATTCATTTATTTTTGTTTTATGTTATATATAATAATGAAGGAGAGTCTTGAAGCAACAATAGAGTTGTTTTTCAGTGACCTATAGGTCATGGATTCGAGTCGTGAAATCACTCAATCCAGGTTGAGTGGTGCGACTCTTCTCTGAACTCTGTGTGAACACGAGATGTGTTATGCTAGACGGAAATAATTTAATCATTGTAAAGGAAAAAAAAACTCTCTTTTGGATATGTTTCTTGTTATAGTCTAGTCTTACATGTACTTTTTATTGGTCTATCAAACTTTTTAAACTGTTTGTTTATAGTCAAAAAGAATTATCATGTCATCATTTGGTTGTTTTCTTTTCTTTCTTTGCAAGCAAGCAATCTAATCTTTTTGTGTGTGTGTAATGATTTTCAGTGGCCACTCCAAAACAAATCAGAGAGTTGATGAAAGTTGATGGATTGACCAATGATGAAGTTAAAAGCCATTTGCAGGTATAGATGTTAACCAATTGCAACCCCCCACCCCACACACACAACTCCCAAGAAAAGTAACCCTAAATTAGTTTCTTTTTTAAAAAAAATTACATTTGATAATGTATTTTTATTAACATAAAAATATCATGACATATTTAAGTTAATTCGTTTTAATTTAATTATACAGAAGTACAGACTTCACACTCGAAGACCAAGTCCAAGTCCACAAGCAACAACAGCACCACCCCACTTAGTGGTTTTAGGTGGCATATGGGTCCCACCTGAGTATGCGGCCGCAGCCGCACACGGTGGTGCACCACCTACAGCCACATTTTATGGACCACATTCAACTAGCCATGCACCATCACCTCACTATATTGCGGCCCCACAAGCAGTAGCTCAAGAGTTCTATAATACGCCACAACCATTACAATCTCTCCACCACCTCCAGCACCACCAACAATTGTACCATCCTGGTAGTCACATTTACAAGCCATCGTCAAAATCACATTCTCATAGCTCGCCCGAGTCTGACGCCCATGGAACTGGTCAACACGGTGATCGGTCATCGGAGAGTATCGAAGACGGAAAATCGGAGAGTTATAGTAGTGAAAATGGTGGAGAGAGAAAGGTTGTGGTACACAAATTCTAGCAATTTTATGTGATTTTAACTTAGATTAATTTAGTGATAATTTATTAAGATTAGGTTATATTAGATAAATAATTAGAAGGTTTTTGTTGTTGAAGGGGAAAAAAGTTGCTTCCTTTTTTTTCATAGTACTACTACTCAAAGGAAGGGTAAAAAGGGAATAATGAAAAAGGTAGTGTTTGTTTTGTTTGAGATTCCTATTGTATGCTTTAATATCCTAATTGGATAAAGTTTGAAAAATCAGATTTATTTGGTTTTCTTGGAGTTTTGTGGATCTTTTTGACAATTTTGTCCTTTTGCTCAGTTGAGAAAATTGACCGTTTTTTTTTTTTGACTTTTTAATAAAAGAATAAATACTTCTATCACTTACATGATACTTTGATAAGCTTCCTCTCTTTCATTTCATGTGACAATGATGTTTAATTTTAAGTTTGGTGTTTAATTAAGATTTAATTTGAATTTTAAAATATATATATTAGTGATAATTGGAAAATTAAATAGTGATTAAACAAAGAACAAATGTCACATCAAAGTTTAAATGTGAATAGTTTGATAGATTTATATTCTTCAAAGAGTGAATACTTATATAAAAATCAGTCAAACAAGTCTATTCATTTCGAAATTACTTTATATGTGTGGTGTCTGAAATTTTGTATGTCTGAAATTTAAATACATGATTAAATTTTTGTTTGAAATTCATAAAATATAACAAAAGTTTAATTGTTTTATTATTGAACTATAGGCATATTAAAAAACGATATGTTTGAATCGCTCTGATGAAGTACTACACATGTAAAAAAAAATTGAACATATGTTCAATAGTGATGTCCAAATATGATCCTCGTTAAAAAATTACATAATAATTTTGGGTAATTCACACTTCTGTTCTTTAATTTTTGTTTTTTAAAATAAATAACTTTTTCGTAATTCATAAGTTTATATTTTCACATTATAATTAGCGCTTCCTTGTCTTTAAGGACCATTGAATTAGTTCAAGGATCCACCTACCCAGTATGTTTTAAGCCCAGAACTCTTTTGAATGGGATAATACTACATATACTAAAATTGGGCTATAATGAAAACGTCCAATAAATTATGGAGGCCCAATTTTCCAATTTTTCATATTTAGTTGATCAAAAAATTTAGAAAATATTTTCTTTAGAAAAATAAGTTACTTAAAAATAAGAAAAAATAGTTCCGTAGTCAAAACAGAAAAAATAAAAGAAACGTTTCATTTTGATTTTGTCTTTCATGTCCTCCAACATACCTCATTCTTCACCTCCACCTAGGGTTGGACATAAAATATCGAAAACCAAATTGTTGAACTGGATTGAAATTTTTGATAATTTGTTATTCGGTATGGTATTCGAGAGTAAAATTTTAAAATTATAGTGTTTGGATTTGAGACATTATTACCATTTGGTATTTTCCGAATATCGAATTATTTACTTAATGAAAATCATGTATCAACATGTCTATTACTCATTAGTAAAAGTCCGAAGAAGAAAATTAAAGAATCAACATAAACAACTCAAATACGGGTCTTTTAGTTGTATCAATTTCTTTTACTTGATATTTTCTTACTTATTGATATTCTATTATATTGTACCTCTACATCAACTACAACTGCAATAAGGCATTATCGAATACCATATCAATCCAAAATTTAGTTTACCAATTACCGTACCAAATCAAAATTTAAAATTTTCATATTTGATATCTACTTTTAACTATCAATTAACGAATCAAAAATTTAATAATGCCGAACCGAATACCGAACATCTACCCCTACCTCCACCTCCACCTCTATATAGATTGTAGCTCCTATTCCCACCACTCTATCGTCCTGACACCTCATTCCTACCATCCATAGTATTTGGTACGAAACTTTAGGTTATTAAATTAAATTTGTTAGAATTTAAATTTAATATCTTTAATTATGAATAACGAGATTTCACTAATTCACACATCCATTTATTTTGATGTACTTAAAGGCTAAAAAATAATGCATTAGTGACTAGGCATGAGATATCCAATTCATTGAACATAAAAGAAAAGTAGAAAAAATAAATCATTTTTCATCATGGAAATTGTCCTTTCTATATCATTATACTATTATGATTAAGAACTAATGTCAAATGGCTAATCATAAGAACAAATGTCAAATGGGTAAAATATTACATGTACTAGAAATTTGTTTGATTCAATTAGTTGGAATTCACGTCAAGTAAATTTATATTAAGATTGATAAAATATTTCATATAAAGAAATTCTTTATTCTTAAACTCATATATATCCGATATTTTTAATTAAGAATAATGAGATTTCACTCATTTCAATATATCGTTCATTTCATTTACAATGTACGTTAAGGTTATATTCCATAAGTCGAGATTGATTAACTCGACTAGTTGAAATTCAGCCCAAGTAAATTTACTAAGAAGAATAAAATGTTTCATATCAAAAATTATTCTTAATATTCAAACTCGACATTTTTTTGCTACAAACCTGATACTTTTAATTAAGAATACTGAGATTCTTGTCTTTCTAGCACATCCTTTCATTTCTTCGTACTTTAAAGTTCAAAATAATGCCTTAATAGTGACTACACATGAGATCCAACTCATTAAAGGGGTAAAAAAGAATAGTATCATTTTTCATCATGGAAATTGTTCTTTCACAATCAATTAATAACTAATGTCAAAATTAAGGGTAATATTACATGTCCAATAAGGTTCTATTCAACAACCAGAAATCCATTAACTCGACTAGTTGAAATTCACGTCTACTAAAAAGGATTTCATTTTTTTAAAAAAAAAAATCACGGAGAATTCAATTTCATCGGGTTCATGTCGGAGACAGCGGGGCAGTCGTTACACCATTCGTGCAGGTCGCTACTTATGAGACAAGAAATTTCGCTACCTTAGGACAGTTAGAGTTACTGTCGCCGTTTACCGGGGCTTCCATTCAAAGCTTATAACACTTCTCCTTCCGACCTTCAAGCACCGTGCAGGTGTCAGACTCTATACATCGTGTTACCACTTAGCAGAGTCCTGTGTCCCGAGCAATTGTACCTTCTTTCCATTATCCAACGCTCATGCATCCCCTTTCTCCCACTCTTTTAAAGATTACTCTTTAAACTCAATTTCGATATACTTTTAAATAAGAATAACGAGATTTCACTCATTCCCGCACTACAAATTAGATCCAACACATTGAAGGGTTAGAGGGGGGGGGGTCATTTGTCATCATGGGAACTAATGTCTTTTCACCATCATCAATTACTAATACTATGATTAAGAACTAATGTCAAAAAGGGTAATGATTAATTACTAATATCTATATATACTAACAAGAACATGCAAATATATTTTTCATGATATATTCCTCAAGGAGAGGCAAAAAGAATGTCAAGATTTTATTATAAGATAGTTTGATTAGACTAAAAGTCATAAAATGCATTGCCTTTATATTATATTGTACATTTCACTTTGTAGTTGTAATGAGTAGCCTTTTATTTTTTTTTTTCCCTTTGGCAAATTGTGACAAAATAGTTTTCAAGCACTTAGGTCCAATCACTATAATGCTCTTATAAAGTTTGTATATATATGTACACATCTTACAACTTAAATTTATTTCCAGTATATAAGTGTACTAGTGGGATCAATTCCAGCAAACCAATTTTTGTCTCCTTTTGAAATAAAAAGACCGATTCAAAATTTAAAGTATATATATATATATATTCATTTTTTTAGAGTTTCTAGCGATGAACTAATGTTGCTTTTAAAAGTAGGCAATATTAGTGTTAGAATTTCTCAAAGATTAATGTTTGAAAGGATGAGACAACGTATAAATAATGAATCAAAAATATTGTTTATAGAACCCTTTTAAGCAATTTTTTTATTTGATGAACATTTAAACTATTACTAGCTAGTTCTAAGGGTATTTGATTCACTTTATTCCTTGACGATCATCGTATACACTTTTAAGAAAATTATTAAATTCAGATGAATTAATTTGTTATTTTTTCTGCTTTGGAGGTTTTTTTTTTGGGGGGGGGGGGGGGTTATGATTCAATAACTTTCAATAGATTTTGCTATCATTGAGTAGTTGAAAGTTTTAACCTTCACGTCTTTTAAAAATTATTATTAAAAAAATATGGAAAAAGAAGAAAGAACAAAGATATGCATCTTTTAATGTAATCAATAGTTGATTAATGTTATATTTGTAATTTGTCATCTCATGCGGTTGGATAAAATGCGTGCCACCTGTTTTTTTTTAAATTATTCAATAAAATGATAAGTAAAGAAAAATGATCACAAATTATGATGAGGTGATAAATATTTTTACTTTATTTATAATTATAAGTTTCGAATTTGAAATTTGATAGTATAATGTCTAAGATATATAGAAAGTTATTTATCTTTGGATATGAATTTTTTTTTTCACGAATTTGAATTATTCGGGTTGGATAATGGGCATCAATCACCAAGTTATAAGAAAACAAACAAATGGCACAACGTGATAACCTATAGACTAAATTGACAAAAAATAACTCATTTTTAATTTATTGGCAAAAATAACCCATATAGACTAAATGAGGTATGAAACATTAAATAGAGTTTTTTTATATCCGAAAGTAACATTTGAAGCCAAAATTATAAACTTTCGAAGTTTCTCTTATTTTCAACTACACTAGTGTATGATAAAATGGTCATGATGCTTTACTTTAAACAATAAATGATACAGAATTGATGGCATTTTAAAGAAAACTCATTGACATTTTCATTATGTACTAAAAGATATGGTAGTATACATTGTTTGCCTTTTAGAGAGGTACACATTGATTGCATATAATTTTTTTATCAAACTTTTTTGTGGGTGTGTGATGATTTAATAAATTATGTGTGTTAGTTCTAATAGGTAATTATAGGTATTTATAAATTCAAATGAGGTATGGAACGTGAAATTGAGTTTTTCTGTATTCGAAACTAACACCCAAAGCTAAAATTATGAACGTTTGAAATTTCTTTTATTTATATCTACACTAATCTCTGATAAAATGGTCATAATGATTTATTTTAAACATTAAATTATACAAAATTAATAGCATTTGATATAAACTTCTATATGTATTCAACTTCGAGCTGATGTGCATTTCACTTTCTAATATAATAGTAGGAGTAGTAAAAGCATAAGATCGTATGTATTTATAAATACTTATTTGATTACACAAATTATCATATAAATTATCTATTTATACAAGCTTATTTAAATACATGCGTACAAGATCATATGTTTATTCAATTACAAACTTTATTACTAAAGTATATAATAAAGATTCACAATACTACATATTTATAACAAGTTTGCATTTCTTAATCTAGTATTTATTTCTATTTTTTTAATAAAAGAATTAAGAGAAAAGGTATGAATAATGTGATGGTAGAATTTGGTGAATTTCATTTTGAGAAGGTCAAGTTGGGTTGGTGTTACCGGTTGTAACCGATTTGAACAAAATTAAACCAATGCACTTGGGGATATGAGAAGTCTTTTGACATGTGTCAATAATCAAAATTATAGGACACCATTAAAGGTTTAAATATGCGATTAAACTTTTAGAAAAGGTCCATTTATGTTATTATCGTTAAAAAAAAGGCTCATTTATGCCATTATTTTTTAACGGTGGTTTTACAAAAATATTTTTGACACGTGGCCAATTATAATTCGGCCACATCATCAACTTTTTTAATTAAAAAAATCATAATTCTGAAAAAAAATTAAATTAATTTTTAAAATTTTTAAAAAAATAATGATGACGTGGCCAATTATAATTCGGCCACGTCATCAATTGATTTACTAAAAAAAATTAATTCAGTTTTTTATCAGAATTATAATATTTTTTATTAAAAAAAATTAATGATTTGACCGAATTATAATTGGTCACGTGTCAAAAATGGTTTTGCAGAACCACCGTTAAAAAATAATGGCATGAATAAGCCTTTCTTTAACAGTAATGACATAAATGAGCCAAATTTTTAACTGATGGCATAAATGAGCCTTTTTTGAAAGTTCGATGGCATATTTGAGTCTTTTTCCTTTAATTGTTGAATAGACAATAGTAACATTTATTTAGGTCTTTTGAGGATAAATAAATAAATAACTATAAGTCCCTTTATTATTCGTAAATTTTACTTATTTAAAATGTCAAACTTTTGTTTTCATTGCTTACGAGCATTCAAATATATATGTATGTTGTTGTAAACCGTGTTTAATATTTTTTTTGAAAGATAGACTGATAATAAAGTTAAGTTTGAAAATTTAAAGAAATTGAAAAGCTAACTTACTTAATTACAAGAATTAAAATTAAGATAATCCCACACCTCCTTAATTAATGCTTGTTAGTTGATGATTAAAAAAAACTATAAAAAGTCGTTATATTCCTTTTAGGCTATTATGTGTTTCTTCTTTTTTGGACTATTAATAATTAATTAATTAGTATTGAGCTATATATTGCCAATTGTATATAGTAATTGTATGTCAGTGCCAATTCCTCAACTTATTTTTGATATGTGTAGATATAATATTCAACTTAATTTATTGATTATTATATATATTTCAATTATAATATTGTATGAAAATATAATTATTATTTTTAATTTTCCTTTGAGAAAAGGAGGAACCTCTCTTATAGATTTTCTTCATCAAATTATCGCTAGCAATCAACTCATATCCCATGGTTGAATGAGGCAGAGTTTTTTTATATAATTTAAATATGTCACCATAATTAAGTTCAATTTTATAAATTAACTTTCTCTTTTAACCATTGAGATTCAAGGAAATAAATTGAGAAAACAAAACCACACATCTTTTTCCTTTGTGTAAATTCTAAGACCTCATTTGTTTTTATTTAATAAGGTATGAATCTCAATTATTGAAATTCAATTAATAAGGTGCATTTGTTTTAAAAATTTAAGCCTTAATTATTGAAATTTAATTTATATTTATTTTGTTTCCTTATAAAACCTTTGAATGAATATGAATAGATTTAGTTGAATCACTATAATAGAGTCTTAATATCATTCAGTCTCATAACAAAATTATTTCGCAAAAGCTTTTCTGTCTCTGCGCTTATCTTCTCGGCAAAATTTTCACATTGCTCACTTTTCTTTCTCAACCAAATACCATATAATTCTCATCTTGAACAGGTAAGTTTTCATAACATTTATAAGTTTTTATTTAGTATTTTTCTAATTCGATGCTTCAATGTTTTTCTCGTTTAAAACAAACAATCTTATTTATTTAGTGTTCAAATCTAGGAACTATATCTTGATATTCAGATTTAAACATCTAGATCTTAATATAGGTCGACGGTGGGGTCGGGAGTCAGGTTAGGGTTGGTTTAGGTCCCATATCAAGGCCGAAGTTAATTTGGGGTATAGGTTGGGGTTACGGTCGAAAGTAAGGTCTAAAGGTGGGGTCAGGTTTAGGGTAAAGAGTTGGGTCATGGGTCGGAGTTGGGAGTCGAGTCTTGGATCAGGACCAAGGTTAGGAGTCACTTTTTAAAATTGATATTTAGCACCAAAAATCTAAAAAGTGAAAGTTGACCTCGTGAGAATTTGGATTCCCGATTGAGGATGAGAGTCGGATCTGGTCCCAAGTAGCGGTCAAGTCTGTGTTTCAGGTCTCAAATCGGGGTTAGGAGTCGAATCCTAGGTCAAGGTCAAGGTCGAGTTCTGAGTTAGGGTTGGAAGTCGAGACGGCGTCAGGTTTGTATTTCAGATCTCAAGTAGAGATTGGAGTTGGGTCTCAAATTAGAGTTTGCATGTCAAGTCTTGAGCAGGGTTCAATTTTGTTCGGCTCTCGAATTGAGAGTTGGGAGTCAGATCTTAGGCCGCATGTAGTCGGAGTTGAAAAATCAACACTTCTAATTAAAATTTTTGACATTCTCAAAAGCTCGAATCTAAAATATTTCATTATATATGGTGACATTCCAATCATCCTGTCACAATCCAGATTAATCTCGACTTTAATTATGAGCCACCACTACCACCACTTTGTTTATATGGAAAGGCTACTAATACTCTTTGCCTTTTGCTCTTCACTCTTTTAATAAACTCTTCTGCCTCTCTATATTTGTGTCCTCTCAGATCTGCCACAACAAATTAAAGAGAAAAAAAGCAACAAAAACACCCTTTTGCAGAGAAAATAAATATAAACTTTTATATGGAATCTTTTACTCATATATTTATTCAATTCTTTTACTTGTAAATTTTTATCTTCATTGTTTTTTGTATATATTAAATATAAAAGCCTGCTAATGATGAAAAAAATAATATTTTCTCCACTGCATGCTTAAAGCTCTTTTTTAGTCTTTAGCTTCTCTTTCTTTTAAATTAATTAAAAGTTCTCTTTTCCCTTAAAGGTAGTGAGTGAGTGCAACTATTTATTTATTTTTTTACTCAGAGTTTCATTTCTATTTTTTTAAATTCGTATCTTAATCACATATCTTATACATTCCCAATGCTCAAAAAAAATATATTTTAGTTTACGTGACAGACTTTCTTAATTAATCGATTAAAAATTTGCACCTTTCTTTATCGAATTCAAAATTATCATGTTTTTATCTGAAATTTCTTTCGTTATAAAAGATTATTTGGTTCGAAATTAGATTATCACTTATAAAAATTTGCACCTTTCTTTATCGAATTCAAAATTATCGTGTTTTTATCTGAAACTTCTTTCGTTATAAAAGATTATTTGGTTCGAAATCAGATTATCACTTATGAAATTATAATATCGCATTCCATATGAGATACTTCTAAAATTTGATATAAACTTAATTTATATTGATATTAGCTAATACCAATTACCAACCATTGAACATTGGATCAATGTAGTTATTTTAATTTTAATTTTGGGATAATATCTTAATCTTGATAACCAACAACCCTTAATTTTCTTAAGATGGTGATATACAACTTATACATATTTTTTAAATTATTTATATCCACCTGCAATTTTCATTAATACATATTAATCGTTTAATTTTGATATATTAAATTATTTTTTAAAACTAGGAGTGATTTAGTATCATCTGTCTCAAATTATATATCGTAATTTCAAAAATTAATTATCTCAAAATTGTTTTTATTATAAAACTTTTAGATAAAAGTAATTAGTTTTTTTTTATTTTATCCTTAATAGAATTAGTTTTGAATACTACAAACTCCTCAATATACGAATACGACACACAAATAGAGTAAATATTTATTGAATAAAAACACCTTTTAATTAATATTTTTAAATAATCGTATATAAAAAATTATGACAGATAATTTGAGACGAAAAAGTACGTTCGAGTTCCCAAAACTCTATTTATTCCCTATTGAGGTGTTTTTTTTTTGTGCTTTGTTTCTACAACTCTCTCCTTCCTTCATTCCTTTTGCTTTTATATGAGTGTTGTTAAAAAGGTTTTGTTTTGCTCTTTCTTATTCATATAACAAAAAGATTATTTTGAACTTCTTTTGCTATTCTAATTCCTTTGATGATTCTTCTCTCTTCTTACTCGCCGAATTAACTTTAAATCTTGATTTCGCCTCCGTAAAGAAGAAAGTTTCTTCTCTTCTCATTTGGTTTTTGGTTCACTTAATTAGTACTTCAAGCCATTTTCTCATGTTTGTTGATATGCAACTCAAATCTTAACTTCAATCGAGTGTTTATCGAAAATCACTTTGATCATTAGAGGTAAGACTGTATATACGTTATTTTTTTTGAAATGAAATTTTACTGATTATGTTATAATTATGATTGTTCCTAGTTTTAAAAGATATTATCTATAAAAAAAATATTTTTTTTATTTTTAACTGTCTTTTCTACTTATTATTTTTATATATATATAAATATACGTTTGATTTTACTGCCCCAACTACTCTTTTTGCTTTAAAGTCAAAACCAAACTAATATATATACGCCAAACAAAATTTCCTAATAATTTTCACATTTTTTTTTTATAGATAATGCTTTTATCTGTTATATGACATCATTTTTATTTTTGAATTTAAGTTGTATATATTGATATCGTAAAAGATCAAAATGTGATGTGATAGTACTAACTCGAAGTATTATTTTATATGGTTACTGATTAATTTTCAATAGTAATTTATTCGTAATTATCTTATAATCGATGTGATTGCGTAAATTTACATCTTTTACCCCATTTTTTTTTACTAATACATATTGGTATATTATGATATATTGTTACATTTTATAACTTGGTTTATTTATTTTGAGTTTTGATATAATTTATGTAATTATGATTTGATAGTATAAATTCTTTTGACAATCTCAAAACTACATTTAATATTTCTGTTTTTCTTTTCAGTACTTTATACCTACTACAATAAAATAAAATAATGTTGGTCATATTATTTTTTTTGCAGAAGCTTAAGAAGGAACACAACAAGTGAAGGGCAAAAATCCAAGAGTTAAAAGATTACGTAAATCACAAGGTTTTTTTTCTTTCTTTTTATTTTTCCCTTATATATACTTCCTCTCTTTCGGTTCCTAATTTACACACTTTTTTAAAATAAAATAAAATAAAAAATTTAAATTTATGAGTTCTGAACTTAAAAAAGATATTTATTAAGTTTTGAATAAATTATTTAAACATTAATTTAGTGAATAGCTAGGTATGGACCAATGTTATTAGGTTCGTGAAAATTCTAAATCCGACCTTGGTGACAACACATTTTGATATTAGCTTTTTTTTTCATAATGAAATAATATTTTCACCACATGTAAATATAATAATAATAATAATAATATATATTTAATGTGATTTCACGTAAAATTTAAGAAGATATATACTACTCTTAATTCATGGCTGATTTAAATGAATTTTAGTATATTTTACTTTGAATTTAATTTTTTTTTTATTAAACTATGACTTTAGTAAAATAAAAGATGCACTTACTTTATTGCATAATGCATATTCTAAAGAAAATTCAGTATTTAAAGACTTTAGAGGCAGTTCTTCCCGTCATCTCTAAGTTAAATTTTAAATAAAAATAATAAAATTTAGTATTCTAGTTAGATTCAAATTCTGATCTCGTAGGTGATTTCTCTAATTTATCTTAGCAATACGAGAATATACTTATGCTCCCTATGAGTGCTATATATTCTAATTTTTATCAGTTTTTCAATATATATATATAATAATTTTATAATATTAACGAGTGCACATCCACTTTTATTAGCAAAGATGAGTACGATAAAATTGAATCAATGATAAAGTTATTTTGATACTTTCTTGTTTCAAAAAGATTGACCTAGTTTAATTTTGAACGGAATTTAATAAAAGAAAGAAGATTTTTTAATTTTGTGGTTCTAATTTAAAGTTATGTCAAATGTACCAAAATATCTTTTAATCTTGTGGTCTTAAACATGCCATGTGGAAAGTTAAGGTTAAAGTGTTGCCAAAAAAGAAAATCATTCTTTTTAAAATAAACTAAAAAGGAAATAAAGTCATTCTTTATAAAACGGACAGAGTATGACTTATAACTTATAAATTTAAATTTTAAACTATAAGAATAATATTGATCAATTTTTATATCAGAGATGGTCTATATCATATTATTTTTTAATATAAAATACGAAATAATTTATTCACCGAAATAAATAGTATTAAGGCAATAGGGGTTGAGGGGTCAGCTATATGCAGACTTTTATAAAAGGAGTAAATGAGTCTAAAATATAGTGTCTCTCTGTACATTCTCATCATTGCCTTTTTTTATTTAAAAAAAAAAAGTCTTTTTTTTGCCTTTAATTCTCAACCATATCTTCTTTAATATCTTGGGAATGAACCGAACTAGAGAATTTACAGTATATTTTTCTTTATATATATATATATATATTTAAATTTATTAATCGGATTAATTTTAATTTATTTTTATAAAAAATTACTCCTTCTCAAAAGTTTATTCATTTTTCAAAATTCAAATTAAATATCTCTATCTCAAATAGAATTAATCTATTGATTTTTTATTTTAGCTTTTTTCTTTCGGCTATTTTAAAAAAATCAATTTTTTAATAATATTTTCATTTCAATTTTTCCCAAAACATATTTTAGGTTATAAGATTAAAAAAATAAATTAGATCAAATAGGGTATATTCTAATTTCTAGCCACAAAGGCTTATATTAGATGGTGCGACAAAAATAAAGATAAAATAATTGAATTTTTTTTATTGTTAATATTTTCTTATATATAAAAGAGAAATACCTTAAATAATTTTAAAATATGAGAACACTATTTTCATCACACGTGATGAATATTTTTATTTATTTATTTATTTATTTATTTTAAGAAAAGGTAATGAATGTGACCTTTGCGTATGAGTCTTGATTTTATATGGTACCTTTATAAATAGAACAATTTTTTTTAATAGTCTTGATTTTATGGTCGTGACCAAATCTATTAAGCGTGCATTTTGGGTTATATCAATATTCGAGTCAGAGTCGAATTTAAAATTTCTATAATAAGGATAAATTTATTGTGTTTGGATTATAATGTTGTATTATGTGAAAATTTATTTATATTTTTAAAAAATAAATAATTTAACGTTGAACTAAGTACACCAATTAGTCTTCTTGTTATATTGGGTGTTACCAAATAATATTATACAAATTTTAAAAAATATACATAACTTTTTATATCTACTCCTTGAAATAATTTTAATTTGAGATGAAATTTGACAACAAACTCTTCTTTAGCTTGAGCCTCCTTCACTAAGGAAAAATATATCTAACAAAATGTGAAACTTATTATAATATTTACCCCTTGAATTTCACATGAAATGTACAATAATTAAGTATAAAATTATACTACATTAATATTTAATGTTAAGCATACAAAATATAGCCTGATTTAAATAATTTGTTTTTTAGTGCATTTGGATAGTGGAATGGGGTTTGGTGAGAATGAATATATATCATATCCTAATCCTCTATCTAAATTGACATTTTTTATATTTTAAAAGATCGTATATTTATTTTCATATATTGAGTTATTGATTATTATAATGTAACTTTCAAAGATATAAATATAATTTTTTTGTATATTTATAGTTATTAAGATTTAATTTTTAAAATTTAAACTGTGTCACGTAAATTGAAATAGACGATCCAAAGATACTAGTGATGTACAAGTATGCAAAAGGGATAAAGAATAAACTTTGGTTTTGCAGTGCATCGTCATTTTCAGAAAAAGAAAGTTTCCTTTATTGGTCAATGGGTATATTCATTGTTTCAAAGTGCTTCCCCACACTCTACAATACACTATTGTCCTCTCTTATGCAGACAATTTGGACTATTTGGTTGGAAGACTAAACCTTTTTTTTGATATGCGTTATTTGAATCGAAGATTATTTTTTAGTTTTGTGAAATAGCGATATAATCTACGTATATTCTATTTGACCTACATCCTACTTAGCTAATCATTTGTGGAGAGGCAGGACACTATGAGGTAGATAGTTTATTTAAAACGAATCAATCTCATGAAATTTGTATCGAACGAAGGTTAAGCAATCATTCGATTCATTAAGAGGCATAAAAACACCCTCACTTGCTTACTAAAAACATCGTTATTTTTGTATTTTTTCGTTCGACTTGCATGTGTTGGTTTTTTATTATTTTGTTTTTGGATGAGGGGAGATCATGTTACTAGGGAAAAGAATATTCATCAATCCCCCAAGAAGGGAAATAAGTTGGAATAAAACTCCAAAAAAATCTACAATTAAGAAAATAAAAATAAAATTAGGGTACGCTATTTTTTTTTTTGTATGCCTTAGACATTGGATAAGTAAGTAATGTAGATGAAGTAAAGGACTATAGAAGGTTGCTACTTTTTTCAAAGCTCTCGAAATATTATAAATAGTATGCTATGCAGATATTTTCCGTTATACGTTATCATAAAAACTATATATGTTATTTATAGGAACACTTAGTCAGTCATTGGTCCATGGGCCAAACACTTGGACCGTTAATGGTGAAACCATTCTGCCATTCATCTATTTGATACATCTCTTTCTTGATTTGGATCCAAATTTTATACATTCGTAAGTAGATATAAAGTCTACGTATATTTTATCCCTTACACATCACTTATGATATTGTACTAGATATGTTATTATTGTTAGTATACACTCGTAGTGTTCTCATTTCTTGTGTTCAATTTAATTATGTATATAGAATTTGAATAAAAATTATTGAATTTACGTAAATTCATAAATTGTATAAAAGTTCAGAATCTATAAACTTTAAATCTTGAGTTGTAGAGATATTTCTGTCACAATTGTTAAAATTATCCCTGAAAACTCTTATCAGTAGCATAAATCATTAAATGTGAAAATACCTTTGGCCTCATTAAATGTGATTCTTTTTATCAGCAAATATTTATCATTAAATATTTTCTTGTACTATTATCTTAGCTATAGCTTTTGGGTTGCACCCTATATAAATTACTTAACATTATAGACCAAAATTATGACATACTAGTAAATATCACATACCTAAAATCTAACTTACAACAATAACAGTAACATATTCCGTTAGATGTTCACTTCGGTAGAGACTATTTCTTCTATCTTTAACTTAAGAAAAACATTTTCAAACATAATTTCGATAAATTGTCTAAATATTTGAAGGGGATACAACACCACCTTATAACTCTTACTAACCAAGTAACTTTTTTTTAAAAAAATAAAATAATCGAGAAATTCTCTAGGGTCGCAACCAAAATTGAGTGGATAATGAGCTCATTCTTCTATCTTTCTCTACTTAAATATATCAGTCTTTTATCCTAGTATTACCATCAAAGGCAAAGACACCTTATGGCCGGTCAGGAGTTCATCCGAACTCCCTTCGAGGAAAAATGATACTATTTATACATGGTCAAAATAATTTTGTATGTATGTAGATATCGAAGTCCCCTAGGTTAGTTTGTGTGTCTATTTCTTCAAATTTTCAATCGAAAAACCTGATTCCACACTGATTACCATATAACATCGATCCATAAAAAAGAATTTGGTAGTATTTCACAAGTAGCCACAATTTTTAGTCCATTCTTATAGAATTTGAAACTTCAAGACAATGACTATTTTTTAAATAATATGATCAAAAAGTGACTGGCAAACGTTATTTCGACTTAAAAAAAAGTGCCAAGAATTGGGTTTTTGGTAAAATATTTTGTTTAATTGTTGCTACTTTTTGCAAAGATATCAGGCAGAAAATTGAAAGGGGAAAATGTAGCAGTCTTTAAAATAAGGTCACGGACCTCAATGTATAGGGGACCCTATACATACATATGTATCTATTTTCTGTCACATTGATTAAGACACTTCATTGAAGAAGTTTGTTAATATTAAGTTGACAGTCCATAAATTCTGTCTCTTTTAATAAAGAAATTCCAAATGTAACGTGATAGTGACGGAGTCAGAAATTCTAATTAAAAAAAAAAACGTTCATGATCGAATCGTGTTGAAAAAAAAAAGTATGTCACATAAACTGAGACAGAGGGAGAACTCTGGTAACCTTTATCTGTGTTATACTCAGACTCTTCAAAAATATTTACGTGTTGAATCATTCAAAAGTAGTACTATATATATTTTTTTGAAGAATCTGAGATGAGTACGTCATCATATTTGAAAAGTCCGAGCAACGTAGGGCTTTATTTAGGTGTATTGTTTTGTTGTTGAGTGGCTATTTTAGTGGATTCTTTGTTTTTTACTTTGCCCATTGGTATCTGCATGGTTGCATGGCTCTGTGTTTTACTTTGGCTTTGTAAACTTTTTCAGCTAAAAAACTTATGAGAAAGACAAAATACTGTGAAGATTTGATTCTTTACTAATTCTACTACTATTCCTTTTGAATCTACACGTGAAAAATGTCATGCATCATATACTTTTATTATCTATTCATTTATCTTATTATATAAATTTTGCATTCATACCTATCCTCGTGAATTTCGATTCTTTTTAAGCGTTAACAGTCATAAACACATCTGAACTATTGCTTTTTCACGAGTTTTCTTACCTGAACTATCACTAGGAGTAAAATACACGTTTGAATAGCTGAGGTGAGTTTTAATACGTAGATGGTGATAGTTGAGGTGTGTAACTCGTGAATGCATGTTGTTGTTGTTGTTGTTATTAATCGAAACACTTTATAAAACTAGCTGATGTTTTTTCATTGTATTTTGTGATGTGAAGGCTTAGGCAACAAACATGCCTCAATGGCAAATGAAGTTAGAACTTGAGCAAAAGCATATGGTTTCAAGAACTCCTTTACAAGAGTCGTTGAATCAGAACGCGCAATGCCAAAGTAGTGGAGAGCGTAGTAGAATGGAAGAAGTTAAGAGACATAATAATGCGGGGAAGAGAAGAGGTAGGAGGAAAGGGAAAGGGATATTAGTCGAAAAAATGCAGGATATGAGTAGTAACTATGTGGTTTCCCCTGCTTGTTCTGCTTCATCATCATCCGAAACAAGTCTTGTGTTCCCTCGTAGGCCGGGATATGGACAGTTAGGTACCAAGTGTTTGGTTAAAGCTAACCATTTCATTGCTGAGTTATCAGAAAGGAACTTAAGCCAGTATAGCGTAAGACGTTTACTTACTTATTGATTGGCTAAATTTTATTACTATTTTTCGCGATGGCTTGAAATTTTACCATGTTTTAACGATTTTTGAATGCAGGTAAGAATTACTCCTGAAGTTAAGTGTACAAGATTGAACAAGGCTATAATGGCTGAGTTGGTTAAACTTCATAAAGACGCGGATTTGGGTAAAAGAATTCCGGTTTTTGATGGAAGAAGAATGCTTTACACAGCGGGGTTGCTCCCTTTTAACTCGAAAGAGTTTACTATAACTCTTGTTGATGATGATGAGTGGATAGGAATCACAAAGTACCTATTTTTGTTTTGTTTTTCCTTTATGTTTGATTAATATAGCATTAGCCTACGTTGCTCGGACTCTCTGATGCCTCCACATTCATGTCAGATCCTCTAAAAATGCACTACTTTTGAAGGACGTGAATGTGGAGGCGTTTTTAAGGAGTCTGAGCAACATAGTCGGTAGGACTAGTTGTTACTTAATTTTGACGTTCTTGATAATTGTTCTCAGGGAGCGTAAATTTGCTGTCACGATCAAGTTCATCTCACAAGCCAACATGCTTCAGTTACGCGAACTTCTTGCAGGGAAACAAGTTGACAATCCTCCACAAGCACTTAAAATCATCGATATTGTGCTAAGGGAACTTGCTTCTCAAAGGTGCATTTCATTTTATCGCTATCTCATTGCCATGGTATATAGTATTGCAACTGTATCCACCGTTTATTTAGTTGTTCTCGTGTTTGTTTAGGTACATATCCGTTGGGAGATTCTTCTATTCTCCGAATATTAAAAAGCCACAGACACTAGGTAATGGTTTACAGTCTTGGAGGGGGTTCTACCAAAGCATAAAACCAACTCAAATGGGATTGTCTCTCAATATTGGTAGGGCAATCGTAAACTCGTTGAATTTCTCCAACTTCATTTGATGGTATGGATGTCTGATTACTATTTTAACATCTTGTATTTCTCAATAGATATGTCAACAACAGCTTTCATCGAACCACTTCCTGTTGTTGAATTTGTTGCTCAAGTTTTGGGAAAAGATGTAAGTTCAAGGCTACTATCCGATGCAGATCGAATAAAGGTACATATTATACTAATGAATCAAATGAATTGTTCCTTTTAACTTTCTTAAAAACATCATATGTTTAGAGTCTAAAAAGGCTTATTTGCCAAATGATCGATCGTTTGTGACTTAATCAGGTTAAAAAAGCTCTTCGAGGTGTTAAAGTTGAAGTGACACATAGGGGAAATATTCGTAGGAAATACCGAATTTCTGGATTGACATCACAGCCAACAAGGGAGCTAATGTACTTGTAGTTTCACATATCTTCATTTCTATTGTTTTTGCATTTCCGTGGCTCTTAATGCTTTACTTTCTTAATGATCGTAACAGTTTTCCTGTCGATGAGGAGAAGAACATGAAATCAGTCATCGAGTATTTCCAGGAGGTGTATGGATATACCATTCAGTATCCTCATCTACCTTGTCTTCTCGTGGGAAGCCAAAAGAAAGTAAATTACTTACCGATGGAGGTAAATATTGCGTGAACTACTTCATGATTCAACTGATTACTTTTATATCAAGTGAAAAGTTTATCCGAATAATGATTGTTGTAATAGGCTTGTAAGATACTCGAGGGACAGAGATACACCAAAAGGTTGGATGAGAAGCAGATAACTTCACTGTTGAAATCGTCATGCCAAAGACCACGAGAACAAGAAATGGACATTTTGCAGGTTTGTTGATCCATTGTCATGAAAACATACTCCCTCGTTTCAATTTGTTTGTCTTACTCTCCTTTTTAGTCCGTTCAAAACAAGAGTCTCTTTCCTATGTTTGGCAACTCTGTGATCCTAACTTTCCACATCGCATTTTTAAACTTTTCTACTTTCTTAAACTCCGTGTCAAGTCAAAGCCAGACAAACAAATTGAAACGGAGGCAGTAATAAGCATATACACACACATATTTAAGCTAATTTTCGGAGTGCAATGGCTTTTTAGTAACAAATACATATAGAGTTTTATGGTAATGAACTAAATGGTGTCTATGTCCAGACCATTCGCCAGAACGGATACAAGCAAGATCCAATAGCAAAGGAGTTTGGCATCAATATTGACGATAAGCTTGCATCAGTGGAAGCTCGAGTCCTCCCAGCACCGTGGGTAATGATTGATATATCTTTACTCACACAATTCGTTTTCAAAACCACTAACGTAATTATTTGTATGTTCTTCTTGTCTTTTGTTAGTTAAAGTACCATGATGCAGGGAAGGAAAAGGAATGTCATCCACAGCTAGGCCAGTGGAACATGTTAAATAAGGTACATATAAGATCTTTCGGTTTTAAATTAGCATTCGAAAGAATGATACTAATCGAACGTTGCTTGCTTCATCATACAGAAAGTAATCAATGGAAGTACTGTAAACCACTGGGCTTGCATCAACTTTTCGTGTAACGTCCAAGAAAATGCAGCCCGTGGCTTTTGTCATCAGCTTGCCCAAATGTGCCAAGTCTCCGGAATGGTAAGTGTTTACCACATGTTGTTTCGTAAATACTTTTCGAAAAGTAGATCATTTTTGGATGATGTGACACAAGTGCGATAGCCTTTTTGAAGAGTCTGAGCAACATAGACTTTAGCGCCATTAGACTAATTGTTGCAGTCAATGCATACTGTCTAAATGGTTTTGATTATCGATACTTCATCTCAGGAATTTAATTGTGAGCCCGTTATACCGGTTTATTATGCAAGACCAGATCAGGCAAAGAAGGCATTGAACTATGTATACAATGCTGCTGCTAACAAACTTGGAGGAAAAGAATTGGAGTTACTAATTGCCATTCTACCTGACAACAATGGTTCTTTGTATGGTATGTGCTAACCTTTGTTGAACCTTGACGTTCGTGAACATAGTATCTAGATCGTTGTGATTTTCTTTCTAAAGTCTATAAATCCCGAAAGGTATTACTCCTATAAATCCCTTATTGTACACCGTCATCAGGTCATCCAAATGATATCTATAGCTACGTCTCCTTGAATTATGGTATTTGAAATCTTGTAAATATGATACGTTATCTGCTACAACAGCTAAAGATGACCTGATGATGTAAACAACTGTTTACACTGACGGTGTATATCAGGAATATGAGTTGTTTATATATGAATGGATGTTGTTTGAGTAACACGTTGATCGTCAATCAATCTTTAGGTACTCTGAAGAAAATTTGTGAGACGGATTTGGGGATGATTTCTCAGTGTTGTCTTACAAAGCATGTGTTAAAAATAAGCAAGCAATATCTGTCAAATGTATCACTGAAAATAAATGTGAAGGTATGTAGAAATTCGACGTGCTGAGATGATATTATAATCCAATTTAACTTCCATAGTATGTGTTACGCGGAACTTTTTCTTATGGTTAATCGTTATGTGACAGATGGGAGGAAGGAACACTGTACTTTTAGATGCTTTGAGATGGAAAATTCCTCTCGTTAGTGATATCCCAACGATTATATTTGGTGCTGATGTGACTCATCCTGAATCAGGAGAAGACTTTAGCCCATCGATTGCTGCTGTAAGCATAAAGAATCCGTGAGCTGATTTCTCAGATGATCACTCAAATAGTTATTATCTTAGAAATTCACATTCTTTGTTGAAAAAAATTGGAATGACGAAGAATAGTAGACTTCCTGAGAAGTGACCATCTGAAAAATCAACTGAAGAAATTTGTTTTATCATATATGAAACGTTTGAACCTTTCTCGAAATGTTTATATTGGATATACGATTTTCTTGATTTAGGTTGTAGCATCACAAGATTGGCCAGAAGTTACTAAATACGCCGGTTTAGTATGTGCTCAACCTCATAGACAAGAACTCATTCAGGATCTCTACCGGACTTGGCAAGATCCTCAACGAGGAACAATGTCTGGAGGGATGATTAGGTGCATATATATTTTTCGTCATTGTAACATTCATTTTACACAAAGATGTACTGACATGTTTGTTTTCCGCGCTTTTCCAGAGAACTTCTGTTGGCGTTCAAGAAAGCCACAGGACAGAAACCACTGAGAATAATATTCTACAGGTATTATATCATGATCGGATAATGAGGCCTCTTATTAAAATTTGATTTTAGTCCACCTGTAGTATTGAACCGCGCCTATGCTTGATTGTTGTACATTACGTTGTCTTTCAATTTTATGCAGGGATGGTGTTAGTGACGGGCAGTTTTATCAGGTTCTACTTTATGAACTCGATGCAATTCGTAAGGTATATATGCAGATATTGTCACTATTCATATACTATTTTCGATTGTGTGCTTGTGTAAGTTCACTCATTCTTCCCGGTACACAGGCTTGTGCATCTCTTGAACCAGGTTACCAACCTCCGGTAACCTTCATAGTTGTCCAAAAACGTCACCATACACGTCTTTTGCCAAATAACCACAACGACAGAAATCACACTGATAGGAGTGGAAACATCCTACCTGGTAACACTTTTTGCTCTACTTACATTGATTATTGTGCTTAAAGTCATCGAAACATCAAGAAAGAGGATCGAGATACCTCATTTAATATGTTACTCCCTCCGTTTTATGTTATATGACGTTTGTTAGATTGGACACAGAGTTCAAAAAACCTAAAAGGCTTCAAGAACTTGTAGCGTTTAACATGCCATGACACATTTAACAGACTTAAAAGGAAAGTATGCCACATAAAATGGAACAGACGAGTATAGTAACCTTCTTAGTCCTTTTTCTTCCTTTTAACTTCATTTTTCGTGTTTTTTTCAGGTACTGTGGTGGATACAAAAATATGTCATCCAACTGAATTCGATTTTTATTTATGCAGTCATGCTGGAATTCAGGTGAAATGTCAATACAAGTTTTTAATTCGAAAAAAAAAGCTCCAACAAGAGTTAATTAACACAATGTTGGATGTCCAGGGAACTAGTCGTCCTGCACATTATCACGTTCTCTGGGATGAAAATAATTTCTCCGCGGATGAAATGCAGTCTTTGACAAACAACCTTTGTTATACGTAAGCATTCATAAATCTCAACTTGTTTCTATACTTGTTTTCGGGGAAAACTCAATTCCTTAGTGATCATTTGATTAATTGCAGATATGCTCGATGCACTCGTTCTGTTTCAGTAGGTACATTTCTCATATACAACCTTATGTTTCATGTTAAGCTTATGTTCGTTGTGTTTGCATCAATGTTGATCATTTTATAAGGTTCATTCGCTATATAAATCCCCTATATCTACTCTGCTTTATTCAGATCACTATAGTATTCAAACATTTCATCGTAAAATAGACTTTGTATACATCATGAGCTCATTTGGCTTAGCTAATAAGCGTTTTAAGTTAAAATAGTTACGTATTTGGATACAAGTGTTAGCTGAACTTTGCAATAACCATATCATTCTCATAACTTTTGCAGTTCCTCCTGCATATTATGCTCATTTGGCGGCCTATAGAGCGCGTTTCTACGTAGAACCTGACTCACGTGACAACGGTTCTATACGTGGCACACGTGCAACGAATGGTTCTGTCAACGTCCGGCCACTACCAGCATTGAAAGAGAAGGTGAAGAATGTGATGTTCTATTGCTAGAGGGTGAATGTTGAGTTTATGTTACATAGTAGTAGTGAGTAAATGTATGAAAATTAGGATAGGAATCTTAGTCATGAAATGTTATGTTTATATAGTTGTAGGGAACAAATTAAAATAAAAATTTTTGTAAGGTGACTACATGTCTATGCTTTGTGTGGTAGTTAGGTTGTTTTACCTTTTTATATATAGCACTTCGAAATTGTAATGCGTATTATTAGGATCCTCGCAAATTTTAAGTGTCTGACTAATTTAAGGGGGGTCTTTATGTATTCTCGCATCGTAATATTAAGAATCGGACCGGTACGATATACATCACAACTAGTGTCAATAAATTATAATTTAAGTTTATGCTACAATAATCAATGCCATGGTTGCTCTAAATCAACTATTAATTACCACTAAATAATGCGGTCGGAGCATAATTGTAATCTCCATCATCACCATCTCCTTCTAAGGATGCTGCAGGAGCAAAATCATAGTCTCGATCATCGTCATCACCTTCCAAGGATGCTGCAGGAGCATAGTCATAATCTCCATCATCTCCGTCACCGCCTCCTTCTAAGCATGCTGCAGGAGCATAGTCATAGTCTCCATCTAAACACGACCTTCTTTTCTGAAACCCAATACTCTTGAAAATGCTAGACATTTTATATATGTCTCTTCTTGGACTATAGAAATATGAGATATTGGATTTTGTATATATGATCTCTTTGATATGGAAAATGAAGAATTAATGTTTTTTTGGTGTGAATAAGTGAGGAAACTATATGTTTATATAAATATATAAAAGAAAGAGACAATTGTGGACTCATTTTGACACATTTTAAAGTGTGTTGTGTTACATGAGGAATGTGCACAACCTTATGCTTGGTTGCATTTTGGGGTTGCCACATCCAAAATTCACTTTTACATGTCAATATATATATATATATATATATATGAGTGTTAAAGCTTATTCTCTCTGGGTTAGTTTACTCTCTGGTTTCCCAGATATAATTTTTTCAGCCTTGGCTGATGATGAGCATGTTGCTTCATTTGTGCGGCTTTCTTTCTCATCTTTTGATGATGAAATAGGCATATCTGTGCTTACCATCGAGATGTTTTTGGCACTAGGTGCTAGTGGGACATCTCCTGCCACTTTGTTGAGACTAATATTCCCTTTCAGAATTGAATTCTGTAATGGACGTGAATCCAAATGTTCACATAAAATTAAAAATTCTCTCATATTTTCAGCCTGATTAGTACTGAGCTGATTTAATTCGGAAATATATATATATATATATATATATATATATATATATATATATATATATATATATATATATATATATATATATATGTGAGTGTTAAAGCTTATTCTCCATTCTAGTGGTGGAGATAGAATATATCTACTCTCTTTCTAATTTTATGGGTGGGACATAATATAGTTTGAAAATAAAATAGGTATTTTACACCTACAATATATTAGTTTAAGTTATAAACGTCGTTAATATAATAAAGAATCTTTTATAGTATCAGATCAATCAAGAATACTAAATATCTTAAAACTAAGCGCTACAACAAATAAACACATAAAACATGAATTGTCATGGATGCTACATAGGAGATATAAGTTTGTTTAATTTTATACAAGTTTCTGTTTCTATTTTTACACCTCTAAAGTCGGAGAACGTAAATATCAGTTAATTAAATCAAATTAAAGTATGTTTATGTGTTAGGCCAAAAACCATTATAGGCTTTACTTTCACAACGTTGTCTCTTTGCCACATGCACATTCCTCCTTTGGAAAGGAAAGTTATAAGGGGCTATTTAATTTGAGGATAAAATTTATTCCATTTTTTTAGGTGAAATAAATAAAATCAAATTTGAGTATAAATTTATTCTGATATTAATTAAATAACCAAGCATTTATAAATTTAGTTCCAAACATAATTTTAAAACATTTTTCATTTTATTCAAACATAATATTGAAATATCTGATCTTATCGAACATGCTATTATATTTTTAATTACATGAGCCCAACAAAATCTATTAGGCCACGTGGAATCGTTAGCATGGCACGTGGAAGCGTGTACTGTCTACGTGGATGCTGAGTTGGCATGCCACCTTGACAAATATATTCCATGTCCTTTCACTAGAGATATTGTGAAAAATGTTGACATTTATTCCTTTTTGTGCATCATATATAATTGAAAAATATGATTCACTTAATATATGGCCAAGTTTGACTATAATTAATTAAATTATAAGAAAAAAAATATAGTAAGATTTGGATGGATTGAACTATAATGCATTGTTTAGTTTGTTTCAATCCAAATTAAGATAATCTTTGGGTATATTAATGATTAATTTGTTTATTAATTAAATTGATTTCAATCAATTTAAATTTAATCCAAACAATTTATTTGACACTCTTAATCATTAATTTCTTATACTATACTTTGATTTATATATTTCATTAAAGTTATACTAACGGTCCATATGTGCCATCAAAGTTAAAAAAGGACATGCTAACTCATCTTTACTTTCAATTCACAAAATTGAAAATTACTTTTTATTTTCTTAATTGAACTTGTATCCATTCAAAGTAAAACACTTTAATTTAATTATAAATAATACATCTAATAAGCTAATGATCTTGATTAGAGACCTCAACTAAGTATTATTGATCTTACATATTTCCTCTTCTTTCTTCTTCTTTTTTTATTTTAAAAAAGGACTACTATTATTAAAACAAAGGTTCTTCTTAATTCCTAGTTAATATCTAAAACTTTCTTATATTTGTATTAGACAACAATAAGCTAGTTTGACCAAAAATATTGTGTGTATTCTAAACTTGTCTCTAACAAGAACCCATTTCATGCCGCCGGAGCATAATCATAATCTCCATCGTCATCTCCTTCTAATGATGCTGCAGGAACATAATCATAATCTCGATCATCGTCATCTCCTTCCAAGGATGCTGCAGGAGCATAGTCATAATCCCCATCATCATCGCCATCTCTCTCTAAACATGCTGCTGGAGCATAATCATAATCACCATCATCATCTCCATCCAAACACGACCTTCTCTTCCCGAACCCAATAATCTTGAAAATGGTAGACATTCTATTACTTAAGTGAAATATTGAATTATTATAAGCTAGATATGAGATGTGTATACTTGTATATAGCTCTTTTGTTAAGATGTGAAGATTAATGGTATGATAGGTAAGGTAACAAAATGCTATTTATAAAGGAAAGAGCCAAGTGTGCACTCATTTGGGCACGTTAGAAAGTGTGGCTTTGACATGAAAAATGTCCAAAACCATATGCTTGGCTCCAAAATTAACTTTACATGTCATAGTATTTAATTTGTATACACATAATAATGAGTGTTAAAAGGTTACATATTCTACATATATTTTGGTGGTAATAAATTAAAATCTCTCTATCTTGAATGAGCCAAAAACAAATTTAGTGTGTACATGGCACGTGGAAGTGTGTTTAATCTACGTGGATGCTTAGTTAGCATGCCACATAGACATAAAAAAAATGCAAAGATGTCGACATTTTTTTTCATGCATGATTATATTTATGTCTTTACATTTGCTTGAAATATGATCCAAAATTGAAATCAGGATATTCATAAGGTTTATTCATAGCTTTTGGGGAAAAAGAAATACTCCACAACAATTTAAACATAAGTCATCTTATGAAATTGATTTCATGAATACTCATTCAACTATATATTAAAAATAAATTAGTACAAAGTTATATATAAAAAAAAAGTCATTCATTTTTTAGTATTTCAATTACAAGATCTTCAATCGATTAATTATCAATATGCACAGTAACAAAAGTTATTTTAAACAAAATGGTTATATGTATATGTAATGTATCAGTATGTATATAAATAAAATTGATATTGTATAAATGATGTGTATTAATGTATTAGAGATTTATATACATCTAACTATATTGTTTATATAATAAAGCATACAATTGCATACCGATTTTTTTTCCAACTTCAGCCAACTCAAATCGTCTCTAAATAGTCTCAAAATTTAGATATAAACTCCTCTTAATATTTCGAGTCTTTTGATAATTAAAATATTCACGCGAAACAATTTATATTTTTCAATTCCAAGTTTCCAACCAACTCAAACTCCTCTAAATAGTCCCAAAATTTTAGATGTAAATTCCTCTCAATGTTTCGAGGCTTTTGGTATATTATTCACTTGATTCACGTTTACGGCAAATTAAATTTTAAAATTTGAGCTTCGAAGCTCTTCGATGATTAATTTCAACCGATATATTTTTTATATGAGGTCCATTGTCTAGTTCGACGCGTGCACATTTATGCACCAAAGGTATTTCCACCACTATGTCAGGGTTTTTTGAGGCTCACATTGAGCCTAGCTTTGATATTATATTAAATTAAGTTCGATCTAACTCACACATAAAAATTAGATTAAAATTAAGAGAATTGCCTAAATCTTTTTTATAAAAATCACAAGATATTATTTCTTCGTCAATGTGGGACATTCCATGCATCACTATTACACCCAAAAAAAGTTAATAATCGAACTAGAAAGTAAATTTTAAAACTTAAACATGTATTCATTCAAAGTAAAATACTTAAATTAAAACGGAGGAAATATAATATAATCTTTATCCTCAAGTAAGACTATATTTGACTACAATTCATATCACTGTTTTTCATAAGTTAATAAGACATTGATCTTGATCAGAGTCCCTAACAACATGAGATTTTAATATATACACCTACATATGTCCTCTTTTGACCAAGAATATAATAATAAGTGTATATAAATATTCATTTTAATTTATGTGTATTGCTTTTTTTTTTTGTTGTTTATAAAAAAATGTGAAACTTTTTATATTAAGCAACTCTTAAATTTAAATATATATCCTCCTGACATCATGTGCTTAAGAATAAGACTAGAAAATTTAAAGACATTTTAATATATAATACTTGTCTTTACTTTAAATTTTCAAGAAAATTAAAATATTTTTTATTTTCTCAATTAAACTTATTTCCATTGAAAGTACGTCACTATAAGTAAAAACAAAGAGAACATAATCTTATAATCAAGTAAGACAATATTTGACTAGAATTATAAATTGATACTAAGATATTGTATAAACAATACATTTAATAGTAAACATATTTCCTCTTTTTTTTTTTAAAGGACTAGTATTATTAAAACCAAGGTTCTTACTTCTTAATTCCTAGTTAATATCTAAAACTTCCTTATATTTGTATTAGACAACAATAAGCTAGTTTGACTAAAACTATTGTGTCTATACTAAACTTGTCTTTAACAAAACCCTTAAAATGAACTTATTTCATGCGGTCGGAGCATAATCATAATCTCCATCGTCATCTCCTTCTAAGGATGCTGCCGGAACATAGTCATAATCTCGATCATCGTCATCTCCTTCCAAGGATGCTGCAGGAGCATAGTCATAATCCTCATCATCATCGCCATCTCTCTCTAAACATGCTGCTGGAACATAATCATAATCACCATCATCATCTCCATCCAAACACGACCTTCTAATCTTCTCGAACCCAATAATCTTGAAAATTCCAGACATATTTCTATAATTACTTAGAGAAATCTTGAAATATGAGCTAGATGTATATTAGATGTATACTTGTACCTCTTTTGATAAGATGTGAAGATTAATGTTATGATAGGTAAGGTAAAAAAATGCTTATATATAGGAAAGAGCCAAGTGTGCACTCATTTGGGCACGTTAAGAAGTGTGGCTTTGACATGAAAAATGTGCAAAGCCATATACTTGGCTCCAAAATTAACTTTACATGTCATAGTATTTAATTTTGTATATATAATAATGAGTGTTAAAAGGTTATATATTCTCCATATAATTTTAGTGGGAATAAAATCTCTCTATCTTGAATGAGCCAAAAACAAATTTAATGTGTGCAAGACACGTGGAAGTGTGTTTAATCTACGTGGACGCTTAGTTGGCATGCCACACAGACAAGTTTTTGACATAAAAAACATGCAAAGATGTCGACATTTTTTATGCATGATTATATTTATGTCTTTACATTTGTTCGGAATAGGGATAATGCACAAGTACCCCCTCAATCTATTTCCGAAATCTCAGAGACACATTTATACTATACTAAGGTTCTATTACCCCTCTGAACTTATTTTATTAATAATTTTCTACCCCTTTTTCGGTCTACGTGGCACTATCTTGTGGACCCAACGCTGGTTGACTTTTTTTTTCAAGCTAGTGCCACGTAGGCCAAAAAGGGGTAGAAAATTACTTATAAAATAAGTTCAGGGGATAATAGGACCTTAGTATAGTATAAGTGTGTCTCTGGGATTTCGGGCGTAGGTTGAGGAGGTACTTATGCATTTTCCCTTTGGAATATGATCCAAAATTCAGGATATTCATAAGGTTTATTCTTAGCTTTGGGGAAAAAAGAAATACTCCACAGCTATTTATTCACAAGTCATTTATGAAATTGATTTCTTAAATACTCATTCAACTATATATTAAAAATAAATTAGTACAAAGTTATTTGTTTATATCAGAAAAGTCATTTATTTTTGGGAAAATGCATAAGATCTCAGAGACACATTTATACTATACTAAGATTCTATTACCCCCCTGAACTTATTTTATAAATTTTATACCTTTTCGGTCTACGTGACACTAGTTTGAAAAAGAATGTCAACACACGCTAGGCCCACTAGATAGTGCCACGTAGGACAAAAAGGGATAGAAAATTATTTATAAAATAAGTTCAGGGGGTAATAGGACCTTAGTATAGTATAAGTGTGTCTCTGGGATTTCGAGTATAGGTTGAGGGAGTACTTGTGCATTATCCCTTTATTTTTTGATATTTCAATCACAAAATCTTTAATCGATTAATTATCAATATGCAGAGTAACAAAAGTTAATTTAAACAAAATGTTTGTGTATATGTAATGTATGAGTATGTATATAAATAAAATTGACATTGTATAAATGATGTCTATTAATGTATTAGAGATTTATATACATCTAACTATATTGTTTATATAAGGGAAAATGGATGCATAAGTACCTCAATCTATGCCTGAAATTCCAAAGACACACTTATATTATACTAAGGTCCTATTACCCCCTGAACTTATTTTATAAATAACTTTCTACCCTTTTTCGGCCTACGTGATATTATATTGAAAAAAAATATCAACACGCGCTGGGCCTACAAGATAGTGTCACGTAGGCCAAAAAGGAGTAGAAAATTATTTATAAAATAAGTTTAGGAGGATAATTAATAGGACCTTAGTAATATAAGTATGTCTCTGAGATTTCAAACATATGTTGGGGGAGGGAGGTACTTGTGCATTTTCCCTTTATATAATAAAGTATACAATTGCATACCGATTTTTTTTTCAATTCGGACCAACTCAAATCGTCTCTAAACAGTCTCAAAATTTAGATATGAACTACTCTTAATGTTTTGAGTCTTTTAATAATTAAATTATTCACGCGAAACAATTTACATTTTTTCAATTCCATGTTTCCAACCAACTCAAATCTCCTCTAAATAGTCTCAAAATTTTAGATGGGAGTTCCTCTCAATGTTTTGAGTGTTTTGATATATTATTCACTCGATTCACGTTCGTGGCAAAACAATTTTAAAATTTGAGGTTCGAAACTCTTCAATGGTTGATTTCAACCGATATATTTTATATGAGGTTTCATTGTCTAGTTCGATGCGTGCACATTTATGGACCAAAGGTCTTTCCACCACTGTGTCAGGGTTTTTTTTAGGCTCACATCGGGCCTAGCTTTTATACTATATTAAATTAAGTTCGGATCTAACTCACACATAAAAATTAAATTAAAGTTATTAAGAGAATTACCTAAATCTTATAACAGAAACCCAAGATTTCATTTATTCGACAATGTGGGACAATACATTCATCACTACTTCACCCAAAGAAGTTAATAGTCGAGTTAGAAAGTGAATTTTTAAAACTAGATATACATTCATTCAAAGTAAAATACTTAAATTAAAACGGAGGGAGTATAATCTTTATCATCATGTGAGACAATATTTGACTATAATCCATGTCAATGCTTTTCATAAATTGATACTAAGATATTGTATAGACAATACATTTAATAAGCTAATGATCTTGATTAGGGTCCCTAACTACACCAGAGACCTCATCAACTAAGTATTATTAATCCTACATTTTTTTTAAAGGACTAGTATTATTAAAACCAAAGGTTCTTACTTCTTAATTCCTAGTTACTATCTAAAACTTCCTTATATTTGTATTAGACAACAATAAGCTAGTTTGACCTAAAATATTGTGTCTATTCTAAACTTTTTTCTAACAAAAACCTTCAAATGAATTTATTTTATGCAGCCGGAGCATAATCATAATCTCCATCGTCATCTCCCTCTAACGATGCTGCAGGAACATAGTCATAATCTCGATCATCGTCGTCTCCTTCCAAGGATGCTGCAGGAGCATAGTCATAATCCCCATCATCATCGCCATCTCTCTCTAAACATGCTGCTGGAGCATAATCATAATCACCATCATCATCTCCATCCAAACAAGACCTTCTAATCTTCTCGAACCCAATAATCTTGAAAATTCCAGACATATTTCTATAATTACTTAGAGAAATCTTTGAAATATGAGCTAGATGTATATTAGATATATACTTGTATACCTCTTTTGATAAGATGTGAAGATTAATGTTATGATAGGTAAGGTAACAAAATGCTTATATATAGGAAAGAGCCAATTGTTCACTTATTTGGGCACGTTAGGAAGTGTGGCTTTGACATGAAAAATGTGCAAAGCCTGTGCTTGGCTCCAAAATTAACTTTACATGTCATAGTATTTAATTTTGTATACATAATAATGAGTGTTAAAAGGTAACATATTTTGGTGGTAATAAAATCTCTCTATCTTGAATGAGCCAAAAACAAATTTAGTGTGTACATGGCACGTGGAAGTGTGCTTAATCTACGTGGACGCTTAGTTGGCATGCCACATAGACAAGTTTTTGACATAAAAACCATGTAAAGATGTCGACATTTTTTTTCATGCATGATTATATTTATGTCTTTACATTTGTTTGGAATATGATCCAAAATTAAAATCAGGATATTCATAAGGTTTATTCTTAGCTTTTGGGGAAAATGAAACTCCACAACTAATTTTCTCATAAGTTCATCATATGGAATTGATTTCTTAAAATACTCATTCAACTATAAATTAAAAAAAAATGTGCGAAGTCACTTTTTTATATTAGAAAATCATTCAACTTTTGATATTTTAGTTACAAGGTCTTTATTAGATTAATTATCAATATATATAGCAATAAAAATTATTTTAAACAAAATGGCTATCTATCTATCTATCTATCTATATATATATATATATATATATATATATATATATATATATATATATATATATATATATATATATATATATATATAAATTAGTTTGGAATAGGATTGATTGTTCAATTTAATTTGTTCAGTATATCAATAATAATTATTCGATTTAATTTGTTAGTATAGAAAATCGAGAAATAATTTGTCATTTTACATGTATTTTACCTTTGCTATTGAGTACTATTACTATTCATTTTTTAACATTTAGATAATTTATAATTAATAGGAGTGATATTGTAAAATTATGTTTCGATTTATTATTTCTTAAAATGTGTAACAAATCAAACATAGAACAAGTAAAGATGGACAAAATGAGTAAAAAACAATTTATTGTTCATAAGTCATCTTTCTAAAATAGTTTTTCGAGTAGCAAAAATAAATTAGCAAAGTTATTTCTTTATATCATAAAAGTTACTCATCTTTGATTTTTGTCACAAGCTAAGTTTTTTTTGTTTTGTGTATATAACACTTATCTTTGTTACTTGTTAAATTAGATTTAGACCTAATTTATGCTTAAAAAATTAGCTTAAAAGAAAGAGGATTGCTCAGACATTATATATAAGAAAGTTCATAATTTCATTCATTACCTCTTTTTTATATATCGGTGGTTCTCATTGTTTGGCCTGATGCGTGTACGTTTATGGACCGAAGTTCCCAAGGGGGCCACTTGGGTTCAGAATCGTATACTATGTTAAATTAGGTTTAAGCCTAGGTCACTCTATATCTCTCTCAAAAGTTGGCTCGAATCTTATAAGGAGCCCAAGATTCGGTTCATTTGTCACCTACAACACAATTCATTTTAATCAAAAAAATTTTTTATTTCAGCTAAGTATTCGATCCGTAAAATCTCTTTATATGCTAAACAATTATTAAAAAGTTCCAAAATTACATACTTGTTACGTGCAATTGTTTTTTGGTTGCTTAATTAAATTCATTTAGCTACCATTCAATTTCGAATTTTACTTGCTAACAGAATAAATCCACTAATTGAAGATAAATGACCCAATTTAATTTAGATCACTATTAGCAAGATATTTTATATTATATAATAATTTGTTTGTATAATATTATAATAACCACGTGACTAATTATACAGGAATAATTAATTAAGATACAATTATATGATCAATACTTGAGACTATGTTTAACTACACTATCCATGTCACTCTCTGCATAAATTACTAAAATATTTTTAGAAAAATAGTACATGTAATATTTAATAAGCTAATTAATTATATTCTCAGAGTCCCTAAGTTGGAGTAAACACGTTTTGTTTGTTCTAGATTCGTCACGGTTAAAAATCTCTAATAATTTATTCTGCTGGAGCATAATTATAATTATCTCCATCATCGTCATCTCCGTCCAAAGATGCAGCTGGGGCATAATCATAGTCTCCGTCGTCGTCATCTCCATTCGAGGATGCTGCTGGAGCATAATCATAATCTCCATCGTCGTCATCTCCTTCTAAGAATGCTGCAGGAGCATAATCATAGTCACCATCGTCATCTCCATCTAAATATGACATTCTGTTCCGAAATCCAATAATCTTGAAAATGCTAGACATTCTAATTAAATATAAGATATTGGATATATGATCTCTTTGATATGAAAAATGAAAATTTATTGTTTTAATTTTGTGATGTGAATTAGGTGAGGTAACCATATGCTTATATAAAGGAAAAAGACAAGTGTGGACTCATTTTGACACATTAGAAAGTGTGGTGTGTTATGTGAGGAATGTGCACAACCATAAGTTGGCTCAATTTAAGCTACTTTTGGAGTTGCCACATCCAAAATTCACTTTACATGTCAAATATTATTATTATTATTATTATTATTATTATTATTATTATTATTATTATTATTATTATTATTATATATACACAAATGTGCTTTAAGGATTATTCTTTAGTATATATCTTGGTGGTGGAGATGGAATATAAACAATCAAAATCCATTAAAAGTAGCATAAATTTTAAAAATAAATTAATCATAATCATTGTTGGTGCATCTTTTTCGACTTCATAACGTAGTCTCTTCGCCACAAAAATAAAATAAAATAGTTTTGAAATAAGTGCAACTTGCTATAAAAATTAAAATTGTGCATGCCACGTGGAAGTTTGAGTAATATCTTTCCTCAAAAAATTATATTATATCGATAGGTCAAATTTTAATTTTATATCTATATTTACATATTAATGTTGACAATATCTGATCATACAAGGTGAAGACACTACAACAAAAATGACTATTAGAGGCATTTAATTATTAATTGCCGTTAAATATGTATTTTTAGCGGCAATTGTCACTCTTTGTATATGTTCCTAAAGCCTTTAGCAACATTGGTTCTAATGACACTTAACTAATGCCGATAAAGACTTTAATACTCTTTATTAGTGTCAATATTTAGCCGCTAAAAAGTTGTTTTTGTTGTAGTGAAAGTTTAGTGCAACAATTAAGAAATTGTAAAAGCTTTTTTTAACTTTAATATTATTTTCTTTCTTTATATATGTGTTTATTAGTTTATATTTTATCACCACTTAATAAAAATATTGACTCCGCTACTAACGGGTTAGACTATAGAAAGAATATGTCCTTTTTTATGAAAAATGTGAAAATGTCGACACTAATTCGTTTATTGCATGAATTGAATAATTTTAAAGTAGGAGCTTAAAGTTAGTGGCATTGTCAAATATGCTTTAAATTATTTTCCTATAACATCTTGAGCTGACAATTTATTTTAGCAGGTTCTAATATTTAAAGTTTTATGTTAATTATAATTTTGATATGTTGATAACTATTTTGCAAATGTAATTAGGGATGCAGATATTTCTTTTAAATAACAACTCAATATAATAAAAAAAAAAGCATGAAAAAATAATTGAGATGATTATCACTAGATAACTAATCAATTAAAAATATATTTAATGATAGTACACAAAATTCTTTACGCTATCTATATATACGTATAACTGAAGTAATGTTTACAACGAGATCGATGAAAGAAATATTTTTTCTAGATTATATGATTTGAAGTTATATGATAAAATATAATACGACATATATACCTAATTGGGACCAAATTGTATATTATTTCTTATTAATTAATGGTTTCATACTTCCATATTTTTAATCCAATTATATCAAATGCTAGAGACTAAATTTGACTTGTGATATAATTAATTAAACAAGCCCCAAGAATTAACAATAGACTAATTGAGAAATTAATAATATGTGGATATTAATATAGAGAAAGCTATTTTTATAATAATTTGCTGATTATAATTGTAGAATTCTCAAGCAATTATGGAATTGGAATAAAAGATTTATTATCATTAAGTGATAGATACTATGTTTGACTACAATACAATGGAGTCAAATATTGTCAAAAAAAGATTCATCTAAAAATTATAATAAGCTAGTGATATCAGAAACCCTAATACCTTTATGTAGACCTCAGTTACACTAAAAGATCCAATTAATATATAAATTACCAATATATTCCTACTAAATAAAAGAAGAAGATAAACTAAGACTAATTAAAACAAACACATTGCATTTACTCTAAATCCATCATTAAATTTCCAAGAACCTCCGGTAAAATTCAGGCAGCTGGAGCATAATCATAATCTCCATCATCGTCATCTCCGTTCAAGGATGCCGCAGGAGCATAATCATAGTCTCCATCATCGTCGGCAGGAGCATAGTCGTAATCTCCATCATCATCATCTCCTTCCAAGGATGCTGCAGAAGTATAATCATAATCTCCATCTGCACACGACCTTCTCTTTCCGAACCCAATAATCTTGAAAATGGTAGACATTATATATTATATCTCTTTGTAGAAAATTGAAATATGAGATATTGGATATATGTTGTATGATATATCTCTTTGATATAAGATGTGAAGATTAATGGTATTTGTATTGTGTATGATAGGTGAAGAAATCACTTGCTTATATATAGGTAGGAGCCAAATGTGGACTCTTTTGGACACGTTAGGAAGTGTGTTATGTTACATGAGGAATGTGCATGTATAGCCATAAGCTTGTTTCAAAAATTTCACTTTACATGTCATTAAAAAGCTTTGGAGAAGAGGGTGAAATTTATTATTTGATTGTTTTCATGTTTTATAGCTAATTTTGATAGTATTATTATACTATATTGAATGAGACGAAATAATTTTATTTTATATTTCGAGATCATTATTCTGATTCCTGATACGAAACAATTAAGTTAGCGTGGAGAAGTGTGCATGGCATGTGGAAGTGTGTACTATCTATGTGGATGCTTAGTTGGCATGCCACCTAGACAGTGTATCACTGCTAGAGAACAAATATATTGACTGTAGGCTATATCCAAATATATGGTGATGTTGATATATATATCTATACTTTGACTATATATTCTAAAATGTCTAACATTTATTCATTGCATGGATTCTCAAGTATATAATAAGGTTATTAACTACCCTTTCATGCATGATAGAGACAAATTCAAAATATAGTATATGGTATATGATATACGTTTTTAAAATTTGAAATATCTAGTGAGAGGTTTATATCTTTTAGGATACTTTCGAAAATAGATTCAGTAGAAAAAGAAAGGGATATATAACTTATAGGATTAGAGAACGTTGCTACGAATTACAATATCACGAGGATTTGGATCCATTCTCGCCCACAAGCGGGATGAGGAATTGTTTCTATGCTTTTCTCAGATAATGCGGGTTAAGAGTAAAGGGAAGTGTATCTTTCTGTTTGGAGGTAGGGAAATCATGATTGAGATAGCGAATTAGAAGTTATGAAACTTAGGTATGAGTCTTTTGTCGAAATGTTAATATATATTAATATATTCATTAATATTTGTAAATATATATATTCATTAATATTTGAAAATTTAATTTGGTTATCTCAAATACTTGGTTATTCTACAATGTAAAAGTGTTTGCTTTTGAGCAAGATGTAACTTGTGAACTCATGTGTATGGTTTATTTGGTTTGTCACCTTGTTTCTAAGTGATTTTCAATATTTGTTTTTTGTGTGTCAAATCTTAACGGTTAAAACGATAATCGAACCGATAAGGATCAAAACCGATAAACCAATAACCGATAAGTTAATATCTTAACGGTTTAGCATCTCTACAAATCGTTAATTAATAAGTTAAACTGATAAACTTTAAAGCCGAACCGACCGACATACGGCCCTTATGTTAATGTATATTTCAACCATGTTGATAATTGAGCTAATTGATCGAAGATGGTATATTTACCTCTCCCCAATTTAAAGTGCAACTTTATCTTCAGCAAGAAAGCTACTTGTCAAATTCTCTAATGAAAACATACATATGGAAGCTAGATAATTATAATTAATTTATAGATAATGAAAGTGTTATTATTTATATCAAAATATATTGGCAAATCGTACATGTCTACTATGGTTCTGTATGAAGACTTTTCATTTATAAAATAAGATATCAATGCTTAACATATATCTTAGGGTTTTCATAGAAAGACGAAACATTCTTTTAATTATGCAGCTGGAGCATAGTCATAATCAGCATCATCATCATCATCATCATCGTCATCTCCATCATCCTCGAACCATGTAGCTGAAACATAAATACACCCTATGACATGGCGATCCATCGTCGACCTAGACTCATAAACATGACTACCTATGTCATGGTTAAAATTACAAATTGAGTTCATCAATATTGTTGAAATTTGAGACATTTTTGGACTTCTAATTTTTGTTTCAAGATTGAATCAAAAGAGATGGTAGTTAAGGGAAATTGCAATTGATATATGATTTTGAGAAGAAAAGGGGTATATATAAGGATGCCTAGTGAGTCATGACAAAATTATGTGCTCAAAATGGCTCCATTAATGTACTCTATATGATAGAGCTAATTAAGCAGTAACGGATACAGAATTTTTCAGTAAAATTTGAAAAAAAAGATATAGTATTTGAGATTTAAATTTGGAACGTCAAGATGGATATTGAACCACCTCAATCATTAAAATAATGTCTAATCTTATGTCTAGGAGGTTAAAAATCTGTGTATATATCGTGTAACTTTTTATCGAATATTTCAATAACCTCTCGCTACCTTCTTAATTTACCCCCAGAGCTAATTAAACATCTTTATCATGATAGGATATTATTCTATGATCTCTATCATCATATCATTAATTCAAAAAGATAGAAGGTTTATTTTTTATATGCTCAAGTATATACCGATCGAATAAACGATTCAGACTATAGTTAAATATGTCCATTGACAACAAATGCAAAAAATGTCGACATTCTTTTGTGCATGAATTCTCAAGAACCATTCTTGAGAGTTACTACAATCACATCATTGATGATCTGCCAATTGCCATAAGTTCAAATTAAATGCATAAAAAAAAGATACATATAATGAAAATTGGTAAGTAAACAACCAAGCTAATTAAGGTTTTTATTGTTGAAAAACATATGCACAGCGGAAGCGCTTACATGAATAATAGATAATCAAAACGTTTATACTAGAACACATGTAAATATGCTAGAACACATAAACATATTGAAATTTAATTCAAGAATTACCTCTTGAAGCATGAGCGAATATCTTAAAGCGAATATCCAAGATAGACAGATCTTCAAGCGAATCTACAAGGTAGCTATGGTCTTCTACAGTGATCTCAAGTCACATCCGAACTCTCTCAATACTTGGGTGGGCAAGTATCGAATAGAAAACTAATCATCTTATTTTCTAGGTTAGGAGAATCCCCATTTATAGAGATATCTTCCTAATTCAAAAATGATTAGAAAACCTAGTTTTTCTAGAAGACTAGAAAAAATCATTTTATTCTTCCTTTTTCAATAGAAATAGAATTATGAGTTCTAGTTAAATATGGGCGCTTTAGGGACCACCGAATTAATTACCGAGACTTCCTATTATGGAAATAATTTTAAATAATTAATTTGAATTATTCTTACCATAATAAATTACAAATCATTCAACTAGAAATTCGTAATTGCGCTCCTCTATTTCGTAATTCCCCATTAAACACTTATGTAATTCCCCATGTTAAGATTTCAGATACTAATCAATAAATTAAATTACTGACGAATTTAACTTAATGATTAATTTCCTTTAGAGCACTGCTTAACTTATTTCATGTGTCGGATTTCATAAATCCACTTGCAAGATTTGACACGATGAAAACTTATAAGTTTCTCAAAAATGCATATCAATAAATCTCTATAACGAGACATGGATTTCATCAACTAACTTATTATTTCACCAATATATATCATTATCATCTAACTTACCAGGCATATTGACCCATCTCAGAATCTCACCTTTTAATAAATCAAAACGATAATTAATATATACAGATCATAATAGTTATATCAGGATTAAGAATATAAGTACATTTAATAGTTTAGAGAATATGTTTTTGTCAGTCAGTCTAAAAGAACTATCTCTACCTGGTCCCATTCAATACATACAAAATGTACTAGCAGAAGAAGTTGGAACTATACCGTTCCTATAATCAAGATAAATTACATATAATCTTGTGCTACAATCGTACCCGATGGCATGTTCAATTTCCATGCTAGATTGTGAACCAAAAACTTTATACTTATAAGAACCGATGATTTAATCCTCTGTGTATAAGCTAAAACTCTACACACTAAATCATCTACTATATAAGTAAATAGACACCATAAATTAATATATGATCTATTGAAATTGAGCAGATATTTATTCTCTAATAAATATTATTTATTAACACATGATTAATAGTATATATCCCAACACTTATACATAGCTAAAATTTGTGTTCTTTTTGTAAATGTTTGGACCAAGAACAACTAAAAGAACAATAAATTCATGCGGCAGGTGCATAATCATAGTCTCCATCATCATCATCGCCAGCAGGAGCATAATCGTAGTCTCCATCATCGTCATCGTCTTCCAAGGATGCTGCAGGAGCATAGTCATAATCTTCATCATTATCATCTCCGTCTCCTTCTAAACATGTTGCTAGAGCATAATCATACCCATCGTCACCATCATCATCTC
Organism: Solanum sitiens; assembly: GCA_016801875.1. NCBI lineage: Eukaryota > Viridiplantae > Streptophyta > Magnoliopsida > Solanales > Solanaceae > Solanum > Solanum sitiens. The sequence goes on from JABWTJ010000081.1 coordinate 3,001,595, forward strand.
CATCTGAACACGACATTCTTTTCTGAAATCCTATAATCTTGAAAATGCTAGACATCGTATATTATCTCTTTCTTCTTGGACTATATATTCTTGGCTATTTTATGATCTATTAGACAATATGTGAGTTTTTGTAGTGTGTATGATTGGTGAAGAGACCATTTGCTTATATAATGGTAAGAGCCAAAGTTTAGACTCATTTGGACACATTGGGAAGTGTGCTATATGACATGAAGAATGTGTAAGCTATACTTTTGGAGTTGCCACTTCCAAAATTCACTTTGCATCTCATCCATCATATTCCCTTTGTTCATATATTTTATAACTATATAAATGATGAGACATATTTTAAATCATTACTGATTCAACTTTCAAAGTTTGTTTCTTAAAAAAATAGACGATTTAAATGATATCATATAAATTGAAATAGACAAATATATAAAACAAAGGTCAGAATTAGGATGGAAGAGTTGCAATACAAACTAAATAAATGTGTGATAACTATATCTAGGAGAGTTTGAGTTGTTGCTAATAAACTCGACAAAATTAGGAAAACTAACATTTTAATTTGATGGATTCGTTTATTAGGAAAAATAACAATCAAATATCATCTGGTCATCTAGTTTAAAGAAAAATTATGTGTATACGAAAACATACACTAGTTAATTAAATTTAATAGCTATAGTTTGTCATAATTACAATTGGTGACCTACTTTTAGCTGTAATTACGCGGCTCAATTTTTTTGTTTTGTATAATTCGCACATATGTATAATTCAGAATTTATATAACTTTTGTATAATGCAATTTTGTATAATATAATTTGTATAACTATTTTTACTTCAGACGTTTGTGATTGTATAAATTCATTGTTTTGAGTTTGTACAAAAATAACTGAATTATACAGATGTATCCGTGAATCATACAAACATGCGAATTATACAAACGAGACAGTTTAAACTGTAACTACTACCCATAAATATGCAAACTATAGTTATGGAGCATAATTAAGTTTATTATAGTGACTATTTGTGATAGTTTCCTGTTATAAAATATGTACACAATTTATATATAATATACACTTATACTAAACATTCATATAATATACATATATATACACTATATATACAGTCGAAACATATAGTTAATGTATATTTCAACCATGTTGATAATTGAGCTAATTGACCGAAGATGGTATATTTACCTCTCCCCAATTTAAAGTGCAACACTTTATCTTCAGCAAGAAAGCTACTTGTCAAATTCTCTAATGAAAACATACATATGGAAGCTAGATAATTATAATTAATTTATAGATAATAAAAGTGTTATTATTTATATCAAAATATATTGGCAAATCATACATGTCTAGTATGGTTTTGTATGAAGACTTTTCATTTATGAAATAAGATATCAATGCTTAACATATATCTTAGGGTTTTCTTAGAAAGACGAAACATTCTTTTAATTACGCAGCTGGAGCATAGTCATGATCAGCATCATCATCATCATCGTCATCTCCATCTTCCTTGAACCATGTAGCTGTAATACAAATACACCCTATGATATGGCGATCCATCGTCGACCTAGACTCATAAACATGACTACCTATGTCATGGTTAAAATTACAAATTGAGTTCATCAATATTGTTGAAATTTGAGACATTTTTGGGACTTCTAATTTTTGTTTCAAGATTGAATCAAAAGAGATGGTAGTTAAGGGAAATTGCAATTGATATATGATGTTGAGAAGAAAAGGGGTATATATAAGGATGCCTAGTGAGTCATGACATAATTATGTGCTCAAAATGGCTCCACAAATGTACTGAGGTGGATTCAGAATTTTTCACTAAATTTTTTTAGAAAAATATAGTATTTGAGATTTTAATGTCTAATCTTATATTTAGGAGGTTCAAAATTTGTGTATATATACATAAATATTAAAATACCATATATATATATATATATATATATATATATATATATATATATATATATATATTCCAATAACCTCTCGCTACCCTCTTAATTTGCCCCCAGAGCCCACATTTTTATCATGATAGGATATTATTCTATGATCTCTATCATCATATCATTGATTCGAAAAGTATAAGGTTTATTTTTTATATGCTCAAGTATATACTGATCGAATAAACTATTCAAGTATAGTTAAATATGTCCTTTGACAACAAATGCAAAAAATGTACTCTAAATGATGCAACTAATTAAGCAGCAGTGGATTCAGAATTTTCAGTAAAAAAAATTTAAAAAATATATAGTATTTGAGATTTCAATGTCTAATCTTATGTTTAGGAGGTTCAAAATCTGTATATATATATACATAAACATTAAAATATCTTTATATATATATATATACCGAGGATATTCCAATAACCCCTCGCTACCCTCTTAATTTGCCCTCAGAGCTAATTAAATCACATCTTTATCATGATAGAATATTATTCCATGATCATTTCATTAATTTGAAAAGATATAAGGTTTATTTTTTATATGCTCAAGTATATACCGATCAAATAAACGGTTCAAGCTAAGTATAGCTCAATATGTCCTTTGACAACAAATGCAAAATGTCGACATTCTTTTGTGCATGAATTCTCAAGAACCATTCTTGAGAGTTATTCCAAATGCAGAGCTTTATTAATTAATGTCAAAGAAAAGAGAAAAAAAACAAATTAAACTAATTATTATTGTAACAATCTTATAAGGTTATAATAGTCCACATAAGGTTACATGCTTCAACATAATAACCAATCAGCAAATTAAATATAAGTTGTGAATTTTAATTTTAATTACCATAATCACCCTATTATTAAAAAGAATCTTATTTTTGCCCAAATGAAAAAATAAATTTCACATGAGTGGACGCAAATAAACTACTATGCATGTCATATAAAATTTCTTCAAATATAAAATTAATAATGATACATCTATTAAACTAAATATATTTCAAAGTCAATGATATAAACCTAGATATTATTCCTCAATAAAAAAATAAAGAGTAGCTAGTATGTACTAACTCAAATCAAGATTTTTAATTACTTCCTCACTAGTCACGTGTGAATTAGACATAATAATCGTTGTGTCTATTTTAAATCTGCTACGACCAAGAACATTCAATATATGAATTAATTTATGCAATCGACGCACAATCATAGTCACCGTCATCATCATCTCTTTCCAAGATTGGAGTAGGAACATAGTCATAATCTCCATCGTTATAATCACCTTCCAAAAATGTTGTAAGAGCATAATTATTTATGGAGTGTGGACTCATTTGGACACGTTAGGAAGTGTGTTATGTGACATTTAGAATGTGCAATCTAAATTTATTTTGAGAAAATAATAATTTGCATAAATTGTATGTTGGTTTATAATCCATGTATTTGCTATGAAATTTAACTAACTCTATTGTTAGACCACACATGCTCTTTGATGAAATTCTTTTGTTGTTTCTTAATTTATATTCCTCAATCGTAGTATTACACTTAAAAATAGGAAGTCCGTCAATTTTCTTAATTAAAAAAAGTAAAATGTTTAAATATGTTATCGAACTTTTAGAAAAAAACTCATTTATGTCACCCGTTAAAAGGTTTGACTCATCTATGCCATTATTGTTAGAGAAAAGGCTCATCCATGCTTTTTTTAAAACTCTGGTTTTGTAAAATCATTTGTTTAATTCGATACAACGCACAAAACCTTATTAGGGCTTGACATGCCGCGAATCCTCTTGAAAGAGAAGGGTGCCTTCCGGAACGCGGACACAGGTGGTGCATGGCTGTCGTTAGCTCGTGCCGTAAGGTGTTGGGTTAAGTCCCACAACGAGCGCAACTCTCATGTTTAGTTGTCATCGTTGAGTTTGGAACCCTGAACAGACTGTCGGTGATAAGTCGGAGGAAGGTAAGGATGACGTCAAGTCATCATGCCCTTATGCCCTAGGAGACACACGTGCTACAATGGCTGGGACAAAGGGTCGCGATCCCACGAGGGTGAGTCAACCCCAGAAACCCGTCCTCAGTTCGGATTGCAGGTTGCAACTCGCCTGCATGAAGCCGGAATCACTAGTAATCGTCGGTCAGCCATACGGCGGTGAATTCATCTTTACATCTCAGATCATACAAGGTTTAACACTTTTCACGAGCTTTTGAATCAAATGTATATTGTTTGCGCTTCTACTTCCTTAAACACCAATAACACTGTACATTTGATCTAAAAACTTCAATTGAAAAATATTAAATATTATTTGGAGTGTAAAAAACCGGCATGGATGAGCCTTTTCTTTAACAATAATATAATAAATGTACCAATATTTTTAACAAATGATATAAATGAGTCTTTTCTAAAAGTTCGATGACATAGTTAACCCTTTTACGTTTAAAAAAAATAATTTTCCAAAAAAATGTTCTCTTTATCAGTCAGTTCAAACATCAAACACCTAATAGGCGCTAAAATGGAGAATCCATCTTCATCGGAGAATTTGCTTCAAACCCTAAATACCAGAGGCTGGTGTTTCCGGAATGTCAATCTTGTAAATTCACTCATTGCAGCACAATTGCCGTCATCATACACTGTTAGTTCAATCGAATCGGAGCTTCTAAACATGGACTTACGATCCGTCGGCGGGAAATCGTTGCCGGACTTTTCTCTTCTTCGTAAATCGTCTAATATCCAAGGCCCTAAAGTCCTTCAAGTAATTATCCTTTTTTAATTTCTCTTATATGAAGACTTTGTGTTATTTTGCATCATTTTGTGTACGTAATGGTAGTAGCTAAATGATTTAGAGGAAGTCGTATTGGATTTTGATGAACTCGTATCTGTGCTTCTAGCTCCACCTAGGGTGAGTTTGGATTTGTACAATTAACAAATGTTTGATCTGAAAGAATTTAATTTGATTACACCTGTCTTTACATATTTTTGTTTCATAAGGAATTTGTATGAAGAATATATATGTATGTATGTGTAAAGGATAACGTGATGCACTAAGCATCTCGCATTTTGATAAAGAAATGAACTTTGGGCTTAACTCAACTCCAAAAGTTAGCTCATGAAGTGAGGATTGCGTAAGACCGTATAAGGAGACCTAGAACCCATCCCACAAACGATGTGTGACTCCAACATATTCACGCAAGGTCTGGGGAAGGGTCGCACCCCTAAGGGGTGTGATGTAGGCAGCCATAATTGTGTGTACCCATTCGTTAGAAAATTACACTGTGCAAGTGGAGTTAAATTGTATCTTTTTTGGTTTTATGTGAGTTGTTGAATCCCCTTGACATGAAAAAAAGAAGCGAAATTCAAGTATAATGGTAAAAGGGTATTCAAAATTGCTTTAGTTCAGATGTTCAAATTTCCAGTTCCGACGCTACATCATGGATGTTAGTGGTAGTAGTCAAACAATTGTTGCTGTGAGGTAGATTCTGTATTTAGAGTGGGTGGGTTTGGATTTAAACTGGCTATTATATATATTCACATTTTTTAAATTTCTTATATGTGTAGAAATGTTCGAGCTGAAAGCAGTGAATTTGATCACACCTGCCTTTACATATTTTTTGTTGCATAAGGAAGTTGCATGAAGAAGTTATATGTAATTGCATCATTTTGTGTACATGAAGAAGTTATAGTACCCAAAGTATTATTGCTATGAGGCAGATTCAGTAGATAGAGTTAGTGGGTTTGGATTTGGACGGACTATTATATATATACACATTTTAAAAGTTCCTTATATATGTACGAATGTGTGATCTGAAAGCTGTGAATTTGATTACACCTGCATTTAGTGGACTGCCTAAATCAGTGGAAATAAAGGTTTATTGCTTAAAAAGACTTTAGTATCAATAATATCCAAGTTCAATGATGACTAAAATCAAATGGATGTTCTTCTATGTTGACAAAAAGTTTCTCAACTGTTTGTGAAAAAAATAGGTTCCATTAACTATGTGAGGTCACTGAATTTCTTAGTGCTATGGAGGTCACGCATAATTTTGACTTTTATTTCTGCAAGAGCATATGGTTGCATTTTTTGGGTAAGTTATGCCAAAGAACTCCTCAACTTTGATAGGAGAACTTCTTATCTTCGGTTTTGTGCTATAAACTAATGGCTTACTTGGGTTTTAGCCACATGAACACTCACTTGATATGAAGACTTCTCCATCTGCCTTGCCGGAGTTATGCAAAGTTGTCTGTTATATAACAATGGAAGACATCAATTTTATCATGCTTAAAATTTTGTACAGATAATGCATTTCATGGGGATAAATATGCATATCAAAACAGATTTTGTTACATTCACACCCATTCTAGCAGAGGTGTACTCTTGTGATTTACTGCGCCCACTTTCTAAAATTTTGGATCTGCCTCTGAGAGCTAGGTATTTGAACAAGTGTTTTTATTCAATTCTATTTGAAATATGTCATATGTTTCTGAAATCATTATTGTAGACAACAGTCAAAACTGATAGTCGTATCATATGCCATTCATATTTACCAATTAGTCATGGCTTACTTTATAGTATCAGATATTTAAGCATCTCTTCTTTTAGCATCGTTCTCTCTCCCGATTTTGATACATCTTTTGTAACTTTTAGAAAGGCTGTTAATTAGCATTAATGCATACGACTTTGATACTAACTAAAATTTGTCTGTCCAAACTTTTATATTGGTTTTGCCTCTTATCCCCATTTAAGTTAACTTGTTAAACTTTTGTGCTGCACTGAACTTCTTTCCTTCTTATGTCTCCGTATTGTTCATGGTCTTGAGCAGATATCTTCTGTCAGAGATATATCACGAAGTACTATGGCTGAGAGTTCTGGAAGTTCCAACAATCGGCGTTTACTTAGATTAAAGCTCACTGATGGGCACTCTGAAATCACTGCTATAGAGTACTCTCACATACCATCAATTCCTGATGATGTTGTTCCTGGCACTAAGGTATCCTCCTTCTCTAACTATTTGATAGAAGAAAATAGTAGTAGATGGTTTACATTCTCATATACATCCTATTGGCATGTGCTTTACCGAGAATAATGTATCTCTTTTTCCTTGAGAAGGAATATGTCTTGTCTTTTATTACTATTGCAATCATTTTTACAAATAATTATTCCTAAATCGTGTAATTCTTTACTCCCGTGGGTGATCAATTCAACCTTCGACATATGATATAGACAGTTTAAGCTTGCCAGAGGCGACCAGTTAACGGGTGTAATTTGGATCTAGTTGCCAGAGATAAAAGTTCCAGCTTATGACTGTCTTGTTTGTTGGTAGTATACTATGATATGCTGCACAACTTAGCAATGATTCCATGTCTGCATGTGTTCTGCTTTTCAGGTGCGCTTGGAAAACAAAGCCACAGTTCACAGTGGTATTGTGTGTTTGAATGCCAAAATGATTACTGTTTTAGGAGGAACTGTTAGTTCTCTTTATGAGGAATGGCAGATGAACAAAAAATATTCAGGTTTCTCCCGTTCAACCTTGAAAGTAGCACATGAGGATGGAACTGCTGGTCCACCACCATTTGAAAAGTTGCAGATTGGAGCTTTGCAGAAATCCCTTTCTCAGCATAAGAGATATTCTGGTCAGAGGCGTCAAACTTTTGATTTGACAACATATATTTTCCCTCCTGTCATCCTGCATTTAGATTTTTATCATCGAGCTCTGGCATACTATCTTTAAATGATACTTCTTATTAGTTGATCCGTACAAGGCAATGAATGTTTTTGTTCGTGGGGAGGGTGGGTTTTGTTACCTTGGCTTTCTTATGTATAGATGTTGCAGTTATTTAAATTTTTCCTCCAATATTATGAAGCAAAGCTATCTCTACCCAATTCTCTGGTGTGAAGATGTTTCTCCGTCATTTGGTTAAAGAACATGTCTCACTTATGCAGAAAAAGCTCAAAGTTCCACAGCTAGTCAAACACATAGATTTCAGAACAATGAGTCAAGGATAGAGAGCACGGGTAATGAACTGAAGCCACCTGCTCATATTGAAAGGATTGAAGAAAAGCCAAGCACCTCTGAATCAAGGCCAAAAGAAGGTGTAGTCCTACTTGTCAAATTGTTATCTAATGGAAATACATGCTGCATTCTCTTCATTCATCCTGACATTTCACTGTCAGCGTGTCCTTTCGGATAAACTGCAGTTTTACTTTCACTAATATTTTTATCCTTGTCTGACAGTGGCCGAGGCTGTCCCTGTTCAAAACCAAGCAGCTGCACAAAAATTACTGCAGAAAATGAGTCAGCCTCCTCCTCGTGGTGGTCATCGTTCTAGAGGGCGAGGACACAGGGGAAGGGATAGAGAGGAAGATGAGTCTCACCTTCTTACCCTAGAGGAATGGGAAAGGAGAAAAACTGGTGCTAATGTTTCTGCAGCACGTAATTTTGCTGATGTTAGCCAAGATGAGGATCTTGCAAGACAGCTGCAACATCAACTAGATTTCGAAGATTTTCATGTAAGTAAATATGGTTTTCAATATTCAAATGATAGTGGCACCTGACCTATATTTTCACCCTTTCAAATTCATAATGTTGTCTCTCCATATGTAACCTTAAGATTTGAAAGGAAGATCACGCCTTGGCCATGAATTATACAGACATGCAGCTTATATATCTTTGATTGTTTACAATGTCTCAAAAATCGATGTGAACATTAATCGGTCTAAAGCTCAGATAGAGTTATAATGACAAAAATTTCGTCAAGTGTGTTTGATATGGTTGTTATACCAATTTTCAGGAACAAGAAGGTAGTACAACAGCGGCAGAGAACATCAGAATGAGCATGTTCACATTTGAAAGAGACGATGGCGGAGGTCATGGAACAACGGGATTTAGGGGAAGAGGGAGAGGAAGAGGAAGAGGGAGGGGCAGAGGAAGAGGGAGGGGAAGGAGAGGCTGACTTTCGTCTACCGTTCAGCCTTTCCCCCTTTTTCATTTTACTACTCCCTCCGTTTAAAAAAAATGACCTCATTTCCTTTTTAGCTTGTTTAGAAAAGAATGACAGCTTTCTTTTTTTGTAACATTTTAATTTCAGTTTGCCACGTGACATGTTTAAAGCCACAAGATTGAAGGGCAATTTAGTACGTTTGACATAACTTTAATTTAGGACGACGTGATTCAAAAGTCTTCTTTATTTTCTAAAACTTTGTGCCAAGATCACTCTTTTTGAAACGCAGAGAGTATATAGTATTTGTGGAATGCACGAAAAGCATTATGGAGAAGATTAAAAAAAAATACTTCCTTCGTTTCAAAAAGAATGACCTCCTTTCCTTTTTAGTATGTTTAAAAAAGAATGATCTCTTTCTTTTTTTGGTAACAACTTTTCACGTGGCATATTTAAGGCCACAAGATCAAAGAGCAATTTTGTACATTTGACCTAGCTTTAATTTAGGACCACAAGATTCAAAAGTCTTCTTTATACTCTTAAATTCCGTGCCAAGTCAAACTAGGTCATTCTTTGTGAAACGGAGGTGCTCGATCATCTTGATTCTATTTTTTCTGATTTATCAATTGTGAAATTTGAATCATTTGATACACAGTAAGAAAGTAAGAAATTTCCTAGTTATTTGCCACAAAGAAAAGAAATTTTCCAATTGTTCTTATTGTGACAAGATAACTAAAAGCACATGTCGGTGTATAATGATATGTATTATTATTCAAGAAAGTGATGGTATTAGAGATGTTACCAAGTGATATATAGTTGGACGTATAAAATATGAAGAGTAATCGTAAAGTTATCTTCGTGTGATGATCATGGTTTTAAGCCATGAAATCATTCATTGATGTTTGCGTTAGTATGTGTTCCCTATATTACACTTCTTTTGAGGGTGTTGCCCTCTCTCTTAACCTTGTATGAACATCAGATGTTTTGTATACTGAGTTATTCAATATTGTATATAAAATTTTGAAAATTCCTGACTTCGCCACTATACACTTATTGTAGATATCCAGTGGCACGAGTTATTGTTTATGAATACTCTTTTGGGATTTCGATCATCATATTATTTTTTGTTGTTGTCGTTCTCTTCTTCATTGTTTTTAGTATGGATTTTCGCTACTCTATTTGTGTTACATGCTTGTTTTTTGATGTGTTTAACTTGAACCGAAAGTCTATAAAAAACAATTTCTACTTTCTCAAGATAGAATTAATATAGCGTACACACATCCTCCTCAAATCTCACTTATGATATTACACTGAATATGTTTTCGTTGAATGGTCATTCATTACTTCAAGTTATTGCTTGTTTTTTTTTCTTTCACTTCATTGGTCAATGAATGGGTGTCACAATGTATGTTTCCTCTCTCTTATTTTTTGAAATGTTTCACTCCCTTGAGTTTGATTGACCATGTGAATCAAGGGTCCCATATTTGTTGACCATGTGGATAAAAGACAAAGGAGAGAAAGGGAGATGTGACAAAGTTTTTTATCAAGTCTAACAAAAAGTAGAAGAAAACTCTCAAATGAAATCGATATCTGTGTTGAAATTTGATTATTTTAGATTTAATTAGGTGGAGTTTCATTTAGAGTTAAGTAATCTATAAAGGATATTTCTTAAATTCAAAGTTTGAATTCGAGATCTCAGATTAAGAAAGCAATAACTTCGTCTCTGATACAAAATTTAATACATCATAGAGAACATGTACTCCAAATACATAAAAAAAGTGGTAACACAAGAGTTATATTTTATATATTTTGTTTAATTAAGTTGTAGCGAGAATTAATAATAAGACTTGTGACGAAATAAATAAGATATTCTAATATATGTAATGTCTCAATAAAAAAAAGGATGAAATTATTCAAGAGTACTTTCTACTTTTAGTGAAAATTCTTATAAATAAATAAATAAAAATGAGAAGGTGGATCGAAACAATCAATTATAATTTATTTATTTTTCAGAAAATAAGGTGTCATCCCTGTTTTCATATATATATATATATATATATATATATATATATATTTAGAAATAAAATATAGATCATTATTATTATGACACGTGGCTTTTAGTTCATCTTGTTACAATAAAAACAAAGTAGGAAATTTCTTTGCAGCAAATAACTAGGAAATTTATACCTTCTTATTATGTATCGAATAATTTAAATTTTACCATTGATAAATTAAGAAAAAATTAATATAATTAAGTAAATAAAATATATATTTTATGATATTCTCCATAATGTTTTTCGTGCATTCCACTAATACTATATTAGTAATTGTTAAAGAAAAAACAAGATATAAAGTCACATTATAAAACATACGTATACTATTATTATTTTGTTGAATCATTTCGCCAGAATAAATAATGTGCATCGCAGGATAATCATGTCTTATTTTTCTTTGTATTTTGTTTTATAAAATGATAATATACAGGGGCGGATCCACGTGGTGTCCGCCGGGTGCTCGAGCATCCATTAACTTCGTTACGAAATATATATAACTATGTAGAAATTGATAGGTATTTGTATAAAATTAACATAGAGCACCCAATGAATAAATGATATAGTTGGCTCAATGGTTATTGGATGGATAGTTAAGACTCTTTTAGTGTTGTTACCAAGGTTCGAATCTCATTATTAACACATATTTTTTACATTTTCACTTCAGAGCACCACAACCTTAAAATCCTAGATCCGCCACTGATAATATATCTCCATTAAAATAGTCTTTAACTTTAGTATTGCACATGAAATATTTTAAAATAGTATTTGGTAGTATATTGTGTCTTTAACTTAAAATAATTTTTTCCAAAAAACATTTTTTATTTTTTTGAATTATTTATATTTAGAAAAAGATTCTTAAAATTAAACATTTGGTGTGTGCTGTTACCAGAACGCCAGAACAAGGAACAAAACGACGCCGGCTTATTATTAATCAAATCATGTATAAGTGAGATGATTGAGATTTTTTTATCTAAATTAAAATTTGTATTTGAGTATTTGAAAATAAAAATCTTATTCAGATGGAGAAATCAGTTTTACACTGCTCGAATTTCAAATATAATTAAACCTTAACATATATACTAAAGAATGTGTGGAAAATCGGAAAAAAATCAAACCACATTAAAATTGTCAAAATTGAGAAAATGTGCAGGTAAATCCCTACTCGGAAGACCTTGATAACACAAATAAGATATGTCATACGTTCATAAAAACGACGTCGCACCAGATGTCTTGCTTTTAACTTCCCTAGCTTCAATTTAGCAAAGGGGCAATTTGATTTCCAAAAGGGGTCAAACATTAAAAAAAATCATGTTCAAAAATCAAATCCGATAGTTGCAATTTTTGTCACTATGTTATAATTAAATACAATTTTGATTCTTATATAATTTGACTAAGCATATTTAACTTTAATCCGTATAAACATGTAAATTTAAACTTAAATCCCTTAAACTAATGAAAATTTAATATTTCATATTCGAGTCTTTATAGATACATAGTCGTCTTTATTAGAAAACGTTCGATATAAAACTTATCGATGTGAATTCAAATTTAATAAAACTTTAATACAGATATCGAACTCGGAATGTTCATAAGCGCGAACATTACTCCGCCACGTCAGAATCCACCTCAACAAGTCCCTCATTTTTGTTATAAATACTCGTTTACCCCCTATAAATTTCGAGTCTTTTCATTCTCATCGAAGAGTCAAGAGAGCAGCTTGGCAACTCAGCTGCAGCCTTTTCAGAGTTGTTCAAAAAACACTAGGGTTTCAGAAAAATTCGATCTTCAGAGTACTGAATCATCACAAAAGGAAGATTTAACGATAAGGGTTGTTCAGATCGGTGTCTGTAAAACATCTGGTAACTCGTTTTATGGAAGATTGATATAGTTTTTGTTAATCAGCAAGTTGTGTTATTTGATCTGTTCATTTTGTTTATTTTGCGCCTTTGATTGTGTTTTGGTTGTTTAAAACGTGATTTTTGATGTGGGTTTTGGTTTTTGTGTGTTTTTTTTCGTAAAATTTGATTTGGGTTTGGCGTTTGAGGTCAAAATTAGGCGTTTTGGAATTGGGGAATTGGGGTACTGGTGAAGTGTTTGGTTTTAGATGTGGATTTTGGTCTGTTTATTCACAAGATTTGATTTGGGTTGTATTTGGCATCAAAATTAGGTTTTTTTAATCGGAGAACCGTAGAAGTGTTTGAGTTAGATGTGTGTTTCAGTCGGTTTAGTTGGAAATTTTTTATTTGGGTAGTGTTTGACGTCAAAATTAGGCCTTTTTAACCAGATAACTAGGTTTGGTTGTTTTTAGGAGTTGATTAGATTTGTGATTTGTTAAATTGGATGATTGTTTGAGTTTATTCACTAAATTGGAACTGGGTTTGGTGTCTGAAGTCTAATCAGGCCTTATTTAATTGGAGATTAATTGAGTTCATGATTTGTGCCAATTCTTGTTGAGGATTTTTATGGCTGTTTTTAGTGTTTGTTTCTATTGAGATTGGGTTGCATGTTATAGTTGAAGTAGGTTCCAGAAGAAGTGCTTGAGCTAATGTTGCAAGCTGAAATCTATTGAGAAATCATGAGCTTGTTGAACTTGGGAAGTGAGAAGTGCTAATAGATTGTGATTATGTTTCTTTTGATCTGATATCTACTTGTAGGCTCTGGGTATTAAGTTGATGAAGGGGCACATGATATTATTGAAACCCTTAAAGATAAGTACATATTTACTTTATTTTAATGATTGGTTATGATATGTGAATGCCGATTGGTATGGGGTGGAAATCTTGTTGATTAAGTTGATTTTACGTTATCATTTGTGCAACTGTTGGTGTATTAGCGAGTTGGTACAGGAGAGTGACTGAGAACTGTCATTTGGCAACTTCAGGTTGTATTTGACAAAAGTAACATGACAAGTTTTGAACTTTTTATTTGGATGTTTGAGTTAGAAGAACTGAACTTCTGGAGTTACATTAATACATCAATTTCTTTTTGCAAATGGATCGGTATTAGTATGAAAAAAGGTTTGATTTAGAATTTTCAGTTGGGTTTTGCAGCCTCAATATGTTGTAGAGCTTCGGGTTTTGCTTATGGTTAGTCACATGTGAGGATGGATGCTCCTTTTGGTTTGGGCTGATGCTTGTGAGAATATAGCTGTGTTTTCCATCAGGTGCCAAGTGACCCGGGCTTATTATGCCAAAGATTTGGGTGGAAAAGTGAAGATCTGTTTTAGTTGCATGGATGAGAGGACTTGATATCTACTGAAGATGGTTCATATACTAACATGATGTGAAAATTTTTGTCAGGGTATGTGGATGATCACCCTAATTAATCCTATTCATTACTTGAAGTTAATATGTATCTATCGGGTGCTACAAAACCTGAACGGGTGTGGTAGTTGAAGTACCGACCAGTTTATTTGGATTAGGTGCAACTTGGTTGTTCATGGATTTGGACAGATACAGAAGGAGGTAGATTTATTTGGCTAATAAAGCCTTTTCATCTTGACACGGATTCTGTTCTTTTTGTTTTCCATGTTTTGCAAACTTAAAAGAGTTAGATATTTGATCTCCGTTGCGATGCACACAATGATGATATCGAGATATTCATGTAGTGTTGAATACTAAAGATATGCAGTGTGTGGTTTCCGTGTATTCATCATGGGAACTATAGTCAGTTCACTTATATGATTGAACAAAGATTTAAATAGGAATAGGAATGATCACTTCAGATAGAGGATGCAAGTAGCAGATATAGAGGATAAATGAGAGAATTGTTTAGTATGGTTTGTTTAGATCCTATGCTGACAAGATGTGCACTGGTTCATGTGTATGACACTGCGATGATCGAGGATGTCCTAGAAAGAGATGTGGCAGATTGAAAGACGCATGATATCTGAATGCTGACTTGGCTAAGAATGGGACATGATGTAAGAAAATGATAGGCACTACATACTAGTTGTGTCTTAGGCTTAGTTGCTGTTGAACTTGCATCAGATCTGGTGCTTTCTAGTTGCCTGAACGAAGTTTTTTCTAGTGCGTCTGGTTGGAGATTGTCTCTCCGTGTTGGTGTAACAATCTTGAAAAAAGAGTATTTACTAGGTAGGGGGGTGAAATGGACCCGAATAAAGAGGACCTTAAATATAGTGTTCACTAGTTCCTTCTGATTTTGGATTTCATGCTTAGCTGGTTGTTGAATGTTATATCCTTTCGGTGTTTTTGTTAAAGTTGGTGGTTATACTCTTCTAGCCTTTTACGGCAAGTTTTGTTTCTGACATAGTTTCTGTTTTCGTCATACTTTAGTTGTTCAGCCTTTTATCTGAACTGACACCCAGTTTTACTGAAGAGCTGGCAGTTGTGTGTCATTAATTCCTGATTTATTCGTGATGCATGCTAAACTGATCAGATTAATACAATGTTACTGAACAAGCATTTTAACCATTTGGCCGAGACATGTGATATTGATTCATGTTTGCCTTTTTATTTAAATTCTTTCTTAGACTGACATAGTTTGCGTACACATGTTAATTTATATATTGGTCTTTTGGTGAAGGTTCTGCATGGATTTGTATTTCAGCACTGCTTACATAATTTTTTGTCATGTGACAGTTCTATTTTCTTATAGAAACTAAACATGCCTAAGGAGAGAAGAGATAGGTCTGTTTCTTTTGATAGGAGCAGAGCTTCTCCTTACTGTTGTAGCTCGAGTCACTCAAGGCCATCATTGTCCAAAAATCCTTTGGAAAATGAGGAAAATGTGAAGGACTGGGAAGATGCTCGATGCCCAGTGTGTATGGAACATCCTCATAATGCTATTCTCCTTCTGTGTGCCTCTCATGAGAAGGGCTGTCGTCCTTTTATGTGTGACACAAGTTATAGGCATTCAAATTGTTTTGATCAGTTCAAAAAGTCATTTGAAGAAGCTTCAGCATCAACAACACAGCAAGTGGAGCTTCCAGCTTCAGCTTCTATTACGGAATCTACTGTAACGTTATCAGAAGCTCTGTCTGAACTTCCAGGTGAAAGAACTGAAGGTGGTTCTATATCCCTAGATGCCTTGTCTTGCGAGAACCATGAAATAAAGAAGATGTTATGCCCTCTCTGCCGTGGCCAGATAAATGATTGGATTGTTGTAGACTCTGCCCGCCGTCACATGAATGCCAAATTGAGAAGCTGCTCTAGCGAGACATGCGAGTTCAGTGGCACATATACAGATTTGCGTAAGCATGCTAGGCAGGAGCATCCTCTTGTACGTCCTACAGAAGCTGACCCAGAGAGGCAGCGCAGTTGGAGGAGGCTGGAACGACAGAGAGATTTAGGAGATCTGCTCAGTACATTGCAGTCATCTGTTTCAGAAGAGGGTAGTGAAAGCACCAGTTTAACCTTCGATGAGGGTGGTTTGCTGACTGTTTTTCTCTTTGTTCGGATTCTCCAACCTAGGAGTAATTCTCGGAGTAGTAGCTGGTCAGGTTCCTCAAGAACCCGGGCTCAGGCAACTGGGAGGAGACGACCTTCAAGAAGACTTTGGGGTGAAACCTATGAAGGGGAAATTGATACTAGAGATGACGAGAATGATGACTCTGATGGAGGGTCAGGTCCCCGGAGACGCCTGCGTCGACAACCAACACCAGAAAATTAGTTCTGGCTGCAAACATGTGTTTGCTTGCTATTCCTTTTGAATATTATCGCTGTAGGTACTTGTAGCATATACTACTACAGTCATAATTCATTTCTCTTCTTTGTTATACCTTTTTGTTTGGGAAATTTCAACAACCTGAGAGTGGTTTTCTGTGATCACTTTCAGGTGGAGGGAACCTCGTGGTCCAAAATATGTCGTGCTGAAGCTGGGGAATCGATTCTTGGATACAAGATTCAGATGGAGTGGAAATGGAGGATTGTGTTTGGTTAGTAGTATAACCTGTATACATGTCTTTCTTGATGAAATCTCATCTCAGCCTGTGTGCTATGCAAATGCTTTAAATCTACTTTTACTTGAATTGATAAAGTTGGAAAGCAATTTTGCTAATTTTGCTTCTTGTCTTATGAATAAACCCCAATACTGCAAGCAAAATATTATGTTTCATTATTCAGCTTTGGCTACTACAACATGAAAAGAATATTCACTTTGTTTTTAGCTGTTCATTTCCCGTCTCTTCGAATATATGTCCCAGGTTATGTATATGTACAACTGCTGAAAGAATAGACAGCGAGTTATGTGCAGATTTTTGCGCGAGTCATGTGCTTGTACACAAGCATAGGTATTGTATTATGTAATTGAGGAGTTTTACGGTAGAATGTTCTGGAGCAACGGTAAGTTGTACTATTCCGTAAGTGATCTGATTGTGTAAATATTATACACCGGATGCTCATTAGGTTATATATATCCCTCTCATCAACAAATAGGGTGGTGAAGTTGTAAACTAAGCTTAGATTGGGTCAATGTGCGACTCTTTGCATAGAAAGCCTATATCACATTCTTTTTCTCTAACTTGGCCAATAGTCCATGTTACATAACATAAGTAGAGTCTTAAACCACTCGTCTTTCTCACACACTGGCGTAAAATTGCACGATTCGTATTTCAAATGAGTTGGTTTTTAATATTTTAGCCTTGTAGCAATCAAATTGAAACCATGTTTAGCCAGAACTTATGGCTCATGGGATATTATGATACGAAATTATAACCTTATGTTTTGCAAAAAAGTTATTCGTTACGAAGGGCATTAATTAAAGATTGGCACAAAATATGGGAAGTGTAAATGACCCTGCGAAGGCCAAAATGAATAGGTGAGTAATTTACTACAAGAAAAAGATGGTATTTCTCTGTCATCTTTGGTGTTGTGTTTATATCGAGTATTAATATAGATTTAGCTAAAGATAGTGCGTTGTTGCTACCATTACCAAGTAAATGGATTCTAATCGGATAATTTCTGTTCTTAATTAGAAATTTCGAGCTCGAGCCTTGTACGAAGTGTACTCCCCTTTAATGGAATGATTTGCTTGAATCTCTGAATTTTAAATATAATGCTAAGTGGATGAGAATATACTATACAAGAAGAACCATTATAGTTAAAATTTTCAAATAACATTTATGTGTGCATTAAATCTAAATTCATTATCACGAAAGTGTATTGCATGAAGTTATATTCTATATCTTTAAGATTTTGAACATGTCGTTTGTTATCTCGAACTTCGAGTTCGTTTACTTTGCCGGTCCAAGTATATGTAAAGAAGGAGGGGTTGCTAGGATCAATCGAAAAATAATCTCTCTACCCCAAACTTCGTGCTCGTTTACTTTGCCGGTCCAAATAAATGTAAAAAAGGGGGTTGCTAGGATCAATCAAAAAATAATAATCTCTCTACCCCATGAATATTGAGATTAGGCTATATAAATTTTACCATATCAGAACTTACTTGTGGAATTAGACTACGTTTGCGGTTGGCTACTATAAAATAAGTATGGTATGGAATCATAATAAAATTTCCTCTCTTTTTTTGTCTTCCCCAAATGATCAAGAAAAAGAAGAAATATTAATATATTCAAGATAAATATATTACTAAAATAGTGTTTTTATGAAACTCAAAATCTGATATAATCCTAAAAACTGAACTGTATATGAATAGTTTCAATAAGATTTCATTCTTGAACATTTTTTTTTATTTTTTTTTAATAATTTTCATAAGAGACCTACTTTATGGTCAACTTAATATTACAACATTATTTAATTAAAGAATATAGTTTTTTTCTCCTTAAAAACATATATTCTGTCGTCCTCAATAACACATAAAACTAATTAAAGTTCCACATTTTCAGCATAAATGGAAAGATTTAAAATTCACAAAAATTAAAACTTTATGATTTGTAAAATTGTACCACGTGCAGACCATTAGGAGATATAAATATATATTATTAAAAAAAAATTAGGATTTTTTTTATACTAAGTGACAAAATAGGACAAATTAATGTTTCTAGACCCCATTAATTAATTAGTTTGTAGCTGCCCATAATATTATGTCCCCAGACAAAGGCTAAAATGTTTTGCAGAAAGAAAGACACAAGCAATTTCCTAAGTATATACCTCCATGTCCCCTTTTTAAGTGTTTTAATTTCCACTTAACATAATGCTTTGTCTACGTATTCAGTATAATCTCATAAGTAAAATGTAAAGTGAGTAGACAGTGGTGAGAGTCGGAATATTTACTACGGGATGTCAAAATATTGAAAAAAATTGAGACAGGTGAAAGATAGGGCCGGGGAGTCGGTAAATACAGAAATCTAAAATTTTAACCTAGCTAAATAGTATAATTTTTCGATGAAAGAATCTTAGCATAAGATGGTTCCACCGACCGCCATTGAGTATAGAGTTTACGTAGATGTTACATTTTTTTTTGTGAATTTTTGTGTTTGAGTATAAAGTGCATGTGCAGTCAACCTCTAATCTAATGTTTAGAAGGTTCAAATTCATATACACACATAAAGAAATTAAAAATATCTTATATATATAATGTAATTTTTTATTTTTTAAATAATAATAATACTAACAATGAAAATTTATGTGTATATTATTGAACTTATAAATTTGTGTGAATAAAATATTTTTTGCCTAGATCTTATTCGTATTAAAAAATTCACGAAAATATCTATAAATATTTAATTTGTTGAATATTAATTTGAAATCGTTATAGAAATTCATAAACTTTAAATGTTTGAATTCACCTCCAACTATAACATGAGGGATTTTCGTCATTTTTTTATTTATTTTTTTAATATGTATAATACTAGTTTTATTGCATGGTTCACTATGTATTTACATAAATAATACATCTTTTTTTCTGATTTCTTATCCTCCTTCCATTGCTATATATCTACCTTTATCTTTTTGTTTTTATCCAAGATTCTTGATAAGTTTTTTTTTTTTAAATACACTTTATATATATTAACAGTAATATTTCCTCCGTCCGGTATTATTTGTCATGGTTTTTATTTTTAGAGTCAAACTATAAAAACTTTGACTAACATTTTAAAATGTATTTTTTCATCAAATTAATATGCAAAAAATTGTAATTTATAGTACTTTTCATATAGTTTTAGAATATCTAATTTTTTTGTTTAAAATATCGAATTAATATAATCTAATTTATCTTTAAAAATTAGTCAAATTAACTTTCGATAAGCGCAATGTGACAAACTATTCCAGACGGAGAAGTACAATTTATCGTAAAAGGGTGTTCAACTGAACATTCTTGTTGGAATATGCCTTCACATATATTATTAAGATTGTCACTCCCTATCAAATTAGCCTTTCACTTTTTTTATAACCATGGTGTGTCCGTGTCAATTTTCTCAATATTTCAATTAATTTCACGGGATATATATATATCACCTCCCACCAAATGCACGTACAAGGTAATAACTACTCTGCCCACCAAGACAGTCGACCTGAAACCTCGTGATTCTCAGCTCACTTCATTAATCATTAGGTTATATCTGAATTGCAAACACCTAAAGAACTAATTAATTCAAACAAACAAAAAAAGAATACTATAAAAGAATTTGGATCTTGTAAAGATATGATATTTGGGTCAAAATTAAAAGATTTTTGTCATAAGAAAAAGATTGATAGTTGTTGTGGGATTTTAGTAGGCAAGGGAGAAGAATGTATGGGGCAAGTTATGGAGATTTTGAGTTTTTCAATATATTTGTTACCTTTCTTACATACTAACATATATATGTCTACTAAAATTGCAACCAAAAGGGAAAATGATAAGATCATGCAGGCACAAAGGGGGATATGAAACAAAATAATTAAATGAAAAACTTTGTTATAGTGTTTATTTTTTGTTAAATAAGAACAAAAAAAAAAAAACTTTTGTGCTTTTGAAAAAGTTTCAATATATCAAATAATGGAGTCAAACATATATATTTTGTAATTTTTGTCTTTGTAATTAAATATATGATCCTTTGTCTATATGAAATATTACAATAATGTTTTGGTGTGTGATTATTGGTTATTGATATAGAAGAATATTCCAAAGAAAACTAAAATCAGTAGTTAAATTTGAAGTATGTTAGTTTACTGATCTACATATATAGTGGCATAGCTAAATATAACTAAATACTATCATGGAATTTTGTGTGATGCATGAATCATCTTACGTTAAAATATTATTAGGGAATGTCGTTTACGATGATGAATCATTTTGCGTTTAAATATTATTAGGGAATGTTGTTATGATGCATGGATTATTTTGCGTTTAAATATTATTAGGGAATGTTGTTATGATGCATGGATTATTTTGTGTTTAAATATTATTAGGGAATGTTGTTATGATGCATGGATCATTTTGCGTTTAAATATTATTAGGGAAAGTTGTTATGATGCATGAATCGTTTCGCGTTTAAATATTATTAGGGAACGTAGGTTGTTAGGCTGTATTCATAAAGTTCTCGCGTTTATGCATAGTTTAGAGAAGGGTCACATTTCAATGAGGTATAATGTAGACAATCTATTATGAAACAAGCATGAACAATTAATAACAAAAATTTATATTGAAAAGATAAGTACTTTTTCGTTTTTATCAAAAAAATCTATAGTTCGAATTTTAGATATAGAATCACTTTTAGTAAAGGACACTTAACTCTTTGACCTAGTTAACAGGCTTGGGGATAAGATGGTTTTACGAGGGAGAGAAAGTTTTAAGGTTGAAATTTACAACAAGCCAACTAAGAAGTTTAAGATATAATAGCATTGCATCATTGATGCAGTCATCGATTCTCCCGAGTGAACACAAATATCAGACTCCACAAAACAGGATCGCACAAAACAGGATTGCGAAACAATGTGCAGCACCTTTCTTCATTTCATTTCAAACTAACAAAACCTATTTCCAATATCATTCACCTCTTATCTTCTAATCTACCTTATATTTTTATCGATTCATCTTTCAACACAAATTTAAGTTAGTCAAAACTCAAAACGAAAAAAAGTACAAAATGAATAAAAAGACAAAAAAAACAAGCAAACTCCTCTAGACAAGAAGACAATGATATATAGTGGTAATAATAATTCCAAACAACAAATCTTTTGTCATAACATTATCTTGATTATTATTATTAACCTTTAACTACCAAAACTGCAAACCTAGAAGAGTAGGTGAAAAATCTAGGTACTTGTAGCCAATAGATTTCAATTAAATCTTTGATAAATACTCTTTTTTTCTTTTACAGTATACTTTTTTCATAAAATTCAGTGCATGTAAAAAAAATGGTAAAAAAAACTTGTAGGTCAAAGTTCAAATTCTCTTTCCAAAATAAAATACTCAATAAAAATTATTATTTTTTTTGTAAAATTATTCATCAATAATAATTATTTAAATAGCACGAGTTTATCTTTTTGGTCAGAAAAAATTAACTTTTAATTTAGTGCGATCCAGTTAATTGGCAATATTGATATATGTAGTTCTCTTTTTTTTTTTTTTACTTAAAAAGGAATGTTTTTAGATCAATTGAAAAAATAATCATAAACATAATAAAGGTTAAAAGCTGCACTAATTAGAAGTACAATGAATCTGAAAAAAATTAAAATATTTGTGTAAAAAGGTAATTTATATTATAGTATTTTTTTTCATATCGATAGTTCTTCGTATATAAGACTATCAGTTCTTCTTATTCTGTTCCATTCCCCCTCTCACTTAAATTACAAAAAACAATTCGTTTCATTAATAATGTACAAATCTTATTTACTGCATCATACAAAAATGAATTCATAATTTAAATTTAATTTTATAATTTAAATTATGATTGATATTTTGAACAGGTAAAGTCAAAACTCAAAAAGAGGTTGGGTATATGTATTTTCACATGTTTGGACAAGTAAACAATAAATACAAAAAAATATATTTATTTTCTAAAAAAATTCAAATAGAATCAAACTCAAATAATTATATGTACTATAAACGTAAAAAAAAATACATAATTAAATTATTAGCATAAGATAATTCTAAGTAATTTTTTTATAATAAACATAATTTTGTAAGTTGTAACCCTAATAAAAATTACGAAATCCAATTTACTGCAATTAACAACATACACAATGTAAATTCACAAGAATATAATGTGTACGTATTGTCAATATGATTTTAACGTATTTTTCAATCGAAAAATGTCAGATTTTACTCTGTTTCTGCATAATCTTATCTTTATCTTATAAAAATATAAAAAAACTCTAATCAACTCACAAACATATAAAAATCAAATAAACAATGTTAATCTAATGTTATATATTAATTATATTATATTAATATATGTTATATACAATCGATATATATAACTTAAATCCGATAAAATTTATCATGATTAATCTACATAGTGATTCCATATTTGAGTACGTGTATATAAGTCTATAAAGCTAGTGGACAATGAATAGAGCACGGGTATTTTCATGTACACTTTCTGCTTTATTACTGCTTTTATGAAATAAATTGTAATTATTATTTTTTCTGTCAAAGTTTTTTTTCCTCATACTAATAGTAAATTTATCAGAACTTTTTGACGGTCAAAAGTAGAAAAAAAAGAGTATTTTTCATGAATATACTCATCATGAATATTATTGTTGTTATTGGAGTAAGAATTATTAGTATCTTTAATATAATATATTTATATACTTTAAACATAATAATAGTAGTAATTATAATAATACTTATTACTAGTATTTCTTTTTAAATTAAATTATTTGTCACGATTTTAATTTGAAAAAATTATTTTAAATTATTTGTTATTTTAAAAATTCAGCAATACTTGCGACATATGCTACAAAATGAGAAAAGTATGATATACACCGATTTTTAATCCATATTTGCCCTTTTCACTAACGGAGTATTATACCTTTTTAGAAAATAAATTGCATTACTTATAAAATTATATTTATGATTTCACAAAGGATAATAGTGACACTATAACAAAAATAATTTTTAGCGGCATTAAATATTGACATTTATAAAGAGTGTTAAAGTCTTTATCGGCATTAGTTAAGTGTCATTAGAACTAATGTCGCTAAAGGATTTAGGGACATATACAAAGAGTGACAATTACCGCTAAAAATATATATTTAGCGGCAATTAAAAATTAAATACCGCTAGTAGTCACTTTTATTATAGTGTGAGAAATATAATTTAATATATGTTTTTGAATACTTTTCTTAATAGGTGTATATAGCTTCACAAACTCAGTTATACTCATTTCGTTCATTTTTAATTGTCATGTTGCACTTTTTGAAAATTAATTTTACTAATTTTCAAAGTGAAATTAGATTAAATTAATCTGTTACTTTAAACAAAAATTTAAATATTTAAAAACTATACTAAAGTATTATAAATTGTATTTTTTGCATATCATCATAAAATATTAATTAAAGTACATATCATCTACTAATGGTGATGTAATAATTATAACACTAATGGTGATGTCGATTATCTATAAGATAAATATGACAATTACAAATGAATGAAAATAATACTCCTCCGTTTCACAAAGAATGACCTAGTTTAACTTGGCACGGAGTTTAAGAGTATAAAGAAGACTTTTGAATCTTATGGTCCTAAATTAAAGTTAGGTTAAATGTATAAAATTGCCCTTTGATCTTGTGGCCTTAAACATACCACGTGGAAAGTTATTACCAAAAAAAGAAAGAGGTCATTCTTTTTGAAACATACTAAAAAGGAAAGGGATCATTCTTTTTGAAACGGAGGGAGTATTAAATAAAAAGGGTAATAAATATTTTGAGAGTGTAATAATTATAACACTAATGGTGATGTTGATTTCTATAAGATATAAATGGTGTCATTTTCGACTATAAATTAGTCAATAACTCATTACTATATAATTTGACACCCAATTATATAAAATCTTTTTAGTTATAATTAATTTCCCATGATTTATGGCATATATTTTATTATCTAAAGAGTAATAGGTAGCTTTTGCCCGAGAAATATGCAAAGCATTGTCAAAACCACATGCTCTATAATTATATCATTAATGATGACATGAAATGAACATTTTTTTCTTATAATTATTTGATATTCAAATTTTAATACGATTTATAATAATTATGTCTCAATTTGAAGTAAGTTGAGATCGTTTATACGAATTAAGTTCATTTTATATCCTCATCATATGACGTAAAATAAAAGTGAAGTCATATATCCTTGACTACGTATTAGATATCATATATCGCGGAGGTTTTTTAAGATAGTTTTTTCTTTTATGTACCTATCTTGTTTTCTTTTAATACCTAAATATCATAGTTTCACACTATTAATTAAAAGACAACTATTGAAACACTTATAAAATTGTCATAAATTATTAGTTTATTTTTAAATTATTGACCGCCTTTAAAAATATTAATTTACTTGACTAACTGGGATTAAATACACCCGTGATCTTGCCACAGGGATGAAATACATCGTTAAATTTTCCTAAGTCTATAGACGGGTGTTTTCAACACTTTTTCGGCTAGAGTCCCATGCTTTTACAAGAGTTTGAGATCATTTGTTATGTCATGTGGCAGATTGGAAGTGTGTATTTAAGTTCAGTTAATCGAACAAAGAATATTTTAAGACTATCAATAGTTCAAGGATGAAACTAAGCAATGACGTCGAGTTTAAAAGTGTTTTCAGTACTTCTATGTTTACTTAGCTATGGTTGTGCAAGTGTTTTCACATTGTTGCTACTTGCTACTCTTAATCCCAAATAAAGAAAGAGGATTACAATAAACTAGCACCAACATAATACTCAATTAAGAATAAAATTAGACTCAATTAACTAAATACATTCTTGACATAGCAAACCTAACCAATTAAGTTAAAGTAAAAAATAAATAAATGATGTATCACAAATGTATACCATGTGTTAAAAAGGAATACACGTTCTATCCATTTCCAAAATTAACTTCCATTACTATAAATAGGATTTGTGACATAGATCCACATTAATTTTTGAAAATATCTTAAAGAACCCACTATTCTTATGTACTAATGTTATACTTTTTAAATAATAAAATAAAATTTACATTTATATTAGAAAAAAATATGGAGAATTGATGATTCACTTGAAAGAACATGAAAAGAAAATATTTTAATTTTTCAAAAATAATAATAATAATGCCACATAAAAAAAAAGAGAGAAAAATATACTAAAAAGTATATAATTAAAAATATATTAATGTATGACACCATGACATGGGGTCAAAGAGTAGAACCAAGTATTGATATGCTTCTAGACTAATTAAATTTTTAAATAATGCACATGATATTTTAAATGAATTTTATATTATGATAAAAAGAATGGTGGAAAGCTTTATAAAGTATATTATAAATTTATATAATATAATTATTTTTAAGCCCAATGATAGTACTGTTGCTCAAAAATAAATTTATGAAATTTATTTTATTAAAATAGCCAACATATGTTTACTTCATCAACATATTTTCACCAAAATAATAAAATATAAAATACATGCTTTTACATATATATTTACTTGATTACAAACAAAGTTTATAATTATTTTTCAACTATTAAAAAGATATTATTTGATTTAACATAAATATCACATATTTCTATAATTTTTATTTCGTTTTAGAGATTCTTTGGATGGACTTTAAAAGTTACTGTACTTTAGTCGTTTCAAAAGGGCTCTTACTTAATTACTATTTGACAAGTTAAATCTTTTTTTAATTATAATTTTTTTAATTATTAATTATTATCGTTTATAATATTTTTATATATAGCTTCTATATCTTAAATATGTATAACTCAAACATTTTAAAGATTCTATATTTCAATTCACATCGGATATTAGTTAATTTAACTATTTTATTTCGAACCAAGTTAAATAAAAATATCAAGTAGTTACCTCAGTTAAATTATACTCTCTTCATCTCAAAATAAGTGTCGTTTTAAAAAAAGCAAGATTATATCAGGGTGGAGGAGATACCAATTACTCTCGTTTACCTCAATTTATACGACTTACTTTTCCTTTTAGTCCGTTCTAAAAAATAATAAACTTTTATATTTTTAACAATTCAATTTTAAAATTTTTATTTTACCTATACCGAAATGATTTATCGTTATACATATACAAACTACGCCACGTAAATTGGAACGGAGGGAATAGTAAAAAAAATCTTTATATATATAAAACCTGAAGAAAGCTGAAATGAAACTCAAAAAACGTGCTCTTCCTCTACCATAATGGCCACCACAAATCGAGATGAATCCGACAAAGACAGTACGGCTTCTTCTTCAATAACAATGCCGGAATCCAGTCGCCGGAGTTGGATGAGTAGTACTAATCTCAGCAGTTTCAGTAGTCGCCGGAGTTCAATTTCACTCTGCAATGAAAATCCCTATTTCTCCAACTCACACAAACCACACAAATCAAATCAAATCTCTTGGGAACTCATTCGACGGATCCGAGTCGAATCAGGTCAAATCAAACTCGAGCATTTCCGATTACTCCGCCGAGTCGGCGGCGGAGATATCGGTAGTGTTTATTTATGTGAAATTCGGAATCCTGTTGTTGGTTTACCGCAGTGTTTTTACGCTATGAAAGTTGTGGATCGAGAAGCTGTTGAAATAAGGAAGAAATTACAGAGAGCAGAAATGGAGAAGGAGATTTTAGGGATTATTGATCATCCATTTTTGCCTACTCTGTATGCACAATTTGAAGCTTCGCATTATTCCTGCTTGGTTATGGAGTATTGTCCCGGCGGCGATTTGCATGCCGTCCGGCAACGGCAGCCCGGAAAACGTTTCAGCATTTCCTCTGCTAAGTAAGTGATTTATTAACGGATTTTAACTTATATACATCGATAATATAAAAAAAATCACATTAATTTTTAATTATGAAAGTTTAATATTTCGTTTCTTTTATATGTTTTGAAGTTGAAACTCGTAAAATTATTTATATAACTTAAAACCTTAATTATATTGATTGGTTACCTAAGAGAAAATAGTAAATTGATTACTATAGTTAAATTATCTCGTAGTATATCTAACTTAAATCAATTAGGTATAAATTACATTTTTTTTTTGTCCATATGTTAAATAAAAGTTTTATTATTTAGTTCTATTTACTAATTAACCGATATTTTAACGGTATATAATATAGTAATTTCATAACAAATAATGAGATAGTCGTAGCTTTAGTTGCGCGTACTCTTTACTTTTGATGCCGCACTCGTTTTTAATTCTTCAAAAATACACTACTTTTGATGAATTCGATACGCTCGTGTTAGCATGTTTGAAGAGTCGAGCAACATAGGTTATAGCTACACCTAACAACTTAGTTGTGCGGACTCTTCACTTTTGATGCCGCACCCGTCTCGAATTCTTCAAAAATATACTACTTTTGGTGAATCTGACACACATCCGTTGATAATTTTGAAGAGTCTGAGCAACATAGCCTAACAATATTCATGCATTTGTATGTTATTCATTTTTACCTCTAAGCTTTTAATAAATGCCCACTTTATCTTGTGACATCTTTAGTATTTTGTTACGATCTTTTCACTTCCATTATTTTCTTTCTCCGAACTATTTGAAATGTTTAGGATCTACCAAAAACAATCTTTCTGACTACACTAAGTACGTTGTTGTTTTAGCTTGCGATGATCTGATTTTTTAATTATTATTATTATTTATAGGTTTTATGCTGCAGAAATATTATTGGCACTAGAGTATCTTCATATGATGGGAATTGTATACAGAGATTTAAAACCAGAAAATGTGCTTGTTAGATCAGATGGTCACATTATGCTATCAGATTTTGATCTTTCTTTTAAATGTGATGAAGTTGTTCCAACACTCGTAAAGTCGAAAACAACGAAATCCATAGCCAAAACTCCAAGAAATTCATACTGTGCTATGCCAATTCAACCAGTTCTATCCTGTTTTCTATCACGAAAAACAGAACAAAACCATGAAAACGAAGAACATGATCAAGAAATCGTTGCTGAACCTATCAATGCTCGATCAAAATCCTTCGTTGGTACACACGAGTATTTAGCCCCCGAGGTAATATCAGGACAGGGTCATGGAAGTGCAGTAGATTGGTGGACATTAGGGGTGTTTCTATATGAGCTTATTTTCGGTACTACTCCTTATAAAGGAGAGAATAATGAGAAAACGCTCGTCAACATATTGAAGAAACCACTCACATTCCCAAGAGTCGCGATAAGTAGTAGCAAAGAGTATGAAGAAATGGTGAAAGTTCAAGACTTGATTTGTAGATTACTTGTGAAGAATCCAAAGAAGAGAATTGGGAGTTTACAAGGTAGTGTTGAAATCAAGAAACATGAGTTTTTTAAAGGTGTAAATTGGGCTTTGATTAGGTCAATTAAGCCACCACAAGTACCAAATGATTTGGTGAAAATGAGAGGGGTTGTTCCAAAGTTGAGTAAGAAACAAAGGGAAGAACCTTATCAAATCCCTCAGTATTTTGATTACTTTTAAACATTGTAAATAGTTTTTAGGGTAATTCATTAACAAGATAACAAGTTGTAATCATGTATGACATGAAGAAAAAAGAGCTAGTTGTTTTTCATAGAGATGTTTCTCTTGTAACACCGTATGATATTATCTGCTTTAGATTTAATCTGTACAATTATCCTTTCGATAGGTCTCACGTCATACATTTTTTCTTTTCAACTATCAATGGCACATCCAACAATCTCCTCCTGTCGAACTAAGCTTCACATAACGCTTCTAAACTAAGTTCCTCGTGGTACATCATTTCATGAGCCTATATGAAGATACATTGTGTATCACCCATATCATTCGATTATATTTATCGTCAACTTGTATCTCGAAACTATAGGTTCTAATATCAATTGCCAGGCTAATCAGGGGCGGATCCACATGGGGCTGCACGGGTGCTCGAGCACCCATTAAGCTCGTATCGAACTATGTATATTTATATCAAAATTAAAGTAATATCGTATAAAATAAAAGTCGAGCATCCAATAAGCAAATATATTAGTTGACATGGAGGTTGGAAATGGGTTCTAAAGGTCTTATATTGCTAAAAAATGTCCAGGTTCAATTCTTTATAATTACATTCTTTTTATTTTAAAATCAACTCTTTTCTTTTTCCCCCTTTCACGAATTGTCCTATTTCTATTTTTTCTAAAACAAAATTCTTTTTTGAAGATTATTTTTGTTTTTGATTTTTTTGGCTATCTTATATAAATTTAAAATTATTTTTCTTTTGACAAGTATTAAATTTATACATTTATATTTATGATCGATAGCTTAAAAAGTAACCTCAATCTTAAAATCTTAAATCGGTAATTCTCATGTCTATTATGTAACTTAATCTCCAAAAAAATATAAACAAACATGATCTTCTATTACTATTAAATTTTTCTTCTCATCAGTTTTTCAATTTAAAAGCGAAAGAGTCTTCCTTCCGTTGGTTTGCCTTTTTGGTAACTACAATTGTATGTGAAAGTATATTGTTTCTCCTCCTTTTTTTCTTGAACCAATCTAAATATTTCGATTGTCTATTGCATTGAAAAAATAACACCTATGTTGACGAATTTTAGCTCGCAGTTACGCTCTTCGATTGATATAAATTGAAAATAATGAGCACCCATAGTTATAAATTTTTGGATCCGTCACTGAGGTTAATTCATAAAAAATAAGTTTTTTTAACGATAAGAACTTATCCACAGGTGATATTAACATCAAGTCAAATAGATGTGATGGGAAATATTCAAATTTATCATATAACCATCATTAACTAATGTATGTTTTCACTTCATGAAATCACTTAATTATAACAGTTTTTACTGGCTCCATGTAGACAACTAATGTAGATAATTATTTTTTTCTTTTTAATTTGATATGATATTATTCATTTTGAATGAAACCTTCACAATATTTTTGGTAGAAAATAAAAATTAAAGATTTGGAACATTCCATTAATCTATGCACCGAAATGTTACATATAAAAAGTAGAGGCAAAACATAATTGTCACCATGTTTTCATGTGATAGCCATTATTACAATCAATATCTATCATGGAAATATTAAAAAGGTTACCATAAATTCAATAAATTTGTTCTCTTTTTGTTAACATCTTTTTTTTTTAAAAAAAAAAAAAAAAACTTTTTTCTCCTCAAGGTACTTCAATATCTAAGGTCTAGGACTCATCCTTGTCACTTAATCATTTTTCTTTCATTATTATAATAGCACCAACAATCTAAGTAGCCCATCATGTCCCTTTCCTTTTTCCACTTAGGCATAAAAAAAATTGCAAATATTTTACCAACTTTTTTTTTTTTTTTTGACAAATATCATTTTTTAGATAGTTAATTTAGTTTTAGTCAGTATTTTAAAATTATTTAGGATTTAGTTATTTTTTTCGTGTAATATAAAGTTTTGACACTAGCTAAAACGTCAAAAGAATTCGAAAGACTTTGTTAGAGTTTGAACATTTATCAGTTTGAACTTCACTAGTCATTTTTTAAATTTAAATTGATAAAATTTTGAACTTCATTTAGTGTTAATGAAATTTAAAATTTGAGTATTTTTTTTTTAACACTAGCAAGAAGCATGTGCTAAAATAGTTTAGCTAAATAGATTAATGAATTAATTAAAAGGTTAGCATCAATATTGTTCTCTTTTTTGTTAACATCTTTTTTTATTTTACATTTTCTCCTCAAGGTACTTCAACTAATTAGGCCTAGGATTCATCCTTGTCACTTAATCATTTTTCTTTCATTATTATAATAGCACCAACAATCTAAGTAGCCCATCATGTTCCTTCCCTTTTTTCCACTTATGAATAAAGAAATTGACAAATACTATCAATTATTTGGATTATTACATATGTTTTTTTTGGTATTTATTATAGTTTCTTTAGGAATGGAAAATAGGTATCCCAGGAGCATTCACAATGTAGTTCTATATGATTTGAGAGTTTTATGTATCGAGAAAAATTAATGGTGGGACACAAGTGTTACATTAACATTTGCGTGATTTTTTTTAATTCCAAGTGAACTGTGTTAGGTTATTTCTCTCAATATTTAGTGTTCTCATACTTATATAGTGAATTACTCATCTTTTTTTGTGGACGTAGATCGATTGATCGATCCATATTAAATCTTTGTGTCTTTTAGTTTATTTTCTTTTGTCTTCTTACTCGTGATCTTTTAAGGATTGTTTTGTTAGATTCTGCATGACACCAGATTAATTCGATCCTGACAGTTTATTCGAGGGTCCAAACAATCTCTTTATCTTTCAAGGTAGGATTTACCATATTATCTTTGCTGCTAATTAATTTTACTCAGCATTTTAAACATATTCAACATTCATTCAGTTTTAGTACGAAAATAAAATTTTGATAAAAGTAACTATAGTTAAAGACATGAAAAGACTTTTAAAAGATTTTTGTATAATTTAAACTCTTTAAATTATTCATAAATTTCAAAACTCCAATAATTTTTCACACTTAGATTATGAAAATTTGAACTCCATGAAACACTATTGAAATAATAAACATTTGTTACTTTTTTTGCTTTATAAGAAACTCCTTAATATTTACTAGTTTGATTCATGAAGTGTTGATTAAGAGGTTTAAAAGAGAAGTAATTTAAACAAAATGCACTTATAATTAAAGTTATTAAATATTCCTTAAAGGGTATTTATTTATTCATAATCTGTGTGAACAATGTACATAATACATCATTTGTAATGATTAGTTCAAAATAAACTGAAATTTTAAAATGAAAAAAAACAGTACACTTATTTTGACCAGAATTATATTAATTATCATAACCTAAACTTTGACCTTTATTGACTACGTAAACTATATATTTATACATCATTAGATTGTATTGAAGATCAAAAAGATTTAGCTTTAAAACTTATTTAATTAGTAATATTAATTTTGTTCTTCTGTTGGTCAAGTTGACCAGTTGATTCAGAAGTTTCAAATAATAATTAATTAATTGAATTTTAAGTTAAATAATTGATAATTTAAATAACTTTTTTTTATCATCAACGTAATTTAATCTTTGTCACTCTCTTAGATCCAATTTATGCGAAAGTATTTTACAGAAAACGGAGTTTAAGAATAAAATGACAATTTTTTAAACATTATGATCGAAAATAAATTATGAAAATTTGTGTGTGGATATAAAATCATCTTATCAAGAATTAAGTAAGATTTTACATAATTATTTAATACTTTTCGTCCTAATAAATAATTTACCTATAATTACCTTTTAGATGACATGATTGTATAAATAATTATGTTACCATCAATATATAAAACTTAGAATCTGCTTGGCCATAAAAAAAGATATTCACTTTTTTTACCAATATTATTTTATAGTAAAATTAATGTTTTGATGAAATTTCAAATTCAACTTGAAGTTAATGTTTAATTAATCTGAAAATGGGCTTATAACTTTGTTTTCGAACTTACTCTTTATTACGAAGTTGTATTTAATTACATTTAGGCATAAATATTATTTTAGATAAAATCTTTTATAAAATATAATCAAACACAATTTCATCTTTATCTTCAATTCTATAATCAAATAAAAAGTGAATATTTTAAATCTATGATCAAATGTCTACTTAAAACTCACATCCCACCTCATACTAGCGAACTAGAAACAAATTATTCAGCTTCATTTTCTCGAACTAAAAATCTATCAAAAGCTAGTTTTTTATCTTTAAAAATAAAGTAAATTTTACATACACGCAATAACCTATTCTTTTCAAATTTCACTTTATAAATAACAGCAAATATAGATATTATATCCCAATTTTTATTTTATTTTTTTGCCTTAAAAAGAGAGAGTTTTCAACTATGGTGGTAGTAATCATAAGTACATATTGCGCATTATACATCAAAGAGGAAAATCATTGCTTTTATATATATTTTTTTAGATAGATGCCACTTTATTTTTTATTTTTTTTTTCATTTTCGAGAAATATGTAATTATACTTTTGAATTTATTTTTTTAAAAAATGAATAATTCCTATCTGAAAGTGTCAGCTCCATTTTGCATGCGTAGGAAAAGTTCTTCTCAACTTAGATAACAACAACCAACAAAGCATAAAGTGCCAAAGACTCAAATACACAATTTTTTGAATATTCTTTTAAGTTTTTTTTCCATCAATAAAATCCGATATTTTGTTTTCGTGTGTCTTATAGGTTACGAGTTTGAATCATAAAAGTTGTGATTAATGTTTATATTTGGATTGACTCTTTACATCTATCATATTTCTTTCTTGGGATATGACAATCTTTAATTTTTCTGAAAGGTATGTGAACGCGAGATGCTTTGGGTACAAGGTTACCTTTTAGTTTCTGGTACTTTGTGTATATGTGAAGTATAGGTCATGAGTTCGAGTCGTGATAGTAACCATTAATGCTTGCATTATAATTGACTGTCTATATTATACCCGTTAGGGATATGCCACATTCCCACAACTTATGCATCGTGCTATGTTTTAATGTTCAATATTTTGTCTCCCTGTGACTTATAGGTCACAAGTTTGAATCGAAAATCATCCATATTGGTATAGTCCAATTGAGACATTTCAATATTTTGAAAAGCTAGACATTTCATGCCATTGAAGTGTAGTTTGTCGTGCTAGGTAATTGACATATTATGTATTATCCCCAAGAATGGATTGAATCGAAATGATTTTTTTCTATTGTAACTCTTTTTGTGTATATAATTAGTTTTTGATCCCATAAAAGTTGTTATAACTTTGCCTCGCGTATAATTGCTCACCTTATCAATCACAAACACAAATAAAAGAACAGAGTTTGAGATAGATTAACAACTAACAAAAAATTCATCAATTCACGAGAATCTCTTAAAATAATCGATAGACGATTCATATAATCGAATCTAACTTGCTCCTGATTGGTGTGTTATCATTGTTCTAAGCTAAAAGTAGTTATGATGAACTATACATTATATGGTAAACAATTATTTCAAACCATAATATATTGTGGGGCTTGGTGGGATTTTGTCAATTTCATCAAAGAATTTGTTTTGGGCCACTTTTGACATTATTCATCCAAAAAGGTCCAATAGATAACTAGCCCACTTAATAAGTTCATTTACTCTCTTTTGCTGATTTTGGACTAAACAGACTTATCCATTTTGTGGTGGTCCAGATTGTGTCACCACCAATGAGAAAAGGTAACAACGACGATATATTCAGTGAAGTTGCATAAGTAGGGTTTGAAAAGGAGAGTGCGTACATGATTTTATGAAAAAAAATCGTGTTACAGAGCCCGTCATCCGAATGAGACCTAATGCGGTATAAATACGAAATAATTAGACTCTAATGCAGAATATAAGATAAGTACCAAAATTATCCCATACTATGTGATACATTTTTTCATATTTAATTTATTTTATAAGAAATGATATATCTATATATTTAGAAACAATTTAAATTTAAATTTCTAATTTTGTCTTTTATAAGATGATTTATAACTATTTCTATTTCTATTTCTTACTGAAACTTAATATTCAATCAAAAGATATCACGTAAATTGAAACGTTCGAACTAATAAAAAATGTTGTTATCACTAGGTTTCTTGTGACTAATTTAAATCTCATTTGAATAAATAATTCCTAGAAATTAGGTTTACCTACCACTATTTTATTTTATTTTATTGACAGAATTGAAGGTATAAGTTGAAACAATGACCAATTACCCAATTAGGGAGTTGCTTTGTTTAGCCCATAGGTCTTATTGGCCACTTATATTAGCATAGTTACTATGAGATATCAATAAAAAACTTACAAAAATATGGTTATATTATGTATTTTTATAGCAGATATAAATATATATTGTATTTAAAAATCCTAATTAATAATAGGCATATTCAATAGAGTCAATAATAAATACTTATCATTCACCATCGTATGACATACATACAATATATACTTAAGTGTTACATTTTCTCATACATACAAGTTGTATAATATAACATACGCTTCACATATATATGGTTTCAAGGGAAATTTTATAATATGAACGCGTGGCCTTTTCATTAAATTAGATAATTTATGTATATAATTTGAAAATATACGTATAATATTATATTCTGATATTCATGTTACCTTGAAGACTAGAGAACAATACTCACTATATATATATTTCCTTTTGTTTTGCCTATTTTTTAGTGATTCAATCATATTTTAGAAATTCTAAATTCGTATCTAACTAACTTGTAACACTTACTTCACCTATATTCAACTTCTGCTTTGAAAACATACATACATAGACATAATATATTCGTACAATTTCAATTAGAATTAATATTATATATGCGCGAATACATTATATTTTTTTTAAAAAAATAAAAATTCAAAAAATGACAATCCCTAAGTTTGTGGCCAGGTGTTAAAACACTTGTAGACTAGACATATATATTTATTTTTTCAATTTATCCATAGGGCACACACTTAGAAAAAATGGGCATTTCCCCATAGTTTTGGCCTAAAGTTCCCAAAAACCACTGGCTTCTGCATTCTCCAAAACTGTGGAACCAAAAGACTGATAAGTACTGTTTCTTGGTTTAATCATTTACTCGTCATATTTTGATCGAACACAAAATTTAAATTTTAATATTTTAAATTAAAAATATGTATCGTCTGTTAAATTTTATAATTATATTGAAGGTTGAAATTGAAAAACTTGCTAAATATAAATAAAGATGCTTAAATTAAAACAGAAGGAGCAATATTTGAAATGAATATTTCTATTATTTTGATTGATTCAAATTTATGGTAAGTATCAATATATATATATATATATATATATATATATATATATATATATATATATATATATATATATATATATATATTTAACATGAGTATCTTATTCATAATAGTGTGAACTCATAAGATTTATTAATGATTCGAAGATTGTTAGTGGCGTATTTTTCGATATAATTATGTTATTCTCCTCTCATAAGATTTACTAATAATCCAAGGACTGTTAGTGACATATTTTTCGAGCTCGAATGATTTAGATTTAACCTCTATATAAATATTTGATGACTTTTATGAAATATATCAAGATATTCGAAATGGTAAGTATCAATATATATTTTGTTGCATAAATTTTTTTTTATAAACTAAAGTGCAGAGAACTTTATATACTATAGGAGTAATATTTACTACTTATATAAGTAGTACTACAATATTGAGTAATTTTTACTGCTTATTAATTATTATATTATATTAATATCCTCCCTATCCAAGAATAACTCGACTTCACCAATAAAGAGTCACTGTAATTTCTCTTTGCTCCTGAGTCAAATATTTTTATTGAGTTATTTTCGTAGTTAATTAAAGTAATGCAGATATTAAAAAAGATTATCTATGCTCCTTATGTTATATCTAAAAGTTAATTATGTTTAATTTAGTTATTTATCAAATATTTTCTTATGCCCTGCATATAAACTAAAATAAATACCACATTAATTTTATGTATAGTAATAGTAATGTGATTATTAATTATATAAATTTTATTAAATATATGAATAATTTACCTCCTGATTGATTATCAAACGAACTATTATAGTATTAGTGGTGGAGCCACCATATGTTTAGGGGATTTATCTAAACTCTCTTCGACGAAAAATTATATTATTTTATATGATTAAAATAATATTTAGATATATATAGTAGATGTCGGACCAGCTTCGACTATTTCGTATGTTTATTTTTTCAGATTATTGAATCACTTACCAAAAATTTTGACACCGCCTCGACTATTTTATTTAAAACCACGGATTCATTATTCATGAACCGACAAATGTATCTAATTTACTATAATGAACTGACCATATAACAGGAACCTGATAACACATAAACTACTTATAATAATAATAATAATAGTACCAAAAAAAATTAAAATAATATTACTCACGTACTGAGAATTAAATAATAAATAAATAAAGTGATAAACAAAAACAAGTGACTAGAACATTGGAAATTATCCAAAACCATCAAACTAAAATATCTATAAATAGATAGAAATTCATTATTATTTCTTACTTCACTCACAAAAACTCAAATCAATTATTCCAAAACCTTATTATAAATATTTTACAATATTTCTAACAAAAAAATGGCAAAAAATGTGAGTTTAGATTCAATAGACCAAAAATTAGCATATGCTAAACGTTGTTCTCATGGTACTTTCCCTTTTATTACTTGTACCTTCACCAAAAAAAAATAAAAAATCATTTAATTGATAATTAATCTGATGAATATTTTTTTTTTCTTTTTATGATTGTAAATAAATATAGAAGGAGCAAAGGCAGGAGCAAAAGCAGCAGTTTTTGCAACAGTTGCTACAGCTATTCCTACTGTAAGTTAACGTTTGATACGATAAAAGTCATTTTTTAATTTTTTTTAAAAAAATATCAAATAGATGTTCTTTTGTTTTAATTGACGTGACACGTTTTTATTTTTAGTTAATTTTTAAAAAGTAACACATTTTTTTCGATTAGTAATTTAATTTAAAAAATTTCAGTTTACTCTTATTATAACCTATTCTTTTAGACGATAAGTTTTAAAAGTTTTATATTACTAAAAAATTGATATTAATTAATATTATTGGGTTCTATTACTAATATATTTAAATTATTGATGAAATTAATTTATTTATTTGCAGTATGCTTGTGGAAAGATATCACCATGGGCAAGAGCACATCTCAATCCAACTGCTAAAGCTCTCATTGTATCAACAGGTATAAAAAAAAATTAATTTATATATAAAAAAAATTATATCATCAATGAGATTTTATTAATTATAATATGTATCATAAATATAAAAGTCGGTCTTATTTCTGAAAAATAATTATCTTTCAGGTGACTAGACATATATAGTAGTCTAACACATTTTACATGACAAATTATTCAGACTATAGTCTTGATTTTAGTTTCGATTTTGATTAATATACCTAACGACAACTAAACATGATATAAATTTAATATCAGGATACTTTAGTGCATAGAAATTAAACTCTACGATTTTAATTTTTTTTTTTTTAATAATATTTTTGTATTATTATATGACAGCTGCTGGGATGGCATATTTTATTGTAGCAGACAAGACTATTTTGAAAACAGCAAGGCAAAATTCCTTCAAACAACAAGGCTAATATAATCAAGGCTCATCAACAACTAATATAAACTGTTTTAGTACTAAGTTTTATTATGAAATTTTAAATTAAATACTGTTTTAAGTACAATTAGTGGGGTAGTTAGTAGGTGGAGTAATCACATGATATGAGGTAATTAATTAGTATAAACCTCAAAAAAAATGTGATTTTTGTCTATGTAATAGAACCATCTACATCATCCTCTACTACTATAAATATAATAAACCTTTCTTTTCTCATCAATCGTTAATCTAATTTTTTATTTTTACGTAAAAATAATCAGAATTCGACTATCGACTATGTCATATTTTATTAAGAAGGATCTAATAAAACGATCCATTTTCAAGGTCAACGAGCCCCGAAGCAGGTAAATTTCCCATTTTGCTGATTTTCGTGTGCTATAGTCCATGAATTTTTTGGTGCTTTAGAATTTCGACGTCATCTTTTGCCTAAATTTTTCATGGACGTACGTTACGACGTTAGCATAAAATCAGTTGGTCCGAACGATCAAAACGACCTATTTTCAAGGTCAAACGAGCCCCGAAATAGATAAACCCATCAATATACATCATATTAAATTATACTCTTATTTATTCTGATTGTCCATATTACTAAAATTAGTTATCTCAATTTACTTGTCAATGAATGATTTACTTGTGAATGAATGGAATCAAAATTTTCTTATTTATCCTTCATAATTAACTTATTTAAGAGTAAGCAAATTTGTGAAGTTTCAAAAAAATATTTTTATAGGGTAAATAAGTAAAACTATTCTTATTGCTTATAAATTTTATACCTTCTTAAAGGACATGTCGAAAAAAATAGATAACTAATATGAAACATAAGGGTAGTAATTAATCTTTGATATCATAGAACTTACAAGTAAGTTGATCGTACTATTAATATTTTATACATGTTTTTCTTAAAAATTATTTTTCACTTTTCAACTAAACATTTATTAAATATATTCTTTACGATATTTAGTCAGCATTTGATTCTAAATTTTAAAATTTATCTTTAAATATTTATTTGATCATAAAATTTAATCAGATTTTAAAAATTTAATTTCAAATATCTTCTAAGTTTCTAAAGACCATTCTGAGCTAATTTTGAGAGAATTTTACTTCCATTCACAAAATTCAAAGTAAAATATACATCAAAACACAATTTCATATTTCAAAAATCACACTTTAAAAAACTCAAAATTTTCAATTTCAACTTCAAAACTTATGATCAAAGATAGCTTATATATATTGTCCTTTACCCAATATTTTTGGCTTTTTACTTATTTATTATATTTAAATTTAAATTTAAATTTCTCTGTCTTAATTACTATTCAGACAAACGATATTTTCTTTGATCATAATTTTTTTTATAAAAAGCTAACAAACAAATTTCCTCACTCTCATACTATACTATTTGCAAATTGCACCCTCCAAATTAGGTACTTAAATTCATATACAGACAACAATAAAAACCTGAGGGTAAAATGTACTAATACTAATTATAGTATATAGTAATGTAACTGAAAAAAAAAAATACCACTAAACACAAAAAATGTGTGAAGCAAAAACAAGTGACTTTGGTACATTGGAAATTAGCCAAAACCATCAAACAATTTTGTCTAAACTCCAAATTTAAAATGCCTATAAATCAACATTTTTGCTTAATTCACTCACAACTTCATCAATTTTTACAAAAGCTTATTGTTTTATAAATATTGAAAATGGTGAAGAATGTGAGTTTAGATGTAGTGGACCAAAAATTAGCCTTGGCTAAGCAATGTTCTCATGGTACAATTTATCTTTCTTTAATCTTGTTATTCACAAAAAAAATAAA
Organism: Solanum sitiens; assembly: GCA_016801875.1. NCBI lineage: Eukaryota > Viridiplantae > Streptophyta > Magnoliopsida > Solanales > Solanaceae > Solanum > Solanum sitiens. Next base: position 3,042,580 of record JABWTJ010000081.1, read on the forward strand.
AAAAATATATCATCTTGATTTTCCTATTAAATTGATAAATTTGGTAATTTGTTTTTTAATTTTTTATGATTATATATATGCAGAAGGAGTGGTTGTAGGAGCAAAAGCAGCTGTCGTTGCATCTGTTGGTACTGCCATTCCAATTGTAAGATTTATACAAACTATATACATATATATTTCAAGATTTTTTTTTTGGGGGGGGGGGGGGGGGGTTGTACCATGGTGTATACATACATTAATTAAAAAGTAAGATATAATTAAGAGTCGAGATATTACTTAAAAATACAAAATAATTTCCGTACAAAACCAGTGTATTCTCACATATAGAGTCTGAACAAAGGAGATCATGAGTGTATACAATTTTTTTTAACCCATATCCGTGTGAGAGGTAGAGAGGTTGTAGATCTTATTTTCCAGAAAATTTATTTCGTCGTACTAAATGTTCTTTGACTTCTAATATTTTAAATAATTTCCGTCCAAATTTAATGTATTTCATAAGTAAAGTCTGACGTAAGCAATCACACTGATAGCTTTCAATAGTTCACTGAAATTTATGTGAATGATCGTGACAGCTCTTCAAATCCTATTCAGTCTGATTAGATAACTAAGGTCTTAAAGTCCAGCCCGGTGATGAATCTTCTTTCACTACCCAATCTCTAAGGAGTCGTAGAGCAATATCTTTACAAATTTTACCTCTATCATGTAAAAGACATAAATGTTTACTAACCATTATAGAAAAAAAAAATATTTTTCAGAAAATATTTTTATCGTCGTTGTAATATTTGAAATGAATTAATGTGCAGTATGCTTTTGGGAAGATGTCACCATGGGCAAGAACATATCTAAATCCAACAGCTAAAGCTCTAATTATCTCAACAGCTGCTGGGATGGCATATTTTGTTGTAGCTGACAAAACTATTCTCAAAATAGCAAGAGAAAACTCCTTCAAACAAAACTAATTAAGGCTCATAATTTAATTAATCAACTTTTTTAAGTATTAATTTAGAGTATATCTAATATCAACATTATTAATGTAATTTTGCTTATGTATTAATTATCAACATCATCAATATATATTGTTGCGAAAGATAATGAAAGTTGGTTTTTCTCATGTTGATTTCTCACATAGTCATTCGAATAACAATTTTGTATCTGAGGAAGTTACTGAAGTTTTTTTTTTGTAACATAAGAGTCAGTTCTACTAACGGTAATTATCTCAAAAATTATTAAACTTTGGGTGTATCACCACAAACAAATAAAAGATTTTGCGGCAATTATTTAACGATGACAATAAATATATAAATAGATATTTATAATCGATACTTACGACGCTTTTAACAACTTTAGATGTAATTATGACATAATCTCAATTGTCACTAAATATTATTGCGGTAATAATTAAAAGATATCTACTAATGCTATAAATTTTAATAATTTTCTTTTGACTAACATGAGGTGGCTATCCATTTCTAATAAAGTGAATCTCGAAATATATGAAATATCTCCCTATAAATCTCATATACGACTTCCCCACAAAATTTTATATATATTTATCAAATTGAGTACGAAATTATTTTTACTCACTTTACATTAAGCATATGTTTTTTTTCCATAAATTAGAATTCTAAGTAGTTCTGCCAAACTAATTAATGACAGTGGAAATAATTGGATATATACCTAATCTTCTTTTAAAAATAAAAATGTTAGGCAAAAAAAAGTAAGGTCCCCAATATATATATCTTACGTCTTGAAGACTTTCTTTTTTTGGCTAGATCCTTTTTTCATGATATTCAATGTATTTTTCCTTATATATACATTTATAGTTAATCTATATTTAGCCTCTTTGTGTATATCATAATATATATAGCCTATGTATAGTTTAGGTATAGATAATCTATTTTTTAACTTTTAAGTGTATCAAAATCTATATTTAATATGCATCATTACTAATTGGGAAAAGGGTCTAATATACCCCTCAACTTTGTCATGTAGAGCTGATATACCCCTTGTTATGAAAGTGGCTCATATATACCCCTACTTATAAATAAATGACTCACATATACCCTTTTCCTAACGGAAAATGAAAATAATAATAATAATTTTAATCTAATTTTTTATTATTTTTTTCTAAAAAATATAATCCCATATGAGTAGATTTAATCCTTGTCAAACATACTTTTTTTTACTTTTTTTATTTTAATGACTACTTTAGAATTATTATTTTTGATGATCAAATTTATTAAAGTTTCACTAATATTCTTGTAAAACTTATTGTAGATGACCAATTTTTTTTCTTCGAATACAAAAATTAAATTACAATATAGACATAAAAAATAGTTTTAAATATTTTTTCTTTACACTAAGGAATGAAAGAAAAAAAATAAGAATAAGAAACTCAAATAATTATAATAAAAGAAGTCAAAAAATAATTTATGTATGAAAAAAATTGAAATATACCTTGAACTTTGATAAAAGAATCATATATACCCCTAAACAATTTTTTTTAAAAAAAATTAAAAGTAAAAAATATAAATTTAAAACTAATTTTTTCACTTCCGTTAAATGAAGGGTATATGTGAGCTCATTTTGTAAAGGCAGGGGTATATGTGAGCCGTTTGTATAACGGTAAGGGTATATATAAGCCACTTTCATAATGAGGGGTATATCAACTCCAAATGACAAAGTTGAGGGGTATATCAGACCCTTTTCCCTTACTAATTTTTCACTGAAAACAAAATTAGGAAGCTTCCTATTATTTCAATATAAATCTATTTTTCATCATGTATTTTTTTTAGTGATCAGAGGTCAATCAACAAACCCTTTATTTCTAGTAGTGCCCGCAATTATCAAAACCTCTAAGGCAGTATAAATAGGAATTGAGTCATTGTGCTTCAGTGTACTTTAATTTGCAACTTGGCAGTAGAGACAATATTATTATAAGGTATGTCTATATATATATATATATATATATTTTTATTTAAATTTTAAGTCAAGATCATTTCATATGTGATTTCTAAATCATTTAAACAAGAGTTAATGGAACTTTAATTTTGAGCTAGGGTTGCATCATGTTGATCATACTGATGACAAAATTAAAAATTTCATCAAGAATATTCAAGATTTAATACGTATATATAAATAGTAGTTTTATATATATTAATTTTTTTTAATGCTTTCCTTTATACAAAGTATAATATACATTTCTCGATGAATAAATGTTCAACGGGTCATCCTTAGCTCCAACACTGACTAACCCTAACTCATGTTTGGTTCATTTCCTTTACCAAACAGCTTTTGTAACTCCTTGTGAAAAATGGAGTTGTGCACACAAACCGTTGCAGTGGATCATGAGGTTACAATTACACGTCGTTTTGATAGTCATCATCCTATTGTATGGGGAGATCATTTTCTTGCTTATGTTGATCTTTCGGTAAATAAATATTTTTTATACCATCAATATACGAAACAAATTCATATGATGACTAATGTATTAATTTTCAAATAGGGAGCTAATGAAGGGGAAGAGAAGCAACATGAAGACCTAAAAGAAGAAGTAAGAAAGATGCTAGTGATGGCTCCTTCAAATTCTTTGGAAAAACTTGAACTCATCAACACAATCCAATGTCTTGGTATAGCTTATCATATTGAAAGTGAGATTGATGAATCATTGAGTTACATGTACACTCATTTGAAGAATATTGGATTGGTGATCTTCATGCTATTGCTTTATGCTTTCGATTACTTAGGCAACAAGGTTATTATGTCTCATGTGGTAAGTATCATTCAAATTTAGGAGAAAAAAATATCAATTTTTTCTTTCAACCTTACCATCTGACCCCGCCTTGAGACCCAAGATTCAACTTGGACTCAAGGTCGGGGTTAGTAGTCAGGATTTGGGTCGCAGATTGAGGTCACGATCAAGAAGTTGAGTTCTAGATTGAGGTTGAATCTAGGGTCTCGAGTCACGATTGGTAGTAGGAAGTTCATGATATCGGGTCGAGGTGAGGAGTAGGGAGTTGGGTCCTGGGACTCAACTCTCAACCCTGACCAGGACCTGACATCAACTCTTGAGCTTGGTCGATTCCTGACTCCTGACCCACGACCCCAACCTAGGACTTGACTCCTAACCCCTTATTTAGACCCGGGGATCCAACTCAAGACCTGACTCCTATCTCGACCTAAGACCTGATCCTAATCCACACTCGAAATTTGCATCCTTGCTAAAGGGTGGGGATTCAGGTTCGGTATCATAGTATTTGCTCATATAATATACCTAAATGTTTGTGGGATAATAAATGTTTGTATTCTTACTAACCAAACACTGGAAAAAACCCACTTATATCTAATTTGAAGCAGATGCATTTAAGAAGTTCACTAATGAACAAGGAAATTTCAAGGAAAAATTGGTTAAGGATGTAGAAGGAATGTTGAGCTTATATGAAGCAGCACAATTCAGAGTACATGGAGAACAAATTCTTGATGAAGCACTAAATTTCACCATTACTCAATTGAAACTAATTTTGCCTAAATTGAACAACTCCCAACTTGCACAACAAATCACTAATGCACTCAAGTTTCCAATTAGAGATGGCATTGTGAGGGTAGAAACAAGAAAATACATATCAATTTACCAACAAAATTAAAATCACAATAAAGTCTTACTAAACTTTGCCAAATTAGACTTCAACATCTTGCAAACATTGCATAAAAAGGAGCTATCTGATATGACAAGGTATATCTTAACCTTTGGTGAAAAGTTAAAATACTTACTTAGAGGAGTCTTTATACTATGTTCCAACTTCAAATTTAAATAAGAGGATACCTGAAGTTGTCTCGAATTCTCAAACAAACACATTAGCTGTGCGAACGTCCTATTACCCCTAAACAATTTTGAAGTAATATAAAAGGTGATGTAATAATATCAGTTCAAGATTGTTTTGATGGTAATAGGACGTTTACATAGTTAAGGTCATCTCTTTTTGAAAATTCAGAACAACTTATTCAGATGTCAGTTCACTCTATGACTTCTCTCTTTAAGTAAATATTCTTTTCTTTTATATATCAATTAAGCGCGCCTACTGACGAAACACATGTACAATTTACAATATTGTATCAAAAAACAGCTACTTGACGCTATATTTACAATACAATCTTCAATAACATGGCTAAGTGTGCAATACCTTTTTTCGATTTGATTACTTTTGACTGAATTTGCGCTGAAAAATCCAATCAAAAAGTTTTCTACTAAAAATGTTCGAATTCAAAGACTCCAATTAAAGACGAGAAATTTCAATAATCTCTTATAATGTATTTGGTTGGTGAAAACAATAAGTTCTAGAAAATAACTTTCTAAGATAATAACAGTTAATTGAGTGATAACGCTAGATACTGTACACAGAATCAAGATTCTTGCATAACCACAATGACAAGTGCTAAATGTTTCTTCATCAGAAGTTGCTGAAATTCTTGGTATCCTCATATTGAACAACTAGTTTTGGTTACGTGCGTTGCACGTATATTTGTGTTAGTTAGTGTCAAAATCTTATATACAATTTCAATTGGTATATTAGATGACAAAATAGATATTAAAGTATATCGAAAAATATAAATTTCTAAGCATAATGTATATTAATCTTATATTTTAATCTCCTTACATTTACCTTCAAAATGGATTTAATAATTGTAAAGTTAAAATATAAATTAAGGTAGTTTTGATACTATTTATATAATAGTTACTTTATATTAAACATGCATACATGTTTCTCTATGATATAAAATAATACAACATTCTTTTAAAATGTTTTTTTTATAGAACATTCCACACAAATTTTATATTACATTTGAGATATATTTGTCTACCTATAATAATTTACACGTTTATCTACCTGAAATAGATAATGCAAAAGAAAAAAAAACTTCTAATTATGTGTAAGTGCAAACCAATTGAATTAGTATTATGTGTGGTATTAAGTGATTATTTGGTATTTTTTCTTAGAGATATTGCTAATGGAATTTACTTCAACATTTATAGTGTGATCATTTCATTAAATCATTAGGGCGGTAAATATTTATAAAAATGGTGAAAAAATGTACAAGTATGAAATTATGATTGATTATAATGTAACTTTTCATTTAAGGTCTTTCCACTTGTAATACGATACATGTTTTATTATTTAATGATTAATTAAATGATTTATAATATTATAATTTAGTGTATGGGCAAAATTGAAATCTAATTTTGCATTTTAAAGCTTCCTACTTTAGGCACGTGCAACCTCCATAACAATGAATATGAATTATTAAAAATCACATAATTTCTTTTAACACAAGAGTTACAACAAAATATGAAAAGTAAAATGTTGGATGTTTATAGTGTATAGTTAACTCATAAGAAAAATCTCTTTTGTATTTAGTCATCCCCTTATTATAATTTCGATATATAAATTTTAAATTTATTTTAAAAGACAAAATAAAGTAGCCAAAACAAACATAGAGGTACACTACCTTGTGATTAACTTCCTTAAAACGTCTCTCTTGTCTTATAGAATAAAGTAAAAATATTGAAATTAAATTAATAGTTAACATTTCAGAAAAATAAAATGTTTTAACATTAATTAGTAGAAGATGAAAACTCTCCTTCTCATTAAGTGGAATGCAATTAAGTAATTCAAATTTATAACGAAGGAAACTTAATTAGAAAGAAATAACTAAAGAATTAAATGCAACAAAGATGACAAACTTATATTTGGTAGTGGTACATATTAATTTAGCTACAACTCTTCATATTCTTTAATTTAAGAATTAAAATAGGGAAAACCTTGATTCATGTACTTATTTAAAATTCTAGAAATCCTAATTGACTCTTGTTCTTCCGCATTTTCTTTTTAATAAATAACTTACAAGTAAAAAATAATCAAAAAAATAATATTATTTAATTAATTAAAAAATGAAAAAACCTTGATTCATGTACTTATTTAAAATTGCTCTTGTTTTTCTACATTCCCTTTCTAATAAAAAACTTACAATTAAAAAAAAAATTAAAATATTATTATTTAATTAATTAAATGTTTAATTTAATCTAGGGTTAAAATGGTAATTCAAAAATTTGATTTTTGGAGCTTTCCACTTTTAGTAAGACTACACGTGCTTTGCACGTGAGTCCAGTGAAAGGTATGAGTTACTGTCAATATCACATTTTAATCAGAATCGCAAGCTATTAAAATTTTTTTATAGAATTTAAAATAGATGAACAATTAATGTATTCAATTAACATTTGATAAACCTGCAAAATTAACTTTGATAACTAAAATTATGAGCTACATTTAGTATCTGCAAAAATGATTAATGTTTCTCATTTAAATGCACAATTAGAAAATTTATACATATAACTCAAATCGATATCTATACTTCAAGTCCAACACCCATACAATTCTAAATGCTTCGTAGAAGAAAAATTCTATAATGGAGAAAGAAAGCAAGAACGAAAAATTGAGGATATTGCATAGAAAGTCTTCATGCTCCGAAAAGAAAACTTTGCTATTGTTAGAGACAACATATCAACATAAAATTGTTCATTGTTTAATACTACACACTTATTAAATTTACTCTCTTTTTGCGCTGCTATTTTTTCTTACCAATTTTCAGCATTTTTTTTTGTTATCCTCACTTGCAACTTCTCACTCTCTTATCTTCTCATGTTGAATTGTGCAATTTTCATAATTCGATTTTCTATTGTGAGCTCCCATTTTGTATGTTGGTTCTTAAATAGCATTAAGAAATGACCCTTTAAGTTCAAATTTTAATTCTAAAATTGATTTCTACATTAAAGTGATGAATGACTTTCCGTATCATAACTTTTCAAATTCTTCCGTTATGAGATTTATGATTACGATTAAAAGCAATATCAATGTACTCATTTATCAAGAAAATGATAATTTAATTATTAAACGGCTTAAAAAACTTCAACTTCTACCATTATGTAATTAAAATATATATATATGATATATGATGAAGGACATAGACATTACAAACAATGGAAAATCAACTTGCTCTGATCCACAGCATTACCAAGATATCTTAGCAGCTGCAACCATTGACTCATTGTAGAATTTGTCACTCATTCTCAGAAAGCAATCTCAATCTAAAATGAAAGAACAAGAGATGTTTTACATCAGATGTCTTAGTGCTATGAACTTACCCTTGTAGGTACGTTAACCAATCGACTCTGTCTCAGATATTCGTGAGCTAGGAAGACTGCAGACGTTTCACTTCCTCCTCGATTCTTTGTAACCATCTAAATCCAAGGTCCGATCCTGCTTTTGCAGCAATTTCAAATTGTTCTCTGGCCAGCTCAATCGGATTAAGCTCAGCATCAACTCCGTTCCTTCTTGATATTCTGCTTGATGACCCCCTCTTCACATAAAATTTCGTTATTGATTCTGGAAGTTCCACACCTGAATGATGCCACATGAGATTGAGAAACGGAAAAAAGCTCACAATGTATTTCAATCAAGTGTATTGCATTATGTAAACTTAAGCGGGAATCCTATTTAGTTAACAACACTAACAACAATATACCCAGTGTAATCCCACAGGTGGGGGTTTAGGGAGGGTAGTGTTTCCGATAGACAAAAAAAGATGAAAGTCGCACTAAGTTTACAACAAGAGTGGATAGTCTCACTGTTAGATGTTATAGAATCCTTGTAAGAAGAGCAAGGACACACTTGTCCTTTTTTTAATGTAAATATGGCTTCCGGAACTGCCTCTAAGCTGATGATATATGCAAACAGTTGCCTTTCTAAAAAAAAAGATAACAAGGGGGGGAAGGGGGGGGGGGGACAAACTACCTGTGAGTAAAAGGGATCCATACGCTATAGCTGCTCCAGCATGACCCTACATTCAAGCAAAGAAAATTAGGTGGGGATAAACAGCCCGGATCACCAGCTAAGGCCTCTAAATGACCGCTCAGTGATAATTGTAGATAGTCTCTTGACTTATTTGCTAGTAAAACAATTTTCTATGAGGTGGAGCCAAATTACGCCAATCACAGTTTGTTAACGCGATATGCTTTCCAAAATGTACAAATCCAGTTTTCCTTTTAAGTTTAATATGAAAAACATCTTTCACTACAGCATATAATTTGTCACTACATAGTTCGATCTGTTTGTACTGATTAGTTGCATTCAACAAGCAGTAAAAATGCCTTGTACCTTCTGAGATGCTCTATGGAAACACCACAAAGCAGAACCAACATCCTTTTTCACGCAGTCCCCAGTAAGATACACAGCACCCAAGAGGTATAGTGCACCTGGATGCAACTGAAAAAACGAAGAATAATTTTCCCAAGAAATTTAGAACATTCATGCAACCAAGAATAACTTCAACGTCACTAATAAAATACACACCTGGTCAACAGCTTTCTCCAAGTAGTAAAATGCTTGCTGATCTGATTGCACATACTCGTTCTGTGAAGACCATCCAATATATAAAAACAGTCAAAATCTTCAAAACATGTCTTTAAGGCAGAACAATTAAACAGGGGGAACTCAATTAAGGTAGTCGATTCTGCGCTCCTAAACTAATAGTCTCCTGATGGACATGATGGAGCAAAAAAAAAATATCCTAGAAACACCCAACATATTAACCTATCAAAGAAGGAAAGCTTGTAAATGATCGAGCTGACATTATACATAACACAGACTTGTTTGACACAAACCCACTACTAGGATAGAGTATATTTGAAAAGGCTTCAGATATGTGATTATATTGCTCAACCAAAGTGAAACCGATAAACATTATAAAAACACATTGAGAAGGTGTCAGTGAAGCTGAGTCAGTGCAAAGCAGTTAAAAGGAGTATGGAGGTTAACATCAATAATATTATTCAACATTGAAGGAATGGCACAAAAGTGACTCATGGCTATTTGATCCCTTTTGTCCAATGGTTCGGACATCGTCCTTCCACTTTTTTTTTTTTGAAATTGGTAACATAACATCGTCTTTCCACATTTCAAACAGAGAGTGCAAAATTGCTGAGTTTTGGTGAATGGTTATGAAAGAAGATATCCTTTCCCAGGGAAACTTATAGTCAGTTCCTCAAGAATTCTTGTACTTTCCCCTCATTCACTAACTTCTTCATTTTCCATGTTCATCTGCTTCCCTTTACAATACCTCAGTGCCCGACAATATACCCAGCGTAATCACTAATCCCATAAATTGGACCTGGGAGGATGGCATGTACGCACCTTACCCCTACATTGTGAAGGTAGAGAGGTTGTTTCTTATACACCTACGGCTCAAGTAAATAATACCGAAAGACAAGTGTGTAAAATAAATACAGTAGCGAAGAAGCTATGGTGAAAACAATAGAGAAGAGAACCACGTAGTAGCTTTGTCTTGTCCTTGGTTACAAATCAGAGTGTTTTTACACAAAATGTAGGTCCGCCCAGTATGAAAATGACACCAACAGAGAGAAAAGGGAATTTGTCAAGGGTGGATGCCCAGTCTGTTTGGCATATGATTTTTCCTTTAACCAAACCAACAACCTCTTCAGATGTACTAGAACTGTTTCCTTGTTTTCTCTGAGCTTAGCAATGCCCCTACAAATCAAATCAAATCAGCAGAACTTCTCTGTACCTTATACTTCAAAGTTAGTTTTAGTCTCAATTCTTGGAATCACAATTTAAGCCCACTACCCTACTCGTGGGATTACGATAGGTCTGTTATTGCTGTACAATTTAAGCCCAGCAGAACTCATGCATGACTTAGGCTTACAATCAAAATTTCAGCAATATCTGAATAGATCTAGCATGCTATAGCTGGTTGTCAAATTATTGTGCGTTTTGTACAAGTCCTCTCCTCGCAACCGTTAGCGTAGTGACAGAGACATGCCGACTAGCTCCAAATTAGACCACAATTACTCATAGGCCTGTGCTTTGAATTGCAGTAATGAACGGGGAGCAATGTGTGGATAAGAAGAAATTCACAAAAACACCCATTTGATTAAAAAAAAAAAGTTTTCATTTTTGTAGTTCATGTCTCTAGAAGAGTTCACAAGTCATACCAAGCAAAGGAAGATCCTATATACTAAGCTTGTGTCACATATCAAGGTGATGTTAGTCAACTTTTGAGTTATAAACTCAAACAAGTTTGTGTAGGTGTTAAGATGGTCTGTCACTTGAGAAAGAAAGAGTCTTAACACTGTAGAAACTCATAGGTGGTATAGGATTAACAATTCTTGTTGACAAAATTGATATGTTCGGATAAAGGAAATCATACCTCGACTCTTAAACGGCAACCTAATTCAAATTGAGCTTCTGGATCACCCATTTCTGCAGCTTCAACCAATAAAGCAGCTCCTCTGTCATCAAAAATAGGAATAAATATTAGCTGTAAGTTTTAACAGTGTAATTTATGAAGAAGTGCTGAACATATTCCTCAATTTCCCTTTAATTACTCCATGAAAAAGTACTGAAGGTATCACTCAAGTCAAATGATTAACCCCCTCATCGCATGAGCAAATCAAGAAGTTAGATATCACATATCATGTAAGTAGTGATTGGCTAATCAGTTAGGGAAATTTTTAGAACCTCAATCATACACATGATAAGTTCAAGAATATAAACAGAAAAAGCTTGAAACTAATTAAGTGGAGCGTGAAGACCTATTTACACTTTTGCTTAGAAGAATGTAATAATAGCATATGGACAATAATAAATTACTACACTTTGCAGATGCCCAATCTTCAGACTAAATAGACAAAAACTGAAAAACTTACACAGCTTTGCATGCCCCAGGGACATGGTACTTGAGATGAAGTTTTGAAAGCCAATATCTTGCATGTGTATTTGAGTTGTCTGCTTCTAGGGCCAACTCAAAATTTTCCTTTGCTGTCTAACACATAAGAACCAATGGAAAAAAATATTTGATAAGTTCAAATTCAACAAAAAAGAATATTGATGGATAAACTCTACCAAGAAATACATGCCTAAGTATTATTATAAAAGAAAACTAGCATTCAGACATTCAAAAGTAGATTTAAGATTTAACAACAGAAAGGCACTTCTTAGTGTATATTGATTGGTATAAGGAAGATGTAACCATAAGAGATGAAAAGAAGCAAACAAAATATGCAATGATGAAAAGAAGCAAACAAAATAGCTAATTTGGGCATGTTACTATCTTCTAAATAGATGTACAGTAAGGATAACACTCTATTCTAAGGACATAAATATGAAAATTGACAACACTGTCTCTGGGGTTAGTAGCAACCCAAAACAAAGGAAGATACTAGCAATTACTGACAGAGGTTGAACACACACACAGACACATGAATTTCCTTTGAAAGAACCATAAATAAAGATGATTAACTGTATCATGTTATTTTCTACTAAACATACCCTTAGTGGAGGAATGAGACGTTTGTCATTAAGCTCACAATAATCAATTACTCTATCAACTTCCTGCAGAGCATTCCACCCTTTAGCTATGAACTCCATTGCCTTCTTATTTCTGCTGTGCATTCCTCTCTATCAAGAAGCAAAAGTTGGCACTAAAAGAAACTAGAATGCATATCACTACTATCCCAGAATTGCAGAATCAGATTGTATCAGAATTGAAATTTTTACCTCTGAATGGAACTGGAAAGGATGATGACAAAGCTGTTTAGTGACATCTGGATAATAACTAAGCTGTTTAGAAACGGCCTTTCGAAGGAATGATCTGAACATTATCTTCCTGCCTACATTAAGAACCATAAGAATCTTCTCGGTGTCAAATCACTATAGTGGCCTTTTGTTTTTGTTTTTTTATTCATAACACAACCACAAGGATCTTCTCCACTGTCAAGTCTTCGGAGAAAATACTAAAGCTCAAAAGAACAGTATCTCCATCTACTGAGGCACCCGAATATATTTAGAGTAGAACATGAATATTATAGTTATAATATGTCATGAAAAAATATGGATATACATTAAAGGAAACTGCTAGGATTCATTGATATTCAAACACAGGGAAAGATGACAAATTACAATGTAAATTCACAAAGGGTTCCACTTCCCTACATATACAAATGAACCCTCAAATACTCCTTGTTTCGTCGATTTTAGCAATGGCTTCCTATTACACTTAGCTAGCTTTTGCCCATAGAATTTGAATCAGATTTTGAAAATTTATCTTCATTCATCTATTTGGCCATGAAATTTGATCAAAATCTGATTTTCAACACCACTTTTCGGGAGAAATTTCACTTCCAATCACAAAAAATTCGAACTTTTTTCAAATATAATGTATGTCCAACCACAACTTCAAAAACTCAATTTTCACTTTGCAAATTCAAAATCTATGGCCAAAAGGGAGTTCTATTCATGCCAAGAAACAAATTGGTACAGAAATCGACAAGATTGTACAGACCCAGAAAAAAAACCAAAATAATCGATATCAAGATGAAGAAATCGATATTACCAGTAACCAAGCAGCAGCATAGAAGAAAATCCAATTCCATACACTAATTTTGGAATAATTATGAGGAAAAAGTTGAACTGTTTACCTTTCTTAGCAGCACCTGATGCTTCTTCAATGACGATAAGGAACAAGAAGAAAAAAGACTATTTTTCGACTGCTAATTTCTTTTTTCTCGAGTTTTCTATTTGAACTATGATATCATATGTTTATAGGTAAGAATGACATCTATAAATATTTTTTAGTTTATAGTTCGAGGATGAAACTCGTAGAAGAATGACACTTTCAATGATGCTTATTCCGTATGTTTCATATGAAAATGATATTGTATGTATTATTTTGATGAATATACATAACAGTTGTTAAATGTGTTTCGGAATGATATTATATTATTTTAAAAGATGTACATAATAGTTTTAATAGACTTGTGTATAGTTTAAGAGAAGTATTGATAATACCCTTAAATTTAACACAAATTATTAGTTTCTCTCGAATTCAAACTATTGATAATCTCAAAATAAACACTCATCTACTTGATTGACTAAACTTAGATATATTTATAAAATTTAGATGCATCTGACACGTGACAATAGCAATGATCTCAAATACTTATAGCCTATAGGAGCATATAGCTCTTAATAAAAATCGAGCACAGTATTGAAAAGACTATTAAACTTAACGAAAATTTAAGAATATATTCTCAAAAATGAGATTAATAATTTACGCTTAGTTTTCATAATACTATGTGATAGAACAAACTTGTGATATTGCAAAAAGGAAAGAAGGGTAATAAAGTTATATTAGTACAAGAAAACATAGAGTAAAATAAGATTTAGATAAAAAAATAAGGTCAAGACGAAGGGCAAAGATAATAATACGATAACAATGCTATTTAACGATACGAAACAATAAAATTAATATTGTGTTTAAAGTAATAATAATACCATAAGAGACAACATTTAACACCAAATAAAAAACTACCGGATAAACGGAGAAGGATAGAAGGGCGAACCCATTATACACAAAATAGAACTGCACTTCACAGGCTCATGAAAATTTCTCAATCATCAAGGAAGAAAAAAGTGGAAAGCCATTGCAATGTTGCTTAGTTCATGAGGGGAACAATTTCACTCTTGAATGTTGCAAAAAACTTATACAATCCACTGCACTTTCGAAACTCTATCAAAACTTACAAATATTTACTTCACTCAAAACTATTCGTTCAAAACCGAACTTTGAACAACTGAATCGTTCATAACTCCTATACGCCTTCAGCTAAGTCAGTGAGATGTAAAACTATGCTTGTTAACACGACGTATCTAATCTGTACGAAACAAATCAGTTTGTAGCTTGAATCTCCTGAGAACCAAATATGGCAGTATAACCATGCAAGCCATGAATAGAGTGAACTGCAAAACATAGAAGACAAGGTAATGCAGTTCAATCAGATTTAAGAAACTAGTAAGACAAGAAATGGTTAAAATGTGGTAAACTCGAAAATGGCCAGTCATTTGATTCTTTCTTTTAATGAACGAGAAATTCCCGACAGCCAGTAGCACACGATTCAAAACATTGTGGATAATGGTTCTCTACTGTAATACTCCCTTCGTCCCAATTTAAGTGTTTTACTTTCCTTTTTGGTCTGTCCTAAAAAGAGTGCTTCTTTCTGGACTACAAAATTTGAAGGACTACATACCTCTTTAATTTAAGATCACAAGATTCAAAAGTCTACCGGTATTTCGTAAACTCCACGCCCACTCAAACTAAGACACTTAAATTAGGAAGGAGGGAGTGACAAACTTTTGTCTGTAGCAGGGTTCAAACCACAGATGTGTACTCAACCCACACATCACGCACTGCGTTCTTACCGCTAAACAAGCCCTTGGGGCAACGTCATCGTTTGGTTCTTTTACATGATTCATTAGAAAACACAAGTTATTTCAAGCTGTTCGACTGTTTATTCATCAAACAATTGGAAATTGTTCTACAGGTGAATCAGAAACATAAAGGGACAGTAATGGTGGAAGGAAATAAACCACATTTAGCTTAACTCAGGACATACCACAAGTGGAAGGGTCAACAAGCTCCATATAGGCCACAGAGCAAAACAGAACCTGAAACAAACAACTTGTACTTTAACAAAACAGTCTCATTTTATCTAGACTTTTGAATTGAAAAACTATATGTATGTTATTATTTGAATGCACGTGTAACTCATGCAATCATAATGTCTCTTACAAGAGGAAAGATAGGATCCCAAGCGCAGTGATATAGGGAAGGGCAGCTGTACTGGAAACCTCCCACTTCTCATAGGACTTCCGGACACCCAAAGCCAACATACTTGTGTGGATGAAAAATAGAACATTAAAACCAACACCAAACATCCCAAAGTAAAGTGGTAATCTGCAGCAGAAATGTGAAGAATCAATGAAGGTACTTGATATAAAAAAATGTCGAGAAGCTAGTAGCTCCTGGATATCACATGCATGTTACTAACAGATTAACAGCTGCAGTTTGCTAACTTACAACACGCTTACGTGAAAGAACTGTATGGGAATGATGGAAAACAGACAGATGGAATGCACGTAAGTACAGACAGATTTGAAAATTTTAGATATTTTGTATTTACTATGATATTTAGATACTTTTGTATCTGTTGTTCTACGAAAGGACCCTCGAATAGTTGCTCTCCACCCATATGAAAGATTGATATCAAAACATCTTTACCCAATAGGTTATGAACTATGTTTGATGGTAAAGATTGAATCTTTCATCTCTTAACTTATCATGATTTAAAAATAGGCTATCAAAGGAGATGCGGAAGTGAAGTTTACACAGTCCAATAGGATCAGTGGATGAAGAAAACTAATTAAGCACTAGTTGAGCTCTATATATGAATGAATCCATATCCAAACTACAAATGTGCCACATTTTCCCTTCCATTCCTCCATTCCCTACACATATGTTATTTTATTTCTTTGATCCAGAGTAAAATTAAAAGTGAAGAGGGCAGGGAAACTGGTGCACAAAGCATCCAAGGGGCACGCAAGGTTCAGGAAAGGGCCGCACCCCAAAGTGAAGAAAAGAGAGCTTATTTCATTGATTAGCATGGAGTATTTCAAATAACCTACAATTGCTTGGACACCACACACCTCTGATCCAGTGTTTCTCATCTCTGGAAATGTTTAAGAGATTACTTCCTAGAATTCATGATTCAACTAAAGGAGAATTTTAGTATTCCCTCCGTTTCATTTGTTTGTCTCACTTTCCTTTTTACTTTGTTTCAAAAAGAATGCCTCTTTTCCTTTTTTGGCAATTTTTAATTCTAATTTCCAACATGACATGTTTAAAACCACAAGATTAAAGGGCACACTTTGGTACATTTTAGATATCTTTAGTTTAAAGACCACAAAATTCACAACTCTTCTTTACTTTCTTAAACTTTGTGGCAAATCAAATACAAAAGGTGCTTTGCCAACTCAGTGGGAGTGTCAAATGGAGCCAACCTGAAGGACCCATATCAAGACAAAGAAGATGCCGAAAATGAAAAAGATGACTTACAACTAATGCGATCCTAGACATTCCTGACATCTAATAATTTGAATGCTTCTAACAAAAAAAAAAAAAGGAGTTACTTGAAGCACTAGAGTTGCCTATCATTTTCGCTATGCAATAGGATAAAAGCATTATAAACAAACATATCGATTCAGCCAAAGCAAAAGGTTGTCTATAAAATCTTTCAACTAATAACTCAAAGCAAATTTGACATGGTTTACATATGTCAGTTTAAAGCCAATCAGTCGAATTCAAGGACACTATATGACAGTAACTACCTATCAAGCTCGGTAGCTAAAACATTAGCTACATCTATCCAATCATCTGAATTCTGATGTGTGCTAACAACATCAAACAAGAGCAATCTACCAACTATTCGGGCAGTACTATATTAGTAAACGACTAATCTACACTTTTTTTCACCTATCCTCGTGTGGCATTCAGATATAGTTATTGACAACCTATCGTGCCACATTTATCTAACCATCCCTCTCTTTTTTTCCCTTTCTTCACTTTAGGTGGAAAAACAGTCATGCAATATATAGAACATCAAATATGTTGCTTGAAAGTAACAAGTAAAAAGTAGGCTCACCTCCTAATTCGATCATCATGCCACAAAAGGAAAATCAAATTATGATGCCGATCACCACAGTATACAATGAATATTGCAGAAGCAATCCAAAGAAAATTCTCTAAAATCTCAGTCCATGTTCTTGTCCTGGGAAGTGAATGTGATTGTGATACATATCTAGAACAAGCATCATCCTCAAGATCATCGCCACTCGAACCATATCCTTGACTAAGCCTCTGCCTCACATATCTACCGCTACCAGCAGGTGTTCCACCAGACATATTAACAAAAAATTTCTAAAGCAAAAAAATCAACAAATTTCTGTATACAACTCCTTTCTAACTCCTTGGAAGTTATTTAGCTGAAACCAACCAATAATTCCAAATTCTCTACAAACTCCAAACAAATATCCAAACCCCAATTTACTTGTAAAAAGAATCAAACAATGTAAACTATCTAACAACAAAAAGTAACTGTGTCTCTTCAGTTACCAAATTGCAGCTCATTCACCTGACACCCTACATGCCCAGTTGAATCAAAAACTCAACTATATCATCCAATCAGTAAAACCCATATCAAAAAACTCAAAATTCTCTAAAACCTCATCATAAAACTCAAAATACTCACAACCCCAAATCAAAGATCACAACTTTCTGACACCCCAATTCATGAATACCCAATAAATCAAGAACCCACATCAATGGCCTCAAAATCTTCGACCCAGCAAAAAAAAAAGCAGAATTCTCGAATACCCAAAACGTAAAACTTCAGTTTTTTTCAGATTATGAAGAATTCAATACAAATAAGCACAACAGCAACGGTTAAACACAACAAGTGTTGCTAATAGTGACAACAAAAAAGGCCATGAATGGTTTTTTTAAAGCATTTTTTGCTATTTTTAGAGAGATCTGTGCATATAAACTGATGAGTAGTGAAGAAATTGACAGTTGTTAATGCCAGATTCGTTTCTTGAATTGTACCTTTAGGTATGAAGTTCTTGATTAAAACCTTAATCTTCTTTTATATGTGGAGTAAATATTTTTAAAAATTTTTTTGGTTTAGTATATAGTTTTATGCATGAAATATCAAAAATTACTATTAGGTAAATGATAATGAAATGGTTCGAATATATAAAAAAGAGACCAATAGAATAGAAAGACGTGTGATAAATTAACTATATATGTAGGTTCTAGTGACGGTAGAGGTTAGTCAAAGAATTATTTGGTGTGAGGTATAAGGCATAAATACAGGATTATTTTATTACGTATTTAGTTTGAGGTATTATATGATTTAAGATTATTTATTCTATCATTTATATACTTATCTCGAGATAATTAATCTCGAATAACTTGTTTACAATCAAACGACTCCTTAAATTAGAGAATATGGATTATCTCGAATACTTTATTCTCAACCAAGCTATCATTTAGACTGAAGAATATCTCTAAAGCATAAGAGAAAGAATTACTCTCGAGTGATTAGCACATATCAGATCACTTTCAACCTAAAGGTAATGACTTCAGATCCTTGAAAAATAATAGTTATTATTATTATTACTACTAGAATTTTACGATTATATTTTTTTTATTTTATTTTTCCCTGTTGTTTTCTTTTAAATTTGTTTTGATATACTTCAATTAAACTAAGTGATATATTGTCATTATTTGTCCTCATAGTCAATTTTGGGTATGCAAACACATATACCTAATTATAAGCACTATATCTATTTGTGTGCATCCTAAGAAAGACCCATTTTTTATAAAATAAATAAATAAAATGAACATCTTGAGATTAACTTAAAATTCAATATATTATATGTGGCTACTCCTAACGGAAACTAACCTTATGAATTATGATATAAATAACATAAGCAAATTTTGTCACACTACCATGAGACATGTATTTAGATATAATAATATATACCGCCTAGCGTTATGATGGGTTCAGAGTCTCGAATTCAAGTCTTGATATGGAGAAAATCTTAACAAGCTAATCTATACCGTCAAGAGTTGCGATGGGTTGGATATGATTCCCCCACTCATAATCAGAGTCTCAAACTCGAGTCTCGATATGAAAAAATCTTGATAAGGAATGTTCCCCTTTTACCCTTTAATCTGTCTAACGTATCGTAATTTTAAATTAATTGAGATTTCAATATAGATATTGAATATCGAATAAAAAATTATTAATATATTTGAATGGTGACAAGAGTGAAAATATTAAAATAGTAGGACCATATTGCCTTTTGTGCCATAGCAATTAGTAATGTCCAAAGTAAGCATGCTTTGCTTGCCCACAACTCCACTCCTTTTATTACTTTTTTCAAATGTCTACTTGAGCCAACAAAAACCACATCCCCACAAATATTATCTTAATTTAAAAGATTATTGTTAAACAAAGCTTGAATATATAAAATTCTTTGTATACTTTGGATAAATATAATGATAATGACTACAAATGGGTATAAGTTAAATAATTTTTTTTAGTGGGGTTCATGTTGATGAAGCTTCTCTTATTAGTGGTTTATTAGTCTTGTCAAAAATTGTTAATCTTATTTATTGTGATCAAAGTGTTTGGTTTATCTCTTATTGGTAAGTTTTAATGAATGATGAATTTGGATAAAAACAAGACTATATAGACCTAATTAATAATTTAAAATGCACACTCAACTCTTCATAGCCACAAATAAGAGGTTTCTTTCTATATGTTTTGATGATTTAAACTACAAAAACTTTACTTGAAAATAGAAACTTTGAAAATATTTCTTCTCAACAAATCAAGAAATTAAATTGTTTTTAGTTGCAAATGTATAAAAAAAAATGTAGGCAAGAGTAAAACATCCGAATGAGGACGACAACAACATATCCAGTATAATAAAAAAAAATCGCCCAAAGTGAAATCTAAAGAGGTTAATATGTAAGTGTATAGTCAAGAACCTAGAGTTTCTCCAAATGATGGAATAAATCCAACAAACAATTTACTTTAAAAAAAAATTGAATCCACAATGATTTAGCTTATGAGCTATTGGATGTATGATATTCTCAGCTACATAATTTGTACAGATGAATATTCTTCGAAGAAACGAAAAAAAACAACTACAAATAAAAATACAGATACTTAGATACAAATCAATGGCCTGCGGTACTACTAACGCTAACCATATCCATTAAGGTTGAGTATAGCACTTCTAAAGATAAATAACCTAAGAATTTCCTTGTTTCGGAATCACCACTGTTAACGTCCATTTGAAGTTTGTTTTCTTCAGAGAATCCATCGCCCATCACCAACCACCAGGAAATACATCCTTGAATATCTTCAGG
Organism: Solanum sitiens; assembly: GCA_016801875.1. Taxonomy (NCBI): domain Eukaryota; kingdom Viridiplantae; phylum Streptophyta; class Magnoliopsida; order Solanales; family Solanaceae; genus Solanum; species Solanum sitiens. The sequence goes on from JABWTJ010000081.1 coordinate 3,063,484, forward strand.
GTCTACGTGTGCCACGAGACTGAGTGTTTCTCCTTGCTCTAGCTCAAATGACAAGGATAAGAAATCCCGGTTTGCTTTGATACCAACCATAAGGGCTTCTTCATGAAGCCATCCTATCACCTGGCTGGCAACCTGTAGCAGAAATCAATAGCTTGACATAAGGTTGCTGCAAGATGGAAGTGGCATTGTTTTCCAACGTAGATTGTATACTGATTTGTTTATCGAAAGGAAGGGTACAAATGTGACGCTTTTGCTTTTCCCTTTTTGTGATAACTGAGAAAATGGAGCTTGGGGCTTTGAGATTCCCTATGATGGCGGGGGCGGGGGCGATTATGTTCCCTTGTCTCCCTATCCCCCAGCGCCAACTGGCAAAAGGTTTGAAATCTAAAGGATAATAGGTTTGCCCCTCTATACATCCCCAATCAAATGTCAGGCTTTTGTGTGCGACAAGGTTCAAACTCGTGACGGACACCTAACTAAAGTCCGTGGTTTGGAGGTGGGCGACGGGTGGGGCTTTATATTTCTGGTGTTTCTATGGTAACAAAACAACATTCTCCCTCACCATCATGACCATAGCTATCCACCAGAAGTTTGGCCCCTGACCACAATATAGCAAATTAATCAAGGCAGCAACACAAACAGTTTGAAATTTTTTGTCGCTATCACCCTCTATGTGCTACTTCGTGTCACATAAATCACCCCGAGCAATACAACAGAAAAAGACTCAAAGAGTTTGGATGGTTCAACTGAATCACAGGAAAAATAAAAAATGTCTAGGATCATAGGCTTTCTTTTAAGGAAGTACCAGTTCTAGGATGAATAGAAGTTTATCCGGCCAGAAAATGAATGATTCTTCATAGTATGTCACACTTTCTGATATCAAAACACAATAGTAAAGAGGAGGAGGAGACAAACCTGCTGCAATAGTACCATTGGAAGATCTGACAAGTCACAGTCATATCTGTTCATGGGGCAAATACTATCAGGCTTTCCTTTGAAGAGGCCAACAACATTAGGAGCACCTTCCCCTTCCAGACTGATGCAATCATCACGCACCATGACTTTTGTACGAAAGTGAAATTTCACATTCTTCACATAGTCAGATGAGTGAGACAGGCTTCCTGCAAGGAGAATTGACTCAGGTACATCCATGGAAAGCGTCCATGATGATGTTCGAGAATGCCAAGTGGGATGCGATATCAATTGGACATACGGTATCCTGCTAACCTACAGACAAAACAAGGAATTCTTCAGATACATAATGGCTACATTGCCTAGCAATTTACAAACCCAAACAGAAAAGTTCATACCAGACTTTCAAGCTCTGCAAGGACTTTGTTTGAGAAGATCCGATGAGCTAGAGAGACGCAGAAATGTCCCAAAAGGTTGGGACCATCTTTCACGGGTTGAGAAGATATTTGAGGTTTACCCAAAGATGATAATCTATTTTTGGCTTTTATAAACACATGTTCATGAAAAAGTTGTTGCAAATAAATTTCAAAACTAATTCGATTGGGAAACCCCAACTTTTTGAAATCAAGTTTCCCTTCATCTAGTTTTGAAGAATCAACTGATTCAAAAGGCATAATAGCAGTTTCTGGATGTTCATCACCCACAGCATTAGCTGTCTGACCATCGTCAGCAGAAGGTACAAGTGAAATGGACAGAGAAGCTCTTTGACCTATACTTAAACGTAACAAGTTCTCTTGTATTCCTGTCACGTCAGCACCCAAAGCTGGATTAAATGCTTCACGGTTAACCAAATCAAACACCTGCAACAAGGACCAAGAAAATAATCAGAAAACAGAAGTAGGTCACAAAAATGAATTAAGAAAAATTCAAAGGGTACTAGAAAGAGAAAGGAGGGAACCTAGAAATATACCTGCTCATCAAAGATAGCTCGGTGAACTTCACGGAGTGTTGAATGAGTTTCTCTCACATGCTCATCATCACTTTTTTCTCTCTTAGTTTCTCCAGAAGAATCCTCAAAAGAGACCTTTGGTCTCAGTCTGCTATGTTTTATGACACCACTAGGTGCACTTGCACCGAGAAACTCAAATTGAAGAGTCCGGCAGGAATTTGGCGGTAAATTCACAGCCAGCATCCCAGCTGGGTCATGCTCAATACGCACCACAGATGCAGAAGATGGGCGAAATGCAACCGCTGGATCATATAATGAAGTGTCAAATAAATCAATGTAAAACCCTTCATTTCCAGAAGCAGCAGCAACCATCCGATGCCATTTAACCTTCCAATTTTGCTGCAATCTATCAGCTCATCAGGAAATAGCCAAAATTTTGAGGAAAGGCACAAAGACATGGTAGTCTAAATGACTGAACACATATATTTCACAATGTACTAATACTGTTCGTAGCCACAAAGAACAAACCTGATAAGAGCACCATAAAATCTTGCTTCTCTAGCCACTTGTTGTTCCAAAGCTTTGGCAGATTGCTTAAAATATTTCCCCAAATGCTGCAAAAGAAAACCCAAATTACGAAACACATTCAGGCTTTGCTGCTGAAGTCCATAACAAAAAAAAAAATCACAGATACTTTGTCAAGAAACCATTAGACTTAAAGATAATTCAGTGGATTATTTGTTTAACTCAAACTTATACATCAACCATAACATCTTGCAGAAGGGATAAAGTAAAATACACGGAAGCATTGCAGCTTGGTTGCCATAGACACGGCAAGGTCTGACAGATGCTCGTTGGGCAATTGCTTTGGCCTGGTCATGCCAGCCACTGTCACTGCATCGTTTGCCTCCACCTGTATGCACAACAGCAGAGTCAATAATGCAATACATAATCCACAGCTCCTGCTAATTTATTCAGCTTATTATGCCTAAGAAAGGTGCTGTCTTAAATGCCAGGGAGAAGGGGCAAAAGGGGATTGAAGGAGCAAATGGACTGACGAATCTCATGCCACTTAAATAACTAATGCCAAAAGCTTAAGTCAAATTTTCTAATCCTTAGTTGTCTCTATCATACTGATAATGAGGAGTAAATGATATGCTAGGGACATTATCATATGCCTTTTCTAGGTCAGTGAACACCATGTACAAGTCCCTCTCCTTCTCCCTATACAGCTCAAACAATCTCCTTTCATGGCTTCAAGCTGAATTGGTTCTGACACACCCCTCCTCATCCCCATCTCGACCACCCTCTCCCAGACTTCCATAGTGTGGCTTAGTAGCTTGATACCCGTGTAGCTATTGCAATTCAGAATAGCCACGTTGATTCAATTCAAAAATCCAAAACATCCCTGCTACCGAGTAATAGAGATGTGGTGTATCCAACTTTGCACCTTTCCAAAAGGCCTTTCTTTACCACGCACACATGAAATTCCCTATTGGAATAACTTAGAGGTCGCTTCTGTCTTTAGTTATAATTCCTCTGTTGTATATAGGATGTCTTGATCTTCTTTCTCTAACCACTTTTTCAAGTACATTAACGACCATATATGGTGTATTTTACAGTTCTCTATTGTATTTTCTGAATTAGATTCATACCTTGCTAATATTGATAAAAAAATAAAAATGTTCCAACCCACTCTCATAATAAACCTCAACTTTGGATCAAAACCAGTGTGCTCTATTCTCATAGATGAAATTTTATAACATTTATCCATGATGCAAACACTACTCTGTATCATTCAGTCTAAAACTGCATGCCACAAAAACTCAATTGGCCAATAATGAGTACAGCAAAAGACAAATATTTTCCACTTTCAAGCACATTATCAGCCCAAAACACAAAGTTTTCCTCTTATGGTATGTGCATGGAACACAACCAGCTAGGCACAAGACATACTAAACATGTACCAACAAATAATCAATCAACTAACACCTCAATCGCATACTAGTTGGCATTGACTAAACCTCAGTATCAAGGCTGAGCTAGAGTGTGGGAAGCAGGATCAGCAGAACCTAGTAATTTTAGCCCAAACCTTGTATGTTCATATGTAATCCATTTACTATGTACAAATTATTAATTTAGAAACCATTAACTCAAAAAGACTAAAATTCCGAACCTATAATCTGCTCACCGTTCTTTTTTCTCTATTCAAGTTCCTGTCACTAGAATACTAAAATACTTGTCAGGGTTCTCTAAATCTCACAACTATCACATATTAGTCTTTGACCAGACTCCACAGAAACACCAGACCAGATGTAAATATCAGAACAACTAAAACTTAATTTGAACTATTTTCTATCAAAACTACATAGAAATAAAGTTCAATCATTAAAAATTATACTGTCACAAAATTCTATAAGGTGAGCCAAAATGCTAATGTTAACACTTACAGTGTGAATGAGATCGATAATGACTTGAAGCTCTTGATGAGCCAATCGCAAATTCTCCACCAAACTCTGCCATTGCCATGGCTGACTGCTACTTGTTTCCTTTGAAGAAGTAGCACTACTGCTTTTCTTCTGCTTCTTACTTGGCTCCTCTCTTTCCACTGCCCACGCAAAATCAATTCTCCTAATCAAATTCACCGTTTTCTCATCGTATCCTATATCACTGCAACAATTACACAAAATCTAAATGTAAATATCCAGCTCACAAACTGATTATGCATGAAATTATACATTTTTATATAGAGCGAGAAAGAAAGAGTACGAAGGGAAACGTTCGGCGCCTTGTTCTTCAATAAACTCTAAACGCTTGATCGGAAGCTTGTCGACGGAGATTTCCAGATCGCCGTTCATTTTTCAGGGAGATTCTCCGGGAAGATGTGTCGGAGAAATCCCAAATTGTGCCCTAAATCGAGGAAGATACCCGTCGAAAATAATTGAGCTTTGATTCGCTTAATTCATGGGCCTATTAAGATCTGGGCTTACATCATGGGCCTATTACGAACCACACTATGGCCCATTTGCGCTTTTATCGTATTTGTACTGATGTTCAATTTTTGTCTCTCAAGATAAATCAATAACTTTTTTGGTGGGACGTAAGTTTATATTTTTTAATCATAATATTCCATAAGTTATAGTACTTGCCCTTAAAGAACTTATGTCCCGCTAGGTATAAGTTCGATTATTAAAGATCAATTGATTTAAAAGGAAAATCGTGCAATTGAGGTAAAAATTGAAGACCAACCTATTTGAAAAGAAAATCGTGCAATTAAATATTTGAAAAGAAAATTGTGCAATTAAATATTTGAAAAGGTTCGATAGTGTAAGGTGGCAAATCGTCTTGTAGTTTCGATAGTAACTAGGTCTAGAGAAAAGTTATACGTCTTATATTCATGCATAACTTTCATACTAAAAATAACACAGTTAAAAATATTATTACATATATTAACTCAAATAAATTTTATGAGCGATTAAATTTTACTTATATACATAACAATAAAACATCATAGTTTCGTTGTTTCTTCTTGGCGGCTAAGGATTATTTTTTATAGTAACAGATCGATTTAATCACGAGTTCATAGATTAATAAAACTCAATGATTTGATTTTGAACATTATAGTAGCAGATGCAACTCTTTGACAATAGATATATTCCTATTCTGTTTTTGACGATGCATTAATATACATGTGAACTTTTTCTAAGAAAATCAATTAATATCATATTATATAATGTCATAAAATATAACGGCAATGAATTTTGTATTAAAAATTAATCTACAAAATCAAAACAATCAAATTTAAATAGATAATCTGATATCCTTATGCATGAATATAAAAAATTTGGTCTTTGTGATCGGACTCTATTATGGATTTCTGACCACATTCTCCATAGGGTCCTCCTATCTCTTCCTTCTCCGGGCTCTGGTTATGGAAGAAGGAACCGAGAAGAAGGTATCACCAACAACTAGTTTTATTATGGGACAGCTCATGAGGTTCATATCGATCTATTATGCGCCTCTGTATCTAGCATTGGATAGACCTCATACAATAACTGTCTTCTGGAACAATCAAAAACACTTCTTTGATTATGAATCTACTATCAGAAATTTAATGTGTAACCTCAGCGATATGTTTGATCAATTTTAACTATAAATATAATCAATATACAATTTAAATCTCATTCTCTCAACTCATAATTTATAATAATTAAATTCTAAATTCGTCATTGTTCGAAGTTGATGCACCTCCTCAACGAATCAAAAAGACATTATTGCTAGTAATTCTTAATTATTTTAGTGCCCTTAGGCTACTAAAAAAAGTATAGTATAAAAACAAAATAACAAAATATACAAAGTTTAATATTTCGATGATGTGTTTATAGTAGTGGTTGGTATGGCATTTTATCAATTGCCATCACTTATTTAAATAAAAATTCCAGCTTGTCATGATTACGTGTCATTTTTATTGGTATATGACAATTTAGAATATATATAACAAATTTTGTTGAAGGAAATTTTTTGTTTGATAAATTTAAGCTTTAAATATCAATTATTGGATTATGACTTGTTTTTAATCTATTCATACATAACATATATTGATCAAAGTGTATTTTGAATTATAATTATTTTTATTGAGTTAATCTGATACATTTAAATTTAATCCAATCTATTTATTTATACAAACTCTACTTGATTTTAGCTACCCAAACTAATTTTCTTCAAAGACTCTTCTTTTACTCTTTTGTTTCTTTATAATAAAGTTCTCATCCAATCGAAAGAAACCAATTTATAAGTTAACTCACACCAGTGTTTGAATTGTAAATCCTCATGTATCAAAGAAGTAAAGTATAATATAATGGATTTATACATTTTCAAACACTGGAGCGCTGAAATACGTACATAGAGATCGAAAAGAATATCAAATGATGAAAGCATTTTGCTAGGCTGATACTGATATTGAGAGATGAAAGCTAGGAGAGCGAATGCAATAAGATATCCTAATAATTTTAGTCGTAAATGATGAATACTAGATATTGTATATATCGATCCGTATAATATTATAACTAACGCGTTAAATATACCATATTATAATTTGATGAATTTTATAAAAACTTTTTTAAAATGAAATCAAAATTTAAATAATGATACTATAAAAAGACCCTATTTGGTCCAAATCACCTCAATTTCTTGCATGATTTCCCCCCTTATTTTTGTCCAAATACATTGCTTAAATATAATTAATCTAGAGATTCACATGGGATGATGATCATGGGTATCTTATTAATATATTAATTTTATATATGTGACAACATGAATATTTGATTTTATAGTCCTTTATTTGTTTAAAAATTAGTTCTATATTTTTTTATAAGAGATTTTATTTTTAAACGTAAAAATTCTAAAAAGACCATTTTTTTTCTATTTAATTATAAGTGGTCATAACAGATTATTTTTTTATTATAATTAAACTGTTATAAAATTATATATATATATATATATATATATATATGAAATACAACTGTTTTAAAATATATTAAATCTCACTAAACCAAATCTGAATGGGGACACTACAATTTTGTTTAATAAATGAATGGTCCTAATTATTCAAGCTGATTAAGCATACAATTAATGAAATACGAGAAGGTTCACTAGATATAAAAATAATAAAATCATATTAACAAACACATGAAATGAGGACAACTTATATAGATAGTCCGTTTTGGGGTGACGCTGTATAATTTTTTTGTATTTAAATTTAAATTTGAAATCTTTAATTAAGAATAAAATAATGTTATTATTACATCATAAATCATTTTAGCTTTCGGAGCATCATCTTTGATAAATAAAATTATTTTATATACGGAGAAGGGCCTAAACTATCCTTCAAGTATAAAAAATGGAACAAAAATACCCTTCATCCACCTTTGAGCTCAAAAATACCCTTTCATCCACCTATATGGACCTATATTACCCTTTCAGTTAACAGATTTTTTATGAATAAATAATTAATCTTTTCATTAATGATGTGTCAGTATTTAATTGGTTGGAATTTAAATTAAGCAAAAAAATAATTTGTCCAAATCAAACCCGGATCCATCTAAATTCTAGCCGACCCACTTAAAAACTCTATTGACCATATCTTAAATAATCAAACTTCAATCAACAAACTTGCTCCATTTATTTTTAAACTCGGAAAAAACAAGAGGTACATTAGACAATAAACAACATGAAACTTTCCAAAATACTGTGGAAACATTCCAACAGGGATGAAGTGAAATACAAGATGAAGCGCCACTATAATCATACACCAATATACACCATATTATGAAACATTGTGGAAAGTCCAACAAATCTGACAACCTCTAGGAAACTTAAACTCAAAGCGGTAAAAATTTTCAAAATTCAAAATTTTAGAGTTAAAAAATTATTTCACTTCTTTCTTTTTTGCGATTCATATAAAGCAACGCATGGAAAAGCAAAACCAACATAATTTTTTTTCTTAAATAGACATGATTTTGGGAGATTCTCATTGCAGAATCATGGAATAGAACATAGAGAAAATCTTTTTAGCCATAGCAAGAGATTATATACTTGATGAAGAAAAGAAATTGATATCGCTCTTCGTTATCTGCAAATTTTACGAGAAATTTAGTGAAGAGAAAGTCAGTGTATAAAGAAAAAAAGGAACTCACCGGCCACCGCCACACACTCGATTCTCCTTGTTTTTCAAAGATATGGGTGGGTAAGATTTTAAGTGGGTCAAATAAAATTTAGATGTAACCAAGTTTGATTTTGAGAAATTACTTAATTTTGCTTAATTTAAATTCCAACCAATTAAATACTGCCACATCATTAATGAAAATATTAATTATTATTCATAAAAATTCTGTTAAGTGAAAGGGTAATATAGGTCCATATAGGTGGATGGAAGGGTATTTTTGAGCTCAAAGGTGGATGAAGGGTATTTTTGTTCCATTTTCTATACTTGAAGGGTATTTTAGGCCCTTCTCCGTTTTATATAAACTTTTAAATGAAAAAATAAATTTATCGAGCTTCAAAATAAATATAGAAAAAATAAAGGAAATGCAAAGTTTTTGCATGTCTTTTTTGAATATTAAACTAAAACTATCACCACGTGGTATCTACTTGTTTTACAACCAATTGTCACTAATTTTATTATATTTTTTATATCATTTCAAAGATTTTTTTTTTCTATAAATAACCACTCCATTACTACTCCACTTTGCAATTAATTCTTTAATTTCTTTCTTCCCTTAAAAGTTTGTATTTTCTTTTGTTCTTGTCTTTAGTTTGTTTGTTAATTTCTTATTTATTGGAATAATATTATGGAAAATCCATTGCATTTAAAGTCATTAAATCACATATCAATAGTCTGTAGATCAGTTGAAAAATCTCTTGATTTTTACCAAAATATTCTTGGATTTTTTCCAATTAGAAGACCTGGTTCTTTTAATTTTGATGGAGCTTGGTGAGTACTAATTTAATTATTTAATTAAGATACTAATTAAACATATTGATTAACTATTAATTACGACATTTTTTAGGTTGTTTAATTATGGAATTGGCATACATCTTTTGCAATCTGAAGATCCAGACAATATGCCCAAGATTAACATCATTAATCCTAAGGATAATCACATTTCCTTTCAGGTACACAACTTTTCAATCTCTAACAACAACAACATATTCAGCGTAGTCACATAAATGATCAGGTCTGAATCGGATTGGGTGTACTGGTCCATAACACCTTGTGTCCTACATGACATAATACACGTTAGACGTCACGTAGGACGTAAAATTGTCATGTAGGGCGATATGTAAGACACGTGTGTCTACTTATTCAATTTTATACATGTCTATTTGTGCACTATCAAAGTTGGAGGGCATAGTTATCTGTTGAAGCCAAACAAAAAATCATATTTATATATTATGTTTGTCATATATCAGTAGTTTATGTAGAATTTTTCTTAAATATAATCAAATACATCAAAGCAATGACATGTGTAGAATTTTATATAGATGATGTTTAACTATATCTTATTATTACTATATACATCATTATAAATTGGCCCCCCAAAAAAAGTAGATTCATAAATATTAATCAAAATAAAGGGAGTATTAATAAATTACCTTATTGGCCTATTGGAACATAACATATGATTGTAATGTTCCCTAATTTGTTACCAAATCTCAATATGAGAATCATATTTTTGTGTTAATTAGACTATGGTAAATTACTCTCTAATTACTACATACATTTTATTAGCAAAATGATCATACGTTTGGTGCATTAAACTTTTGTTATATATAGACAGTGTGTCTAAGGAAAGTTCAGACCACATATATATATAGTCGATATACCAAATATGATTTGACTTTTATCCGTAATGAGAATTTAGTGCAACGAATCGATATATTTGTTGATTGCAGTGTGAGAGCATGATAATGGTAGAAAATAGGCTAAAAGAGATGGAAACAGAGTATATCAAATGCAGAGTTGAAGAAGGTAACATCTACGTTGATCAAATATTTTTTCACAATCCCGATGGCACGATGATCGAGATCTGTAACTGCGATAACTTGCCGGTGATTCCACTTTCCGGTGGTGAAACAGTTCTCCGGCCATGCTCAACTCTCCACTGCACCATGCAGCAGAACAAAATTCAACAAATGGTCTAGTTGGAAAAAAAAATCGTGAAAAAGGTTCAAATTTACCCCTCATTTTATATATAGTTCGAAGTTGCTCAATTTTGCCCTTTATTATATTTTTGGTCAATTTATGTACTCTTAACATAAAATGAGTGGAATCACATGTCTAAATTTTCTTTATATATAAGTCACAAATAACCACTTTTCACCTTATAGTAATTGAAAAATATGATTATGGGAGTTTAACTTCGTGATAATATATTTTTAATTACAAGACTGAAAAGTGACTAGCCGATACTATTACCACAAACATTTCAAGAAATTTCTCTCTCAATTTTTTATTATAAAATTATTAATCATGTTGGAGCTCCGTTAAGGGTCAAGAACAAAAATAAGGAAACGAAAAATATCTAATTTTTGAAAATGACAAAATAATATATAAGATAAAATTTTAAAGGTAAAGGTAAAGGTAAAGTTATTCTATATCGATCTATACAAAAAAGTTTGACCTTTTTCTTTATTTGACATTTTGCAGGACCATGAAAATGTTTTCCTTCGTATCGAATTTGCGCTTGGTGTTAATCTTTTTTCTATTTTTATGTATCATAGTAAGTGAGTGCAATTATTTTTTGATCTTGTTTTTGTTTTACATTTAAAAGTGTTAAAGATTTCAATAATCTACGTGTTTTTTTTAAGGTAACACATATATATTATTATATATAAGTGTGTTTAAATGGGCGATCATCTGTATATTTTCTTTCAATATTATCTTTATCGTCGAATAACGATATAAAATACTAAGTACTCAAATTTAGATTGATGAACTATTATATTAACAAAAAAAGTGGCAATAGCAATTGTCCACACAAGAAAATGTAATAAAATGTCTATTTTAAATAATGCATTTCACATCACATCAATTGATGTACATTGTGACAATTAATAAAAATCTTACAATAATTTGTGTAAGGGATAATGCACAAGTATCTCTTCAACCTATTACTCTCCTGAACTTATTTTATAAATAATTTTCTACCCCTTTTCATCCTACGTGGCACTAGTTCGAAAAAATAATTTTATAAATAAGTTCAGGAGGGTAATAGGACCTTCGTATAGTATAATTGTGTCTCTGAATTTCGGACATAGGTTGAGGGGTACTTGTGCATTATCCGTAATATCAATTTCCAACTACTAGTTGCCACCTTTATGTCTCAATCTTTTTTGCATTTTGCATTTAGGAATGCTTACCATTAATTGAATTAATACCAAAGGGCCACAAGAAACAAGCAACAAAGTGGATTTATAAGGTATATCAAAGGAATTATGACACAAGATAACATCCAAAAGGTGTGGCTATATATATATGCCAATCAATTTTATAAAAAAAGCTATGAAAGACTAATGTTTAAATAAATAGAATTTGAAATTTATTATTCATTCTTATATATAGCAATTGCAAGTTATTATTATTATTATAATGTTAATTGAATTTACGATAAAATATTTGGAAGTATATAGAGAAAAAAATTATTAAGTTTACGTAAACATGTAATTGATCATCCGAAATTACTGTTGATTCAAATCTCATATTAGATGCACAAAAAGTAGGATGATGATTTTGTTTCCTAATCGAATTGCGAAACGATCTTTTGCTCAAACAACATCTAGGGTGAATTATGAAAAGTATCAAGTATATAATCACTAATCAATTTTAATCTAGAGGTTAATTGTATTCTGGCACAAGGGCGGAGCCAATGTATTGAGTACGAGTTCGATCAAACTCAGCAACAATCTAAATTTTGTATTTGTCAAGAACTTCATTGAATATATATACAAATTATTACTAATTTAGAACAAATAATTTCAAAGTATTAAAATTTCAAAATCATAAACTTCAAACTATGTCTCTACTTCTACTCTCGCAAGTCGCAACCTTATAATGGAGAGTGTTTATTTCAACCTTATAATGGAGAGTGTTTATTTAGGTTTATAATGAAAAAATTTGAAAGATAAGTCGCTTTTATTATCAGTATAATGTTATCGTTTTATAAAAATAAAAATTTTACAAAGAGAAAAGAAAACTTATACAATTGTGACAAATCATTTTCATACCAAATACACAATTGTGACTATCACTTTCATGCCAAACATACAATTGTGACACTCATTTTCATACCAAGTATACTAGTCCCTACTCTTTCATCCCTCACTAATTTTGAAAGAATTTGCTAAACCTAAACCCCATTTGGTCTGTGGATAATAGCACAATTGATAATATATCCCTATAACAGGCCAATATGCTTTGGTTCAAAAGGGCCCAAAAATGGACAGTGAGGATATTATTTCATTATGTGCCAATATTGTAAAATCTTCCCAACACCTTTGTAATGAATAGCCCAATCCTACTTTTTTAAAAAGTATTATTTTCCCATTTAAAAATATTCAGTAGCTTTTTTCGTAAATATTTTAATTGAATCACTGAGAAAACAAACAATGAAAAAAAAGGAGCGAATGATGTCAATCAACTCGATAAAGAAATAAGGAAAGACATGTTAAGTTTGTGTTTCTATCAGACGAATTTTCATAGAAATCACATTGCGTTAGTAGTGGAAAGAACCTTTATTTCTAGTTTTCGAATAAAATGCCCTCATGTAATGTCCTTCCTTCCTAAATCCTATATAGAATCATTGTTCGACTTCAATATGCAAGATTCGAATTTGAAACCTCTGATTAAGAATGAAAGAATACTTACCACTTTATCATAACCAGAATCCTGGTTGATATCAATTCATCATTATCATAGAAACATACTTGTAATAAACATATTGAAACTTTAGTTTAAAAGTGGTCCTTCACTTGAGTCAAACAAAATTTGATTAAAGGAAAAAACAAGTGAGGATAAGTTTCAAACAGTGTGAATTTTGTCTAACCTAACATGTGAGAACTAACAACATTAATGTCTTTCTCAAAAGAGTTAACATCAAAGGGTACAATTCATGTAAAAAAAATATCAATTTATCTTAAATTCACTTGTCTTCTCAACCCTTCATTCTTCAATAAATGTCTTTGAAAGAGAGAGAAAATAATTGAGATGATAAATTGTGGGAATAAAGTTAGTTCTACATATTGATGACTATTTAATGTTTTTGTTTTTATTTACTTTTCTTTTTTAGAGGAATGGGGATGAGGAGGAGCAAAAAAGTTGAAGTCAATGATATGTATTCGATTTCTTCGATCTTAATTAGAGATTTTAATTTTAAATTTAGATTTTACTAAAGATTGCTTCGTGTTTAATGAATTTTACATGAATGAAATTGAATTAATTAGACAACTGAATAAAGAATTATCAAAGAAATTATCTATACAAAAAGTTGATAAAGATATTTTACATGACTATGAAAGTGTAAAATCATTTTTTCACGATTGATATAGAGAAATTAATTTATTTTTTTTGGTTTTCCATCCGGTGTCCTGAGCCCACATTGGAGTTTTGACTAAATTCGGATCGCGCACTGCAGGGCTCATTCGGGGGTGGCGCTCCTAACAGGATTTTCTCCATACCCAGGGCTCGAACCCGAGACTTTTGGTTAAGGGTGAAGCACTCCCACCAGTCCACAACCCATGTTGGTTGAGAAATTAAATTCAACATGAAATAGAGAAAGCATAAAGAATTTTTATATTACTAATCTTACTTTCTACTGTAAATATTTTTTCACATGGTTGGTATATAAAAATTAATCTTTAATAAGAAAATTCAAAGTTTTTAAATATTCCTAATTTAAAAAATAGAGATGAAAAACATAACATGTTCTATTAATAGTTTTCCTCTTTGTTTGCTAATAACTCAACATGGAGCTTGAATTTTTTTTCCACCTATTTGCCATTCCTTCCATATATTGCTGTCCTCTCCATTTGGTTATTAACTATATAGAGCTACATACCTATTTGTTAATTTGAATAGAAAATAAAGATATTATTTTTTTATTTTTTTATTCGATGTTTCAGTACCTACTTACTTAAGACTTTTAATTAATTTAAATTCGTATTGCGTAAAATTATTAAAAAGAGGGACGTTAATTAGTATCAAGTTTTTCAAGAAAATAATTATGTCTAATGACTGATCTTGAACTTTTAATTTTCACTTGCTCCATAAGAAATATTTCAAGGATAAAAGACAAAATTTGTTGATCTTGATTTTATGATCACCTATCTATAAAATCTATTATTTTGTAAATTACCCTATTTTTTCATACATTTAAAACTAAAAAATCAAAATTTATAATTAAAAATAACTTTTTAAAATTCATTCCACCATGACTATTAATGGACGAAGAATAAAATATAAAGAAATGGATTCAATCTTCCATTCAATCAATTTACAAATAAACAAATATAGAAAACAAAAATGAAGTACTAAATTATTGAGATTTTCTTTATTTTTAATCAGAACTTTGGATTGAAGCCATGAAATAATAAAAATCTTATTAAAAGCGTTATTCTTAGAGATAAATTTTATATATTATAATATGTGTATCAGATATCGAACGAAGAAAATAATTATGTGGGCCCATGAGTAATAGTTTTAGAGTGGCGGTGGGAAGGTAGGGGTCTGTATGTGGTTAGGGAAAAAAACAAATATGCCCCCTAAAGACTAATTATAATAAAGTCAAAAATACATCAAATCTTGTTTAAACAATACCACCATTTTATTATCCAAAATTATAGGCAATAACACATGCTTTGCTACTTTTGATTAACCCTTCTACTATCTAATCAAACCATATTTGACCCTAATATTTATTCTTTTTATGAGCTAGCTTTCTCGACTCTAATTAAAGACGTATTTAGAATGAATTTTATAAATAATTTTATCTGCGTTGTTGTAATTATATAAATATTTAGTAAAATTATATTCATTTTGAATTTACTGATTTTAGAAAGAATAAATAAACTTATAAGCATTTTCTAATTTATTTACATGTTTGATAAACTTGATATTTTTTATAATTAGAATCAATCATAAGTCCATAAATTTATCATCCAAACTTAAAAAGATTTTAATTTATAAGCATCTTTTATTTGACATATTATTTTTTATTCTTGTGTCTTTATTTTTTTAATTTTTTCTTTCGTAATCCTTGAAACACCCTTTCCAAGACAGAATTATTAATTCCCTCAATCATTCCATTTTGGCAATTCGCCTTTTTTATTTATTTATATTTATGTAGTAAATACTTCCTCTATTCCTAATTACGAGTGTTTTTTTTTATTTATAATTATTCCTAATTACTTATTTATTTTGACAAAAAGAAAGAATAATTTTTCTTACCTATTATACCCTCAATTAAATGACTAATTACTTTGAAAAATATAAAACTTTTCATCCACTTCATAATTAATAGGGGTAAAATGGTACTGCATCATTGATTATATTCTTAATAGGCGTGTCAATTCAAAGTGGACAAGTAAAAAGGGACAAAGGGAGTATTACTTTCTTCGTTCCATATGAGATGTATATTTTTTATTTTACACGATAATTAAGAAATTATATTGTTTTGTAAGCATTTTCTATTTTATACTATAATTAAGAATTCATTAATAGACTGATTAACTTTACTCTTTTGTCCTTCATTTATATTATTAATTAATTAGCTTCTTGATTTTTATTTATTTTTAGATCTTCACGTGACTTATATGTTATAGGTTCAAATGATAGAAGCAACAACTAATACTCACAGTATAACAGATTAAATTACATGTTCCGAAATACGATCCCTCCTAAATCTTATTAATGTGTGATACTTTGTTCACCGAACCAACCTAAACAAAATGGTCTTGAAATCATGTATTTCCCTTTGACCCTAACCAACAAGTAACCCCACCCCCACCCCCACCCCCAAACCCCCTCATCCAAGATTTATATACATGAGTTCTCTCATCCCACCAAAATAACATTCAACAAAACTCAACACACCTCAAAACAAAAATGGCAACAAGAATAGTGGGAGAGAAGCAAAACAAAGGATCCATGTATGTATACAACTTAGACACCGGAAATCCAAAGCCAAAACCAAAGCCAGAACCAGACTTATCAACCATGTTAAAGAAAGGTATATCAAAAGGATGGCCCCTTAGAAGATCGAAAACGTATCGCGAAAATTATCATCAAAATAACAATGTTGTCATCACAACAACAACAACAAAGGGAGAAACAACAAGAAAATCAGTTTCATCAATTGAAGGACAAGTTATTGTTAATAAAGAAATTGAATTATCAAGAAATCCAATTATTGAATCAAGAAAATCAGCTTCTTGTGTTATTGGAACAAGAAAATCATTGACACATGTTGAATTAAATGTGGCATCAATGGCTGTAATTCTTCAAGTTAAAGTATTGGTCACAGACATGCCAGGATTTATGCAAGTTCATGCTTTTAAATGTGCAAGAACTACTTATGATAGCTTGGAGAAATTTAGTTCCAAACATATGGCCTATAACATGAAAAAGGTACTCCACTCTCCGTCTCAAATTATCTGTCGTATTGATCTTTTACATACCTTTTAAGATTTTTTTAAAACTAATTTATCGTTATTTATGTCTTAAGCTATAGTTTGATCTCTTCATTAAATATAACTGCTCTGTTAAGGTGTTTGTAGTGTTCAAGAACTATACCTCTAATAAGGATTGATAAAATGAAAAACATAATTAATTTTGTCTTGAATTTGTAGAATGAGAGATAATTTAAGATAACTATTCATAGAAACTACGACAAATAATTTGAAATGGAGTGAATATGTGTTTGTCCTATCTTTTTTACCTTTGAATTTTGCGTATGACAATTATTCGAAGTCAGAGCTTTCGAAAAAAAAGTCAAGAAAATAAATACATAAAAAAAAACTTATGAGAATTCAATATACAATATATATATACCACTCTTTTTTTAAACCTATTTACATGATATGATTTTTCGATAAAAAATATATTCATCGACACCCTGAACAATAGTAACTCCACCGCTATATATATCACCTCATTTTTTTCACACAAATTCGTATTTTAAAATTTTATGCAATTTAAGAAAGTTTAACTTGTATACACGAATAGGTTATGATCTTTTTTTGCCATTAGATAACTAAGATAACTTACAAAAATAACATAATTATCTATCGTAATTCTAATTTGGTAACTCATAAAATGTTAATAATATGTTATAATTGGTTAAAATATATCTATAAAATATTTTTTTTATATTATCGATATATATTTTTGATACCCTAAACATGAAATTATATTAAGTCAAATGTACCTACAAAAAACCTCAACCACATATGCTATTAGCTTAAAGAAGTTTCTCATTCTGTCTGTCTCCATTTGTTCATTATAAATATCCTTTTTTGCATTTATTATTATTTTATCCAATTATCTATGGTATAAAATATATTTTTTTTTTACTATAAGAAATTATCTATATAATTTCCTAAAATGTTTTTTTCAATAGTTATTACCCATTTTGAGGAAAAACAATAAAAGATAATTTTAATAAACTAACCTTTACTCATATATTTATTTTTATGGCACATGTAATTGTAAGACAAATTAACACATTTTTGCAAACCTGTCAATCAGATCTGAGACAACTGATAATTGTAAAATTACATGTTAATAATAGCAAAATGTATCTCTAATCATGTGGCTAATTGTCAATTATTATTCACTTCTTAGTCATCCCATGTGAATAGCAAAAGCCAAATAGTTGCTAATTGTTAGAATCAATTATCTATTGACCATAAAAGTAGATGTCAATTATGGACTAACAATACATAATTAAATATATTGATATATTAAGTAATAAAGTTTTAATGTAGCGGTACGATCTGTGTACACACTATTTTCTCTAAACCTTACTTTTAAAATTACACTAAATATGTTGTTATTGTTTAGTGATTGAACCGTTGATAACTATGGTAATTTTATAAATATTCACAAGCAAAAGAAGTAAAAGTGTATATTTCAATTAATTAAAGATTAAATTTACTTAGTCAAATAGGACTATAATAAGAATTTATCAATGACCGATGGACGAAAAGAGTTATTGCCCACTAAGTTTTATATATCGATAATGTAAAAGAATTTTTATAAAACTATCGCGTCAGAAATAAATACTAGTAATTATGTTATTACAACAAAATAAAGAACATTGATAAAGTTAATAGTTAAAAACACAATTGAACTATCATTTTTTTTCGCGAGTTTCATATCTTAATTATCAGTTGTTCCCTTCTCCTACTTAACCTATCACCATCTATATATTAAAACACACCTCAAATCTTATTAGACCAACTATTGATTATTCCTTCTTCTTACCTGAACTATCGTCATGTACTCACGATAAGTTAAAAATATAGATACTGATAGTTCAAGTAGAAAAAGAGAAGTTAGAGTATGAAACTCACGAAAAAGTGATAAAACAATTATATTTTTGATTATATATATCATGTTATCAGTATATATAAGTTAAATCGTATTCTAACGAGATTTTTGTTTAACAAATTTCAACAGGAATTTGATAAAATATATGGGCCGGCCTGGCATTGCATAGTGGGCTCAAGTTTTGGGTCATATGTTACTCATTCCACAGGTGGATTCCTATATTTTTCAATGGAAAAACTTTATATTTTAATCTTCAAGACAAAAGTCCAAAAGACCATTGAGTCCTAAATAATTAATTTATTTTGGTAGTAATACTTTTACTTTTGTGATTTTTATCACTTTTTTTTTTAATTTAGAATTTTATTTATTTATTTTTTAGATTTGTAAATGGAAATTCATTGAAATGAAGTGTGTATATGTCTTAATTTTTTTAAGAAAAAAAAAGTGCAATTATCCTAAAGTATACCTCTTCTAATTGATCTCCTCTCTTTTTTGGGCTATATGGTTATAACGATTTAAGAGAAGTTTCTCGTAAATTCATTCTTTATGATCAATTCATTAGTGTGTGTCCAATCGCGTAACTCAATATCTTTTGTAGAATTTCATTTTGCGAAGGAGTGATTAATTATTGTAAAAACAAACGAAAAAAAGGCTTAGACACAACAATTACAAAATACTTTCTCTAACTATAATAACCAAAACTATGACTCCTATAATTAACTTATCTGATTTAATGTAAATATTGAATATGAATAAATATTTTCGACCAACAACCTCTTAATATTTCGTTTTCATGCAAACTATTTTAATTTTTCCCATTTTCTACTTTAAAAATAGTCTCTTTTAGTTTATTTTTTATTTATAGAAAATACATTTTGTATTTGTGCTAATAATAGTTTCAATAATGAGCTCAATATTGTAAAATTGATGTAAAGGGTCATATAATAGTACTTAAGCTTTGTATTTTAAGGATCTATCAGCATTAGCACTTAATGGGAGAATTACTTTTTGGCTAAAGTACAAACCACTAGTGGCTAGATTTTAAATATCATTTCATTTTCCAAATTGATATATTGTCTTTATTAGTATACAATTTCTTTCACTATCTATTTAATGCCAACATTCAAGTGATTCCATATCATTTTTGGCTTCTAGATCTTACTCCCCTACCCATCTAATCCTCCTAAAAAGTGATATATATATATATATATATATATATAAATGATGTACAAAAGGCACACTTGAAGGAATGTTTGGTGTGTAAAAAATTATATGTGAAGCTAGGGTGTGTAAAAGGAATTTTATACAAGTTAGAGGGGTAAACTATATACTAACGACCTGTTTGGATTGACTTTTGGCTTATGACTGATAAGTCAAAAGCCATAAGTTAGGATTCTGACTAATGACTTTTGACTTGTTTTTGTTATTTTGGCTTTAAAATAAATGCTTATAAGCACTTTTTAACTTTACCCAAACACTTCAAAACTGCTTAAAAATTATTTTGGCTTAAAAGCACCTAAAATAAGCCAATCCAAACGGGCACTAAGCCATAGGAAAACTATGTTGTAATAGGTAGGTTTTGTGACACACCCAAGACAAAAGGTAGGTTGATAAGGGTGGATTACAAGAGGATTGTTAGACTTATAAGTAGGGAAGTTTCTGAAGAAAAGATGCAAATAATATCTAATTAGGTAAAACCTATATCTCTAGATCTTTATAAGACATAAAACAATTTCAAATGGTAAATATAAATTGTGAGGCCTGTTATATATAGGGCAATTTGCATGGGTAGTACGTGTAATGAAATTAGATCGTGACAATTATATATGTCTATTCCCGTGCAACTAGGTAAAGATATTCACACAATCAAGTTATTACTCATAAAGGTATTTATAAATAGAGGTATATCTAAAATCTAAACTTAATGAGTTTGGATGCCATAAAATCCACTAATTATTCGAGTTACTAGGTCTCAAATTTAATATCTATATACATTTGGTTGATATTTATCAAACATACACAAATCTGATCTAACTCAAAATTATTAGGTTTGGTTGAACTCGTAGGCATCTACGCCACACATATGATCTCCATAATAAACAATTATTAAGAATCTTGGAAATTAATTTGGATCTCTGCAACAATTAGATTACATCGACAACAACGATAGTGATATAAAAACATGATAAAGCTAAATATATTATTTTCGATAAATACTCGAGTCAAGTTATTTATATATAACTTAAATTCTTAATTAATTTTTGGTTATTAGTACACTACTAGGTGGGGTTGTTCAAACCTAAACCTCCCCCACTTCAAGATGTTTTTTTTAAAAACTTAAGTGGGACAATTCTACCCAAAAAAATAAAGACCCATACAGGTTGTAATATATAAAAATATGTGGATTATAGTAGCCAACACAAGACAACAAATTAATGGATTTTAATTGGGAATTGGGTGGTTTGTATATTTATCAAGAAAATGACCTGTTTTTATATAAAATATATTAAATTCAATAACCTTTTCATCCTTTGGTTTCTCCTTTGCCTTTTTAAAATATAACATAATTTCCAATGCCAATTATATTGTAATCGCTCTCTTCGTTCTAATTTATTTGTTTTACTGTGTTTTTAATCTGTTTAAAAAGAATAAATATTATTTTTAATAATTCTTTAATTTTAATGATATATTTAAGATTACAAGATTAAACGTTATTTCAAAGTGAAAATAAGATAATTAAATTAAAACGGAGATAGTTGATATTTTATTTTCACCAAATAAGAACAAAGTTCTACAATAAATAATACTACTTGTAATTGTTTTAGGTGATCAAACTTGGAATTTTTCAATTATTATCAACTTGGATAGAAAAAAGTCAAAAAGCCATGAAAAGCACAACTTTCTTGAACCTTCAAGCTGTCTTTAATATTCAAGAATGGCTAAATTTGCTATATTATGCATAAAATAAAATAAAATAAAATAAAATAAAATAAAAAAACATCTTCACACAAGAGAGACAACAATTTTAGAAAAGATGCATTTTTTTTGTTTCCTCTTTTTTAAAAGCTTCACATTGCAAAAATATGGCTAAGAGAGACAAAACAACAATTTTAGAAAAAATACATTTTTTTTATTCCATTGTTTATATTATTACAAAAGGAAAAAGAATAGATTTTTATGCAATTTTTTTGTGTCTATAGCAACTATATAAAATTTAAATATCAAATGTTATTATACGTGTATAATAGTTAGTCACTAAAAGATCTCATCACAAACGAGACTGTTATAGAAAAACTTTGACTAAATTAACATATTTTTTTTAAAAAAAAACATGTTTGCATTCATCATCAACAAAGTCTTCTTACTAGAAAAATTCGTATAATACATATTCAAGGCGCGATAAATTAAGGAGTTATTAAAACTGATAAATATCGTACAATCTAACTCGAACACTATCTTCATTAAAAAAATGAAAGACAACACAAAAACTAAAGGTAACAAAACTCTCATCTTACAAACCACACAAAAAAACCATGATTCATTCATTTGGCTGAAAATAACACATAGTACATATATTACCACAACAAATTAAAACACATAAATATATAACAAACATAGAGGTAATTCATTAATTAATAATTTCACCAAAATATACACATATATTTATTAAGACTTACGTTTGACATTTTTTCTTGTTTTTTGAGATTTATCAATAGGCTTCCCAAAAATACCACAAACACCACAACCAGATACCTTAGGAGATGGAGGATCTATGGACGGTTGCATGTAGTTATCTGTAGCTCGAGATTTAATAGGTCTGGGCTCTGACGATTTTTTTTCTTTTTTCTTCTCTTGTGCACCTTCTTGATTATCAATTTTCTTGAGTTCTCCGGATAATAATTTATCGTCCCATATTAAACCTGATGAACCTTGTCTTCTAAATGAAATTTCTGATCTTGGTAACATTTCTCCAATAGATGGTTGATCACCCATATAAAAACTATAGTCTAAATTTTTTTTTCCTTCTTCTTCTTGATCTATATGAAATTGAGTCAAAATAGTTGTTCAATATCTTGATATATACAAAAAAACAAGAAATAATATATGAAAAGATTAGTTGGACAATGATGTGATCATATATATAAAAATAAAAATAAATTAATCATATCTTATTTTGTATAGTGTGTTTTTTGATATTACTATTTTGCCCTTTGAAATTTGTGATATGGTTTTGAAGATTTGACACTATATATATACAATCATTAGTTACACTATATATAAGTATAGTTTAATTTATCAACGTGGTGCACTGGTGGAAATGCTTCACTCTTAACCCTTCGATGTGGACTTCGGACACTAAATGAAAAACAAAAAAATATAGTTTAGTTATTTTTTTGGGTAAATTTTTTGTTGAATATAATTTGGTTCAACATTGATATATATTAACAAGAAATAAGATATTAAGTTTGGACAATGACGTGATCATAATATAAATGAATATCACATGTTGTAGTGTTAAAATTATTGCGTACACTCAAAAAATTGTTCTATATATTGATATTGTAATTAATATTTTAGGGAAAATATAGAAAGAGAAATTAATGGAGGTTATAAATTTGACCAAGAGGAAAAAAATTTATATGATATATATTATATGTTTTAAAGATTTAACTTATATATACACACTAAAATGGATGTAATTTTTGCATAATTAGTATATAATGATCGAGAGTTTTTAACAGTTCAATTAATTATCTAAACTTTTACGTTATTGGTAGAAGTTTGATTCTCCATCTTTGTAATTTTAATTTCCTATTACCTCCATATCCCTTCGTATATTAAGAAAAAGTGTATTTTTAACAAATTGTACTTAGTAGATATGTTATTAATTCATTTTTATGGACAATTATTTGCAACTAAGGGTGATCTGATAGTTTAAAATTTATTCATGCATAACTCATATGCAAACCAATTATCAAACGATTGTTTGAAGGTGAACTATGCATGTATGAAATCATGCATAACTAATATTATAGGTTTTTTTTTTTTTTTGCAATTTAAAAATCTATATAACTAATATATGTGTAAGTTACGAGGGAATTTATGTATTATTTTATGCAGGATTAGAAGGTGAAATACATATATAACTAAAATCTGCACAAAAATAATACATAAATTCCGTCGTAACTTTATCCCTACATTGCTTACATCTACGTAACTTTAATTAGCTATACGTACCAAACAAAATAGTTGGTAACCAAAACTAATACTTGCATCATTTTCTATAATAACACCTTCTACCAAATGATACCTAAATTGTTTTAAACATACACACACTTGCAGAGTCAAAGTTTGGATTTGGTAATACATTATTATAATTGGATAATTTGATTTCGACTTATGATTAAATTCATTAATCTCAAGTTTAAATCTCTAAAAATAATAAAATAAACCATGTAATGCATAATTCAAATTCAATCATATTTAATACGTATATCGAATAAACGAATGAAAATCCAACCCAAAAAAGGACAATATGTTGGATATGAAGGTAGTAAACCAATTCTGAGGAAATAAAAGTTAATTTGAGGATAGTCTAAATTAGAGTATAAAAGTAGCAGCCATCTCTGAATACAAAATTATTCTTGAAAAAAAAATTATTAAGTAATAAATACAATGATTATTTATCCTGAATTTTTCAGATTGATTGATTTTATTATTTTTGGGGAAGTTTTTAATATTACGTAACTATGCCAATTCTTTAAAATAATATAATGTATTAAAACCTACAAATCTTAGATACTATCTTCTTAACATATTATGAGTTTGACTAATTCAACCAAATTAATAGAAATAGACCTAACAGATTCATAATGGATAAACATTTATTATTATTATTTGTTTGAAAGAAGAAAAAAGAGAGGTAACACTATATCTATATCTAAATATTAATTCGAATTGACATGAATCTCAATGATGACGATGATCAAGAATTGATAATTGATAACACAAGTAAATATAGAAACACACAAAATATATGTAGTGAGGATCTGAAGAGGATAATGTGTACACAACACTACATATGAAAAGGTGTGTAAGCAAACCTTACATCGTACCTTGATAATACGCTAGTAAATATAAAAACACACGTAATACATGCAGTGGGTTTTGCAGAGGGTAGTGTATACACACAACAACATATCCGTCTAATCCCACCAGTAGGATCTGAAGAGGGTAGTATGTACACAAACCTTACCCCTTACCTTGACAACACAAGTAAATATAGAAACACATATAATATATATAGTGGGTCTGAGAAGAGTAATGTATACACACAATAACATACCAATCTAATCCCACAAGTGAGGTCTGGATAGTGTAGTATAGGTAGTGTGCATGCAGACCTTATGCCCCTATCTTGGGAGGCAGAGAGGTTGTTTCCGATAGACCCTCGGCTCAAAGAGCAGTGTCTATCTGCTAAAAGAGATTAATCAGAGTATGCAATATGCATTTTCATAGCAAGAAGGCTATATTCCAATGTACCTGTTTTAAAAAGTTGTAAAGTTTCAAAAGCTAATCCAGAAAATTGTACAGAACTTTTCACCAAGCTACAGTAAAAGTTTTTCCAAAACTAAGTT
Source organism: Solanum sitiens (assembly GCA_016801875.1). Taxonomy (NCBI): domain Eukaryota; kingdom Viridiplantae; phylum Streptophyta; class Magnoliopsida; order Solanales; family Solanaceae; genus Solanum; species Solanum sitiens. The sequence goes on from JABWTJ010000081.1 coordinate 3,089,087, forward strand.
TTTATCAAAACCTTAAAGTCTACTAATGGCTCACTACTGAGCTCACCCTTCTTTTGTCTTTGAGGATTTCACTGAGAGGTTTTGGACCTGAAAAGTCTTCTTTTTCACTTCCTCCAGATGGACCAGTTCCCTCGAGAGAATTAGCATATTCTCTTCCTGTCCTCTTTTCTTCTCTAATCTGAGCTAGAGTCTTGGGTGCACTAAACGTCTCTGTCTCTGGAACGTCAGTCAGTCTCTTCCTAGAATCCATCCTCCTCCTAGGGGGTTCATTTGCAAAAGGTCGTGACTGGCCCTGTCTCCTGTCCTTGAAATGCTGCTGTCTGTAACTGCTTCCTTGAGACTGTCTCAACCTTTTCAGCCGATTGGCACCCTCCAGACGAGTGCGGTTCGAAAACCTGGGGGAGAAAGAAACATTGCTTTCCACCTTTGAAGCCCTTCTTTGAGGTATCCACTGGGAACCCTGTGGACGATGCCTATCCCTGCTGCCTTGCTCATGGACATTCGACCTAGACAGGTCAAACCTTCTAGACAAGTGATCTGGAGAATCACTTTCACGGGCTCGTCGCTTCTTCAGAAGGTCCCGGAGGTCAACATTGTCTCTGCCGCGATTGTCTCTGCCGCGAAAAGCCAGTTCTCTAGGCAACTCTCTTTTACGAGATACCCTCTCTCTTCCATGAGCAGGGATAAGAAATTCTCCGACGCGTTCATTCATTTCATGATTCTCAAAGTTATAATAAGAAGTGTTTTGTTCTACGTCGGACACAATTCCTATATCTGGATATGCAGGATCATACTCGAGGTGGTTCTCAAAATCATACCCAGTGAACCGTTCGTCAAGCTCCCTGTCTTCCATATCATGATGCATCAGATAATTATGTTCATCTTCGTGACTCAAACCTACTAATCTATCATCAACAAGAACATCAAAACCGGGAGATGATTCTAACCACTCCTCTCTCTCTACGTTGTCCTCCACTTCTTCATCTGAGCTCTGGTTGGGGGACAAATAGGATCCTCCTTGGGGAAGGCCTTCAGCATGAACAAACGGAACTAACCCGACTGCAGCAGCTTCTTCAGAAGGAGATTCTGACGTCTCATGAGAAGCACTCTGCTCACCAACATTATTAGTCATCAAATGAACATCCACTTTTGAGTTGACATATTCATGTGCTGCTTCCTTGGGCGCCATTTCTGAAGAATTCGGATGTTTCTCGACTGCTGAAAGATCAGTTTCACTTCCTGCAAATGTCTTCTTCATCTCAGCTGTTTGTTCATCAGGGACCTCAGAAGCTACTTTTGAGGATTTCCATGCAGTTGCACCATCATCAGGTCCATGCAGATATGCGCATCTTTCACCTTTATTGCAATAGCCACTGAAATAGAAGTAACAAGGCATATTTGTCTTGTTAACAGGCACAACAGATTTGTTGGGTTGAGGAGCCAATTCAGATGACTTCTCAGCATGGCTCTCTAATGGCTGAGAAAACGGACAGAGAAAAATTAGCACGTCCAAAGAATTTAAAATAACAAGTTCAAGAATCAATTTAAGTCAAATCAGAAAAAAAGGAAATGAAAGGTCAGACATATATTTGCTTTAAACCATGTAATTTCTTGGTTGCTAGGTCCTTAAGTAATCCATTACATTGTCACAAAAACCTTCAGACCGTGGAAGATCTAACAACCAGTTACCAAATACTTTTCATTGTTTTCTTGGAGTACCGTAAATCCACCTCCCAAACCACCCTGCCCAACACTGACCTTTATCCATTTTGCTCCCTTGGTGACTTGAATCCCTAACCTCATGGTTGGAGGTGGATGGTCGTTTCAACTAAGCCATCCCTCCTCATTAACCAGTCACAAGGTACTTAACACATTTAACCCCCCCCTCTTTCTGTTCCACGAGAAGAATTAATATGAGCATTTATTAGAGAATAATACAAGAGACATTGAACACATACACCTTCAGAAATTGCACAGATTGTTAGTCAAATCAGTGATTTGTGCATTTTGAGGAGCCTGAGGTTTCAGATATCCACGCTACTCCTAAAGAATGTTGCACTGTACACTTTTCAGGAAAAGAATTTGGACCTTGTGCTCTAGGCTTGTAAAAACTTAAAACTTCAGCAAGAAATGGTTACCATGGATTTGGCTGACACAAACAAGTCACGAGTAGCCAGTAAATTTTAGTGGAGATCTATATTTTTGGACTCCTACTGATAGAAGAAGTGTTTAACAAGAACATATCTCGCTTTCTTGGCAGACAAAGGCCTTGAGGAGCTGGTAATTATTAGTGGAGATCTATATTTCTTGACTCACGAAGTAGGAAAAGTGCTTCTCTGATAGGATGATATCACGTTTTCTTGGAAAGAGGAGATAGAGACAAACACAATATTCAGTTCTACTATTCTAGAGCTTAGGCAGAGTGTAGCCGAGTTGTAATCATCCGACCCTATAGACTAACACTAATATTCTTAAATTCTGATATATGAAACAGTTTAAACATGTCTGAACTCAAACTATTTTAAGTAGAGAGAAACATTCAAGCCAAATCAAAAGCATATTTCATTTTGTTGCATTTTTGCACTAATAATATGTTAATATCAGCACAACTATCAATTTCAAACTATGAAAGGTTTGTACTTACCGGATGTCGAAAAGCACATGTTGGGTTAAGACAGCTTCCAGCCACCCAGTACCAGCAATCCCTGGGATTGAGCCTTGCCATCTCACTATGTCGATATTCACATTCCATTCCCTGGAACAAAAATCCATATCACAAAACCAGATTCTTAGATACAATACTTGAAATAATGAGACAAGACGCACACAAACACAATTATACATGTCAGGAAAACCCGAAGTCAGGCACAATGACAATCACGAAAGCACAGCTAACAAAAACACCTAAGATTACCAATACAGGTATGACATAATTAAAACAATAATATAAATGTTCATTGCATTGAGACCTACTACTCCGATTGTTGTTATTCCATCATCTCTTAACCTAATTGATTAGAGTTGAACTGATAAACTAAAACTATAAATAGAGAAACAATTAAACACAATAATAACTTAAAACAAAGAAACAACACCAATACAACAAAACTAAATGAAGACGATTAACTGAATTCACAACTTCAGCAAACTACAACACGATCATCGACTCACTTTATTAAAAAACTTAACATAACACCCAAATCCATTTAACCATTCCATCATAAAACAAAATCCAACAAATCAATGCACCCTAATCCTGAAAAACACACATCTAACACGATACGCGCACACACACACTCTAATTCAATTTCATACGACTTGTTTACTTGACACATAGTTTAACATATACATTACATCAGCATTAACATATACTTAGTAGAATGACACAAAAAACATAATTTTCTTTAAAAAGAGATTGGGGTTAGGGTAAGGGGAAAACATGAAAGAGTCTTACCAGGTGAGGAATCGAACCCTCACCAACAAACTAATAATTCAGGTAGCCAATCAACTGAACTACTAACATTCCCCGACGTAACACATAATCAACAAGCTAAACAAACACCCATATAAAAATGAACACAAAATGCATTCATCCACCATTTTTTTTTCCACCAATTCTTCAACAGTTACATAAACCAAAAACAAATTGAAACCCAGATTAGAAATGCAGATAATCAACGAGTTAAACAAACACCCATATAGAAATTCACACAAAAAAATACATTCATCCACCATTTTTTCACCCAAAAAATCGAAAATTTCGACCAAATGCAGATGAATAAAAGAGAGCTATACCTTCTTACAAGTGAGGGGAGATGCTAAAAAATACACACAATCAGTAAACCGCTTCTTAAATTCTTCCTCCATTGTTTTCTCCCCAAAAAAACAAAACACACACGAACAAAAAAAAGAAATTTTTCAAAATTCTGAAAGCATTGAGGTTCTATAACTCGATCAAATTCCAAACCCTCAACAATGAATGTGTATCTATATATATATACATGTATATATATACACACCTATAGATACACATATACATACAACAACTGTATAGGGTGGGGGGTGGGGGTATGAAGGTGATGATGATGCTCAAAATTTTTATAGAAGCTAACGCTTTCTTTTTTATTTTATTTTTTATAAGTTGCATTATTTGCAATAGGTCCTTGTATTTTTTGGACATGTTGCATTACTATCCCTTAATTTTTATTTTTATTTTTATCGTTACGAAAAACTATTCATAACTACTGGTTCGATTTGTTCTAGTTTGTATCGACGTAAATATTAGGTTAGAAATAGAGATTTTTTTTATGTTAAAGGACTTGTAAGTAAATAAGGTTAATTAAGTTTGACGGTGTATTTTTAATTTTTTTTTCTTTAAATGTATTTTTGACTATAAATTTTTTGATTAAATTGTAAAATTTTGTCCTTAAATGATTTTTGACTATATTTTTTGAATTTAAGTTATTCTTGACTAAAATTTTTGAATTTAATTTATTTTTTGACTAAAATTTTGGATCAAAATTTTAAATAATAATCTTTAATTTTCATTTGTTGGTGAGAGTTCGATTCCTCACTATTGTAATCTTTTTCCCCATTCTTAAAAAGAAAAGTTTTAATTTTTTTCACTCACAAAACTTCATTTGTCACAAGTAAAATGCATGTCACACAACTTTAAGTTACAAAAATCACAATTTCAAACTCTATCGCGAAATGAAAGATTATTCGATAAATCAATCAACTGATTAATTATATATACTATAATTGCAAATTATGCGCGACATAATAAATTTTATGATTTTTTGGGTTATTATTTGTGCTTTTTCGTCATGTTTCCATTTCTCTTTTTTTTTTAAAAAAAAATAAATTAATTATCGATAAATCAATTGATTCAATTAATCCAGCTTCAAGTTAACTTAGATTCAATGCACAATCATTTAAACTAAGAGAAATATTAAAAGTTTGCATCACTTATTATTTTTTGGGGTGGGTGGTTATGATAAAAACTACGTATAGAGAAGTAATTACCTTCAATTTATTCAATTTTTTTTACTATATATAAAACTTTCAATATATATCGTAATAAAAAAAATTTAGAATCGATATCATAAACACATAGTCAATATTCATTTTGATTTAATTTGAAAAGATAGTAAAATGTTCTCATATTTAGCATAATTTAGATTTTCAAACATATTTTTGTACAAATTTGGTACCAAAAAATAAATGATCCAAAAAAGCCAATGAGCTTAAAAAAGGTAAAATAATCATAATAATATATTAATATTTAAAAGTTTTACATGAACAAAATATATGTGACAACAAGTGTACACCAATTAAACAAATTAAATTGGGAGGATCTCAAGATATTATGTCAATAAAAACAAATTAAACAAATACATGTAAATGTATTAGTAGCCTTTGGGGGCGCTATCGAGGATTGTGGTAGTATGGATATGTACTCTTCAACTTTAACGATTTTGGGTTTGAGCTAATTTGCGTATGAAAAAAATCGTAATAGGAAGCATTTAATGAATTTTACGTGACTTGCACGAATCAGGACTAGTCAAGATTGGAATGGAGATACCAGACATCGGTTGGAACAAAAAAAAATATTATATTGAGCCAGACATGAATCTAGGATTTGAATTTGATGAGTTAGATAAAGATTGAAACTATTGTATTTATTAATCAAATTTTAATATTTGTTGATACTTTCATGTTTATATTTATGGTTTGCATAACATCGTTTTTTTTTCTTTCTAATTTTAAGGTAAACGGGGAGGGGATTACAATGTGAGAAATCGAACTCTCACCAATAAGGTGTGAGTTCAGCTAACCAATCAACTGAGTTACTAAGATTCCCCTCCTAACGTCGTTATATGTGCTCATTAAAGCAAAGCATCAAGTTTTTATCTATGTTATAATTAAGAGTTGATGCTTAAAATGAACTAATTTTGTTCCCTTAGAATGAACCTACTCATAAATATTCTATGAATCCAATATCTAATCCTTAGTGTTGTTTCTCCTATTTTTTATGTTGCCGCGCTCGTATCGTCAGATCTTATAAAAATATACTACCTTGATTTCAGTTTATTTGTCCTGTTTTGACTTGACACGAAATTTAAGAAAGTTAACAAGACAAACAATATCTTGTCTTAAGCATGTACCAAAACGGACTACAAAGGAAAGGAGGACAAACAAATTGAAACGAAGGGAGTACTGCTTTTGGAGGATCCCATCGATACTTTTGAAGAGTCCGTGAGCAACATAGCTTATGCTTTCTTTATAGGCCTAAACAACATTGATTGATTGTCAAGATTACACAGAAAGAAAGCAAAATCTGAATATTCATTTCATTCATTAGAACACATTGTGTAACAGTGCCACAGATACAATGTAGTTAGGTCTCTGAAGGTAAATCTTCAATAAAAACTTAATGTCGCCGCGTCCCTCAATATATATAACTCACTTTCTCTCATGTCAACTCTTGAAAAAACAGAACAGAATGTTATAGTAAATGAAAAATGGCATTGGAAAGTAAAACGTCGACTAATTCAAATGTTTCACCAGAATCCTTAGGTGTCTTTGCACTTATAACATTCAGCTCTACTAGCATAGTTCTGCATACCGCATCCTATTCTGTTGATCAAGAAGGAAGTTGTGTTATATGCTCGTAGTAAATATCGAGGACTTCTAGTACTACTTTTCACTTTTGGTGAAGGGGAGCCTTGGTGCAACAGTAACATTTTCCGCAATGTGACTAGGACATCACGAGTTCAATCAGTGGAAGGTGAGGCTGCATATATAAGACTCTATAGGCTATATGGTTTGGCCATTTTCTGGATCCTACGAATTGTGGGAGCTTAATGCATGGGGCTACCTTAAGTGGAGCGATATGGAAAATGAGGATTCATGTAGCCGATCAAATTTGTTGTCATACTAACCTGCTGCAAATCCAATCACCATTCTTCCAACCAGGAAGAACACTTGAATCATACTTTTTACGGAACCACATCGATAGCAACTTGTTCTGCTAGCATAGTTGTGAGAACCACAGTTCATAACACTACAATACCAATCTCCAGCAAGAACATCTGTTGTGTATAGTCCATACATTGCAACGTCATCTGACGTTGCATATTTAGGACAGCTACATCGTTGGCATCCATCCCGTTTCTTGAAATTTACGTGCTGGCATGCAACACACATCCAATCTCCTTCCCTGTTCATTTTCTGTCCTTGAAACCTGAATTCAACATCAATCTTAAAGGCTTAAGTTTTTCGAAAAACTTTCATGAAAGACAAAAGCTTTTTTATGTATAGAAGCCGGAAGGATACAAAATTTGATTCTAAACAAAGATAATGAAATGAACTACACAAGGACAAAAACATTATGAATGTGTGTCTCACCTTAAGAAAAGTTACAGATTAGACAAACTGAGGTTCTCGACTAGACGTAAAAACCTTGAAGATCAAGAAATGGTTTGGAGAGGTTCTTGACAAATGCATATGATGCTAAATATTCTTCAATAATTTGAGAAAACTTAGGGAATAGAATCCTAAAACAGACTTAAATTTTTTTTTTTAAAAACAGAAAATTGACTTTTTATTGACAAAGATATTAATTAAGAATAGGTTCTAGCTGTTTGGACACTAGGAGATATGCCATGGAACTAAAACACCATTAAAAAGGGAATATAATTAATTTTGCATGGAATATGAACCATTCCAAAATAATGGATTATTCTTACATGGAAATGTAGGAGTAGACTTTTTTGGAGCCGCGGATTCAAGATTTAAACTTGATAAGTTTTATCTTTAAGGTACTTATCGCTGAACACATTGCATGTAGTTATTGGTTTGAAGTATAATGGTTGTTGATGTTCTTCGTGATTTTTCACATCATCTTGAAAATGTTCGTGTGGTGGATCTGAAATTTAGATGTGAGTTCTGAAATGTATATCTAACTCTAGACGTACTTGTCTTATGTGTCCACAAACACACACATGTATATAGACTCGATACGAAAGCACCTGTAGGTTCTATTGAAAATTCTAATCTGTGGTTGAATTTGTACTCATTGCTTTACTCACCTCCAACCCCTCATCTCTTGTTTGTGGTTGAATTCGCGACTGTTCTTTTCACGCCCCCTCCCCCACAATCCCTAAGATGGATAATGTTTTAGAAATAATGTAACAAGAATCAATTCCATATTCTTATTCAGTAACTCAATAACTCTGATAGAAACAACCTCTCGAGTTTTTCCTTATCCGAATGAGTCTTGTATTAAATACGATTTTATATTGAGCTCTAAATATAAGTATGTAGATTGTCCTGCTGGTTAATGTACATGATCCTGTTTATTTCCTCTCCAATGAAGCCAAGCTTACTGCTAACTTATCGGTCAAAATCCTAGCTTTATTAGTGTGATTTCGATAGTTCTTGGCTCATTCTTGTCTCTTCAGTTGCAACGAACTTACGAACCCTCAAATGGGGTTCCCACTAATTAGTTGCATTGAAATTATTGTTATTATCTGTTGTTTCTTGTACTTCCGTTACTTCTTTTTCTGGACTACTTTGGCTTGTTTTTCCTTGAGCCGGGGTCTATCTAGATACACGCTACCCTTTCCAGAACCCAACTTTGTAGTTGCATTGACATGATATGGACTTAGCTCAACAATGATGAAATGACTAACTCGAAAATGTTTCCGATTAGTATGGAGATGGAAATGAGTTTGAGACATGAAGGGAAGAAAGAAAAGAGAAAAAGTGAAATTGGCTCACTAATAAAAGTAAAGGCATCTGGTTCTTATCTGTGTATAATAATTGAGAGTTGATGCTTAAAGGAATGAAATCACTCAAATATTCTATGAATCTAATATCTGATTCTTATATAATTTCAACTTCCTTTTTTCTTGCTGTAAATTAAGTGATACATAATGTTTGTTGGACTGTTAAGTTTCGATAATATGATTCGTTGGAGCACCGAACTAAAAGCAGACGTTGAAAGACAGAAAGAATGCAAAATCTTGAAGGGATTTCATTCATTAGAACAGTTGCACAGATACAATGCAGTTAGAAATTAAACCCTTCTTTGAGAGACTAATCTAAAGAAACAAACTTCATATTGCTGCGGGTTTCAATACAACTCACTTTCTCTCAAGTCACCTCCTGAGAAACAGAGAAATGAACGAGATGTTAGTGAATGAAAAATGATGTTGGAAAGTAAAACGTCGACTATGCAGTACCAGAATCATATGGCAGATGGCTCACCAAAATCTCTAGGTGTCTTGCATTTATAACATTCAGCTCTACTGGCATAGTTATGCATACCACATCCTAATCTGTCGATCAAGAAGGAACAAGTCACGTAAAGATTTGGACTTAAACGGGAAGGACATGAATAATGAGGATTCATAAAGTCGAAGCTAAAGACAAAACTAACCTGCTGCAAATCCAATCACCACTTTTCCAACCAGGAATAGCACTTGCATCATATCCATAACCTGCTGGTGCAATCATTCCTACCCCAATACCATAATAATCACTTTTTAATGAACCGCATCGATAACAACTTGTTCTACTAGCATAGTTGTGAGAACCACAATTCATTGCACTGCAATACCAATCTCCAGCAAGAACATCTGTTTTGCTTAGTCCATACATAGAAACATCAGCAGGTGTTGCGTATTTAGGACAACTACATCGTTGACATGCATCTCGTTTCTTGAAATTTAGGTGTTGGCAGGCAGAACACATCCAATCTCCTTCCCTACTCATGATCTTTTTTTCTTGAAATCTGAACTAGTAAACATGAAAAGACTATTAAGAATTTTTTTTCATACAGATAGTAAGAGTTTAGTTCCAATCTGAGATGAAGAAATGAACTTTACCTAAAACAAATGAAGGATTTGAAGACTTGAACTTGTCGACTACACGTTATAAACGTGAAGCTCAAGAAATGATTTGCTGGAGTTGGTAGATTTTGATGAATGGTTTGGGAGGTTTATATAGTTGGAAAATCTCACTATTGGGGCCCCAAAGTTTCCTATTTGATCCTTAGACAGTTTTCTTAAATGGGATCCACAAGATAAAACAAAAAAATACTTGGATAAACCTTCCTTCTTGAGTGTACAGATATTGTTTTTTCAAAAGTTGTCAACTGTTAAATTCATGCATTTGATGCTAACATCTCACTTTTCCTAAATATGCTTCAATAATTTGAACTTTCTTTCGCGATAGAGAAAATTTAGGGAATAGAATCTTAATTAGACGGACTAAAACAGTGATTTTTAAACGGAAATTGACTTTTATTGACAGAGATATTTGAAAGAAAGACATGGTTAACATGAATTGGTTCTGGCTGTCTGGTCCACAGGAGATATGCCATGGAATTGAAACTAATTCACATGAGCTGAGACACTTGTCTAAGTTATTTTTCTTGGACTGTGAACATTCGCGAAATGATGGATTATTTCTGCATGGAGAGGTGGATTCATGATTTAAACTCGAGAGGCAATTTATCTTTAAGGTCCTTAATCGTTGGTTCCGTTGCATTTTTGGAACTGTTGGTTTGAAGAGTATAATATTTGTTGACATGTTAGTGCCTTTTCACTTGCATACTTATGGTTAGTTCACTTCTGGTTGGGGTTGCTTTTCTCCCAAAAAACGAGTATCGTTTAGTACATGCATACAACTTATTTTCATTCTTTATACATAATTCGAGCAAAACGTAGTTACATAGATCTGCCTAGTCTTCTAGTGATGAGGTTTGTACTCCTAAATGTGAATGTACTTCCATGTATATAAGATTACTCGTGTTGAGTGTGACCGCCTTTGCACGTTGATGTAGCCAAGCATAATGCTAGATCGATTATCGGCCTAACATTGAAAATGTTGCAGATTAGTATGGAAATGAGTTTTGAGAGTTGAAGAAAAAAAGAAGAGAAAAGGTGGAATATGAGTTACTTCATTTTGGCTCACTTATAAAAGTTAAGTATCAGATTCTTATCTCTGTAATAATTGAGAGTTGATGCTTAAAGGAACTAATTTAGTTCTGTGAATCTAATAGCTGATCCTTCTGTACATAAGTGAAACATAACCCTTCACATTTATTAAAGCTACATAATACTCGCTCCGTTTCAATTTCTTTGTCAGGTTTTTGACTTTACACGGAGTTTAAGAAAGTAAAAAACGACTTTTGAATCTTGTGGTCTTAAACTAAAGATATGCAGAATGTACTGAAATGTCCTTTTAATCTTGCGGTCTTAAACATTGCCTTGCGGAAAGTAAGAATTAAAGAGTTGCCTAAAGAAGAAAGATACATTCTTCTATTAAACAGACTTATAAAGGAACGTAAGATAAACAGATTGAAACGGAGAAGTAGTTTAAATTTTTGAAACTTAAAAGTGAACAAACTTTCATTACTGAGAAGTAGAGTTATATCATTCTAGAAAGAAATTCCGCGGCACATTAAACTTGCATCAAAGACATCAGCGTTTTTTTTTGTGTAGAAGCTGGAAAAAGAGGAATCTTAGTTCCAATGTAAGATAAGTAAATGAACTACACAAGGAAAGGACATGACCGACGCCTCACCTAAAAAAAATGAAGGAATTGAGGTACTGAGTATCTCGTATAGACGTAGAATTTGAAGCTCAAGACATGGTTTGCTGGTGCTGATAATTTTGATCAATGGTTTAGGGAGGTTTATATAGTTGTTAGATCTCACTATTATAGCCGAAAAGTTTCCTTTTTGATCTGTTGTGAGCTTTCGACAGGATCTACAAGATACATAGCACAGTTTCAAAAGTTGTCAACTGTTAGAATTATGCATTTGAAGTACTTGTTTGGTATAGAGATATGGTTTGACAAATGCATATGATGCTAACATCTCTCTTTTCCTAAATATTCTTCGATATTTTGAAACTTCTTTCTCGATTGTATAATAATCGAGAAAACTTGGAGGGAATTGGTTCTGGCTGTCCTGGACCACAAGAGATATGTCAAGGAATTGAAATAACTTCACATGAACTAAGACACTTGTCTCGATAAAAAAAAGGAATATAAAATCTAGACGTTGGTGGACGAAGAATGTGTAGACTTGTTATAGGGTGGAGGGACAAAGATAGGTCTTTCTACCCCTGCCATGCAATGAACTTCAGCTCTCAGCAGTGGCGGATCCAGAATTTTTCTAGTTATGAGTGCTCAACTATTTCTAGTTTGAGTGGTCGATCTAAAATTTAGACGTTGTAGGTTCTAAACTGAGATAAAGAGTTTTGAGATGTATATGTAACTCTAGATGTGCTTGTTTTATGCGCGAGCTCTCTCTCTCTCACACAAACACATTCACCCTTATTCATGGTTTAATGCGCCCTTGCTCCTTTCCACAAAAGTCATAAGATAGTGTTTTCATGGTCTAATTCGATTATTTTCATGGTCTAATCACATGGAATTTTTCCTTTATAATGGTTGACGGTGAGACTTGAACTCAGAATCAATGTATGCTCTGATACCATATTGTTTAAATGTGTGACCATCTTATCTAAAAGTTTAAACTGTTAGAGATTAATAACTTAATTATATCTTCAGTAACTCCACCCTAAAAGAATGTACATAGGCTCTTTTAATTCGAACTTTGATGTAGCCAATCTTACTACTAGCTTATCGCCAAAATCCAAGCTTTGACCACAACTACGCGCTATTCACTCTAGATGCCTTTTAGAAGTACTTGGCTCATTGTTGTCTCTTAAGTTGCATTGAACTTAAGAACCCTCAAATGTGGTTTCGACTAATTAGTTGTGTTGAAATTATATGTACTTAGCTCAACGATGATAGGATGTTTATGTTGAAAATGCTTCACATTAGCATCGAGTTGAAACGAAATGGAAAGTTGAGGAACGAAAGGAAAGAAAAAAGGTGAAATTGGCTCAATTATAAAAGTAAAGCATCTGGTTCTTATCTGTGTAATAATTGAGAGTTGATGCTTAAAGGAATGAAACCACTCAAAGATTCTATGAATCTAATATCTGATCCTTATGTATTTCTCTTATTTTTTTTCTTGCTGTGATCCTTAAAATGAAAGACGATAAGAACGCAAAATCTGAAGGAACGTCTTCATTATAACAATTGCACAGTTACAATGCAGTTAGAAATTAAACCCTTCTTCAAGAAACTAATCTAAAGAAAGAAGAAAAGAAAAAACTAAAAACAAGAGTGAAGAAGGGTTGTTTGAAGGCTAAATCTTCAATAGTAACGACTTAGTGTCGCCACGTCCCTCAATATAGTTCACTTTCTCTCATGTCACCTCCTGAGAAAACAGAGAAATGAACAGAAATGTTAGTAAATGATAAATGGTGTCGGAAAGCAAAATGTCGATGATGCAGTACCAGAATCAGAAGGAAGATGGCTCACCGAAATCCCTAGGTGTCTTGCACTTATAACATTCTGCTCTACTGGCGTAGTTGTGCATACCACATCCTAATCTGTCGATCAAGAAGGAAGTTGTGTCAGTTATAGATCAAGTCACTTGATATTGGACCGGGACATAAACAGTGAGGTTTCATATAGCCGACCCTACTTGTTTGAAGTAAAAATGAACTAACCTGCTGCAAATCCAATCACCACTCTTCCAACCAGGAAGAGCACTTGAATCATATCCATAACCTGTCGGTGCCATCATTCCTGCTCCGATGCCATAATAATCACTTTTTAAGGCACCACATCGATAGCAGCTTGTTCTGCTTGCGTAGTTATGAGAACCACAGTTCATACCACTGCAATACCAGTCTCCAGCCAAGACTTCAGTTTTGTTTAGTCCATACATGGCAACATCAGCCGGTGTAGCGTATTTTGGACAGCTGCATCGTTGACATGCATCCCGTTTCTTGAAATTTAGGTGTTGGCATGCAGCACACATCCAATCTCCATCTCTGCTCATTTTCTGTATTGAAATCTGAATCAGTAAACATGAAAAGATTATGAAAACAAAATTTTATATATGGGAAGCAAAATACGCCTTCTTAAGAGGCATGAGAAAACAATCGAGACATCTTATTGTTTATCAACCTTTGAGGCATTCGCAATACTGTATACAAGCAAGAAGCACTTACACTTTGACATTTATGTCATTCTAGGAAGAAACTACGCAGAACGTTAACTTTCTATTGAAAGCATGATATTTCAAGAGCTTGCATTCAAAGTTGAATTATATTTTTTGCATTTACTTTCAGAGATGATAAAATGAACTACACAAGTGAAAAAGAAGATAATGAATGCCTCACCTAAAAGAAGTGAAGGATATGAAGAACTGAGCTTCTCGACTACACGTAAGCTTGAAGCTCAAGAAATGACTTGCTGGAGTTGGTAAGTTTGATGAATGGTTTGAGGAGGTTTATATAGTTGGAAGAACTCACTATTGGGACCCCCAAAGGTTTTCTTTTTGATCTGTTGTAAGCGTAAGACGGTTTCCTTAAATGGGATCCACAAGATATCGAAAATTGGATAAACCTCTTACTTTTCTTCCTTCTCGAGTATAGAGGTATGGCTCTCAAAAGTTCTCAACTGTCAAATTCATGCATGTGAAGCAGTATTTTCTTGAAAAAACATAATAAATTCCCTTCCTTACCCGTCCCCGGTCCATTATTCTACTAGTAAAGTGTTTCTCAAAATATTATTCTTTGTTCTGTATCCATTTCTAGTAGGTGTTATGAGGGGAAGATGTTATATGAAAGGTGGGGTTATTTCAACGTATGCTCTTGCTAAGATCGATGGCCCCTCGAGATGATATGGATTGAGCACACTTACACTATAGATAAACATGTGTAATCCACATTACAGATGGAAGCAATTGCCTGAAACGAAGGCTTATGTCGTTCAGGTGGAAAATGGTCCAGGTTCCAAAGGGCAAACACTGTAACAATTACTACCAGAGAATCAATTCCCTCATAATGCATAAGTTGAGTTCTATTCTTCTTTTGTGTTATATTCTTCTTAATAATTCAAAAGTAAACTTCTTTTCATCTCCTGTTCATGTCATGTCCGCGTTTACGTGTCTGTATTGGACAAAATTATAGCTCTTAATCACACATTTAGGCCTTTATCTCTACATGGAAAGCATAATATGCTTGTCATCAGTAGATTGCTAAGAATATAAAAAAAGCATTTTTATCAGCGTAGACAGATGATACATGAATTCGGAACAAAACATGAGAGCTACATTATTCATATGATACAATTTATCGACGCAAACAGGTGATACATAAATTAGAAACAAAACATAAGAGTTACATTATTCCTGACAGTATTGAATAGAAATACCTCCTTCATGACAGGTACCTGAGGATCATCATATGGCGTTTATCATCGTTTTTCATATAGTAAAGAAATCATCAATATTCTCTGAAGATTCTGAAAGTGATGCATTGTACGAGACTCGAATTATATGAATTTGATGCCCTGCAGTTGCAGATGAGAATTGAAAAGGTTAAACCATCTTTGACCATAAACAATATAGTGTAAGGTTATTCTATAACTTTTGACTTGGTTCCCATGCCTTAACAATATAGTGTACGCAGTCTTATCCTGTATTTCCAGAAGAGGTTGTTTCCATACCTCGAACTCATAACAATATCGAGGCCAAAAATGCTGACATGGCATCCACAGCTGATTCCACGTAAGCATAGAAGCTCGCGTGTAGACATAGGATTTGATAAGGAGGAATCCTAATCACTTATTTTAACCAGACAGCATGAATATTCTGGAAGAAAACCTCAGACAAAGCTTCATCCTTTATTCTTTATATGTGACCATTCTGTAAAGGGGGCCAATCCTCCTCCTCAATAATACTTACCAGAATCTACATGTTAACGGCAAATGATAAAACTAGCCGTTGCTTTTGAATGCTGCATATTCCTATTGTGCTGTCAGAAGGTAAGTTTAAGCTAATAGTGATTAATTAACATATATTCTTCTTATCTATACAAGTAAGTTGATTTCAAAAAAGGAAAACAACTCTTCGAGTAATAATGATATTGATGATAGTGACGATAAAATCAAGAAGAATGATTATAGATGCCCTATCCCTCTCTGGATGTTTTCATTATAGCCAAGAGAATGCATAGAATGGTTTTAGCTGAGGTTCTCCACTACTTTTAGCATGATGTCTATTTGACAAAAAAATGTGTTGACACTCTCTTAAATCTCATCAGAATAAAGATCCGAAAGATCGATTAGTAGTGGTAAAAAAAGAATCACAGAAAGCCAAAAAAAAAATCATTTTGGCTTAGCCCTTTGTAGTGCCCACTATAACTTGTTTTCTTATTGGTATTCAGCATCAAAAGTAACCATATAGGAATGAGTTCACTTGGATATTTTTGGTCGAGTCGCTGGACTAAAACAGCATTTTGGAAAAGTTAACTCACTGAGAACCTTTCAAGCAATGCAGCATCAAGTAGCCACATCTGCAAGAATATTAAAGTTTAAGTCTGGTGGTGTCTAGATGATCATTTTGTAAGTTAGAGTTTTCATCTGACGCGGTTGAGATGAGTTAACGTGTCTAAATGTGCATACTCGAAGTTTGAGTGTTTACTTGCCAGATGAGGTCGAGTTTGAGTATCTGTTTATGTATTATGGCTTGACTAAACACTTCATCCGCCTCTGGTGCCACGGGCTTTTGTCTTTTGACTTCTCGCAGATGCTCCACAATTTTGGTTATAAGTGGCAAGCAACTCCCATATAGTTATTCTTTTGAACATTCTCAATCTAATCTCAACTGTTAATTATTGACTCATTTATATCAGAAGCCAAGTAATATCTCTCTGAATGCCCTTCTGTCATCTAAAGAGGCAGATGCAGCCTTGGACAAAGGGCTCATCTGGACCTTATATTTTCGACGAGTCGCACAAATATATTTGTGAAAAACCACTACAATCCATAATATCGCAAGTATAATGAGTTAGGTCCTAAGAACCTTAAAGGCTAAACCCATTACGTTCAAATTTTGAATACGCCTCTGATCTTCTGTGTTCGTACAGCTTATGTTTCTACCACGACACGGTAAGAGTAATCCTTTTGCAAAGGATTTTATGGTTCATAAGCAAGGATCTAACTATCATTCCTTCACAAGTTTCACACCTCAACTATTATTCCTTCCCTTTCCCTATATGTATTAAAACATAACTCAACTATCGGTTGTTCCCTTATCCTACCTAAACTATCCCCCTCGTTCAAGTAGGAAAAGGGAACAACTAATTGTTGGGGTGTGAAACTCACGAAAAAAACGATAGTTAGGTGTGTTTTTGACACTTACAGTTCCAATTGCTAGTTAAACCTCCACTTCCCATACAGAACCTGGAAAAATATAACAAATGTTTAGTCAAATACTTTGTAATAGAACAAATATTGTGTAGCAGAACTACTTTTGAGCCAATTGCAAAAGGCTGCAGCTTGACAAAACAAGAATATATTCTTAAAGACACCTACATCTATATTCTTTCTGAGCATACTGAACAAACTCCCATAATGTTCATGCATAGGTTGTATACTTCAGAAAAAAAATCCATTTTTTCTTCCGAGTCGTCTGTTACAGCTGACCACTTTTTATGCTTATCTCAATTTCGATTGTTCTTAACTGAGCATTAAGATACCTTCGTATCTTTTGTTCTAGGATTTCATTTGCAAAAAAGGATTGTTGATTTCTTAAGATATATCTCCTCGTCATCCCTTGGTTTTGATCTTATTACCAGAGGACGTATAACAGCTGAAATGGAAGCAAAAACTGACTCCCTAAGCTGTCACGCTGACGATTCATTGATCTTGAAACACCTCCACTTAGTGGCGCAGGCCAGTGAAGGGAGAAAATCATTATCCGCACCCTATATTTACATCAAACTAATGAAAACATTGACATGTATTTGTACCAAAGGACGTATATCAGCTGGAATGTAAGCCAAACTGCCCGCCTAAGCTGTAACGCTTAGGATTCCATGGTCTTGAGCCCCCCCCCCCCCACACCTAGTGAGGACAGGATAGTGAAGGGTATTTGCACCGGGAAAGATACAACCCAGAAGAACCACACCCCAAAATCCATCATTGAAGTGGTAGAGCCCGAGACTTTATAAGCCCCATATCAGCTCCTCATTTAACCAATAAGAGACTCAAGCCCCATACTTTGCAGTAGGACGTGTGCCATCAAAGGTGTAACCCCACATCAACTCGCCAATTTAACCAACGTAAAAGTCAAGTCTCAAACCTTATAGTAGGCTATGCGACATCCCAGGCACAACCTCACATCAGCTCCCCAATTTAACCAATGCGAGAGACTCAAGTCCCATACTTTGCAGTAGGATGTGTGTCATCAAAGGTGTAACCCCACATCAACTCGCCAATTTAACCAATGTAAAACTCAAGTCTCAAACCTTATAGAAGGCTATGCGACATCCAAGGCATGACCCCACATCAACTCCCCAATCTAACCAATGTGAGACTCAAGTCTCAAACCTTGTAGTAGGATATCTGCCATCCAAGGCACGAACCCCACATCAACTCCCACAATTTAACCAACGTGAGACTCAAGTCTTATACCTTACAGTAGGGTGTGCGCCATCCAAGGCGCGAACCCCACATCAACTCCTACAACTTAACCAATATGAAACTCAAGTCTCATACCTTACAGTAGGCTATGCGACATCCAAGGCACGAACCCCATATCAACTCCCACGATTTAACCAACGTGAGACTCAAGTCTCATACCTTACACTAGGATGTGCGCCATCCCAGGAACGACCCCACATCAACTCCTCGATTTAACCAATGTGAGAGACTCAAGTCCCATACCTTACACTAGGATGTACGCCATCCGAGGCACGACCCCACATCAACCCCTCAAGTCCCATTTGCAAATAGCATCATAACATGTAAGATTTTTTGGGGCCAAGTTTCAAAGATTGGACCTTTATCCCCATATTATCTTGTACACTTATCAAATTAGAACACAAAAAACAATGACACTCTCTTTACCTATCACTATCCTCCACTTTCTCCCAAACTCAGATCCCCCTTACAAACTCCTTCAAACTCATCCATCTTTTTCCCTCTTATCAAAATGCAAAAACATGGAAGATTTCAAGAAAGTTCATACCCATTTCATCAAATTTGGTTTACACAATACCCAATTTGCACTAAGCAAATTACTTGAATTTTGTGTCACTAATCCATGTGGTGATTTCTCATATGCTTTATCAATCTTTAATACTACTGATGACCCTAATCACGTTATGTATAACATGATAATTAGAGGATATTCATTGAGTTCATCTCCAAGTTTCGCCATTGATTTCTATGAAAAAATGCTTTTTTCTGGTAATAAACCGAATTCGTATACATTTCCGTTTCTTTTTAAATCTTGTGCGAAAATAATGGATACCCAAATGGGGAAAATGATTCATGGACATGTTTTTAAGCTTGGATTGATGAGTGATGTTTATGTACATGCTTCACTTATCAATATGTATGCTCAAAATGGTGAAATGGATGATGCAAGATTGGTGTTTGATAAAAGTTCTAAGAGAGATGCTGTGTCGTTTACGGCGTTGATTAATGGGTATGCGTTGAAGGGACGTGTCGGTGATGCTCGGGGACTGTTTGATGAAATGCCTGTGAGAGATGTTGTGTCGTGGAATGCGATGATTTCGGGGTATGCTCAGGTGGGACGGTTTGAGGAGGCGTTGGTGTTGTTTGAGGAGATGAGAAATGTGAATGTTGTACCTTCGGTGAGCACATTGTTGAGTGTTCTATCTGCGTGTGCTCGTGTAGGTGAACTTAAATTAGGGAATTGGGTGAGATCATGGATTGAAGATCACGGACTTGGTTTGAATATTCGTCTTGTTAATGCACTTATTGATATGTACGCGAAATGTGGCGATGTGAAGACAGCTAGGATGTTATTCGAGGGTCTAGAGGAGAAAGATCTCGTGACGTGGAATGTTATGATTGGGGGGTATACACATTCTGGCTATTATAAAGATGCATTGGCTGTTTTTCATCGAATGCAGCAAGAAGTTATCGATCCTAATGATGTTACGTTGTTGAGCATCCTTCCAGCTTGTGCACATTTAGGTGCTCTAGATCTTGGTAAGTGGATACATGTCTATATTGACAAGCATTATCAACACTTACAAAACACTTCTCTATGGACTAGTCTGATAAATATGTATGCAAAATGTGGAGCCATCGCAGCAGCAAAACAAGTCTTTCAGGGAATGAGAACGAAAACTTTAGCTTCGTACAATGTGATGATCTCAGGGCTAGCAATGCATGGTGATGCATATGAAGCTCTGGAGCTTTTCCGTAAAATGACAGAGGAAGGAATGAAGCCAGATGATATAACATTCGTTACTGTTTTATCAGCGTGCAATCACGCTGGTTTAGTGGATCTTGGTCGAGAATATTTTAATACCATGATCCAAAGCTATAAGTACACACCAAAGTTGCAGCATTATGGATGTATGATTGACCTTCTAGGACGAGCAGGAAAATTCGATGAAGCAATGAAAATGATCGAAAGCATGGAGATTAAACCCGATGGTGCAATATGGGGTTCCTTGCTAGGTTCTTGTAGAATCCACAAGAATCTTGAGTTGGGTGAATATGCTGCCAAGAACTTATTTGAACTAGAACCCGAGAACCCTGGTGCTTATGTACTCTTATCCAACATCTATGCCGGTGCTGGAAATTGGGACAAAGTAGCATCGATAAGAACTTTTTTAAATGATCAAGGAATGAAGAAAGTTCCTGGTTGTACCTCCATTGAGATTGATAGAGTAGTCCACGAGTTTCTTGTTAGTGATAAAACACATCAGCAAAGCAACGAGATTTATAAAATGTTGGATGAAGTCGATAGGCTATTGGAAATGGCTGGCCATGTTCCAGATACATCAGAGGTACATTATGAAATGGATGAGGAGTGGAAGGAAGAAAAACTAAATCAACACAGCGAGAAGTTGGCGATTGCCTTTGGATTGATCAGCACAAAGCCAGGGACAACTCTGAGAATTGTTAAGAACCTTAGAGTGTGTGGTAATTGTCATGAAGCCACGAAGATGATATCGAAGATATTTAACAGGGAGATCATTGCAAGAGACAGGAATCGATTTCACCATTTCAAAAACAGTTCTTGCTCTTGTTTAGACTATTGGTGAACTGATAAAGATCAAGCAGAGTGGATGGCTAAGTTTATAGCCAGAATGCTCCCAAGGTACTATCAGTAGTTATATACACAAATTTTGCCAAATACTTCTTTAAATTCATGACTTTCTAACAATGAGTCAAAAGATTTATGATTTATAGTTACACAAATTTCTAGACTTATTTTATACTACTCTCTCCGTTTAAAAAAGAATGACTTCTTTTTCTTTTTTAGTCAGTTTAAAAAAGAATGACATATTTCTTTTTTTTGTAACAACTTTCCACGTGGCGGCATGTTTAAGGCCACAAGATTAAAGGATAATTTTGTACATTTGATATAACTTTAATTTAGAACCACATGATCAAAAGTTTTTTTTTATTTTTTTAAACTTCGTTTCAAGTCAAACTATATCATTCTTTGTAAAACGGAGGGAGTATAAGTTTCAAAAGTTCTTTTAATAATAGTACATAAATTGAGACACAAAAAGTACTCCCTCCGTTTAAAAAAGAATGACCCTATTTCCTTTTTAGTCTGTTTAAAAAAGAATGACCCTTTTCCTTTTTTGGCAACACTTCAACTTTAACTTTTCACATGGCATGTTTAAGACCACAAGATTAAAGGGTATTTTGTTACATTTGACATAACTTTAAATTAAAACCACAATATTAAAAAGTCTTCTCTCTTTTCTTAAACTCCGTTCTAAGTCAAACTAGGTCAATCTTTTTTAAATAGAGGGAGTATATGCATATTTACCTCATGTGATAAAAGATCATTGAGTAATCTTATAATGTGACAAGAAGCAACAAGTATTGGTGGTTCAGTTGCTACCCAATCAAATACATCTTTAGTTGCTAATTTCCCATTGCTAACCAAGAAGTAGTTGTTAGCAATATGTAAGCACTTGTTAAAATTCCATTCTTCATATATTGCTCCATTTTTGGTACTTTCTTTCCATAATACCATTTTGCCTCTTGAAAGTAACCCCTTACTATCTTTTTCATCTGAAAAAATAAATAAAGTATTTGGAAAATTAAAATGAGATAAGCTATAATAGAACTAGGGTTGTTCTTGGTTATGGTTAACAACCAAATCAAATCGTATTTCGAACCAAATCGATTAAAAAAAACTGATATTTGGTTTAGTTTGATTAGATTTGGTTTTTAAATTTTGAAAACCGATACTATTTGGTTTGGTTTTGGTTTTACTAAAAAACAACCGCAAAATAACTAATAAATCGAACCGATAAATTAAATATATAAATTTTAGAATTATTTATATATTATTCATAAGTAAATTAAAAATATTTTGTTAAATTTTTATTACCTTAAGTCTTTAACTTTACCATTTTCTCAAGCCTAATACTTTAGCCCAAGTATAACAATCTCAAATCAAAGTCCATCAAAATCCATTTTAGTCTTTACCCGTTGTAGTTCACATAAAATAGTCACACTTTCTCTTAAATGAATCACTTTGTTCGTCTAATATTGCTTAATTGCTTGACTGAACTGGCATTAACTTTTCTTTAAATTGTTCATGTACTTGGTGTTTCTGTCTATCAAGATTCGTACGTCCTCAAAAAAATTATTACTTTCAAACCGAATAAACCAAAAAAACAGAACCAAACCGAACCAAACTGACAATAACCAAATCGATGGTTATTTTTTAAAATTGATTTGGTTTGGTTTTAGGAATTTAAAAAATCGATTAGATTGGTTTGGTTTTGATTTTAATCAATAACCGAACCACAAACACCCCAAATAAAACTAAGGTGGTTTAAAATCAAATCGGAATCGATAACTCGAATTGAATTTTTTTTATTGGTTATGAGTGTTGGGTTATTGGTTTATTAGCGGTTTTGATAACAATTTTATTTTTTTTTGTTATCGGGTTATTGGTTCTTAATGATTTGAGGTTTTTCTTAACGGGTTAACTGATAACCCAATAGTAAATTAAAATAATTATATCTATACCATTTTGTATATATAAAGTCCTTGACTTAGAATTTGGTTTCCTACTTTTATTTTTGGTAGTCTCAAACATTTGGTTATTCTACAATGTAAAAATGTTTGCTTTTGAACAAGATGTAACTTGGAAAACTCACGTGCATAATTTATTTGATTTGTCACCTTCTTTCTAAGTGATTTTCGATTTTTTTTTTTGTCAAATCTTAGCGGTTATTATTGATAATCAATTTTAGTAGTATATGTTATTTGCTACTCCTTTAATAAAATTAAGTACCTCATTTATGGAATAATTGACTAGAAATGACTTGTTTTCATTTGCCAACTCTTTCTCAATTTCATCATAAACATCTAGAAGATCACGGTAAATAATCTTCATATATAATGGTAACTGTTCTGAAGCATCAATATTCCACCTACATAAGAACAATTATAAAAATGTTGTCAGCTATCAATATATATAGGAAAAATGCACAAGTACCCTCTTAACCTATGCCCGAAATCGCAGAGACATACTTATACTATACTAAGGTCCTATTACCCCTGAACTTATTTTATAAGTAATATTCTACCCCTTTTCGGCCTACGTGTCACTAGCTTGAAATAAAAAGTCAACAAGTGTTGGGCCCACAAAATTGTGCCACGTAGACCGAAAAGTGGTAGAATATTATTAATAAAATAAGTTCAGGAGGTAAAATGACCTTAGTATAGTATAAGTGTGTCTCTGAAATTTCGAACATAGATTGAAGGGGTACTTGTGCATTATACATAACATAACATAACAAAAAAAAATTATTACCTTTCAATTGCCTGAGTGAATAGAGTAAGTTCATCTAGTTTCCCATAAATATCATATGTGTCATCAATAATTGAAATGAAGAATGAAATTTTTGTCAACATTTTCCTTGCAACGCTATACTGAGGCTCAAAATAGGTGCCTAAACACCAAAAGTAACACTCTACCAATCTGTCTCTTGCATAAGGTAATGTGTTCACTATTTCCATCTTTTTCCACCACCTACAACAAATTGTACATGTGTTTCGTCAGTAGGCGCGCTTAATTGATATATAAAAGAAAAGAATATTTACTTAAAGAGAGAAGACATAGAGTGACATCTGAATAAGTTGTTCTGAATTTTCAAAAAGACATGATCTTAACTATGTAAACATCCTATTACCATCAAAACAATCTTGAACTGATATTATTACATCACTTTTTATATTACTTCAAAATTGTTTAGGGGTAATAGAACGTCCGCATAGTTAATGTGTTTGTTTGAGAATTCGAGACAACTTCAGATATCCTCTTATATAAATTTGAAGTTGGAACATATAGTATAAAGACTCCTCAAGTAAGTATTTTAACTTTTCACCAAATGTTAAGATATACCTTGTCATATCAGATAGCTCCTTTTTATGCAATGTTTGCAAGATGTTGAAGTCTAATTTGGCAAAGTTTAGTAAGACTTTATTGTGATTTTGATTTTGTTGGTAAAATGATATGTATTTTCTTATTTCTACCCTCACAATGCCATCTTTAATTGGAAACTTGAGTGCATTTGTGATTTGTTGTGCAAGTTGGGAGTTGCTCAATTTAGGCAAAATTAGTTTCAATTGAGTAATGGTGAAATTTAGTGCTTCATCAAGAATTTGTTCTCCATATACTCTGAATTGTGCTGCCTCATATAAACTCAAATTTCCTTCTACATCCTTAACCAATTCTTCCTTGAAATTTCCTTGGTCATTGGTGAACTTCATAAATGCATCTGCTTCAAATTATATAAACATTATGTGCAAGGAAAAAATGTACTAATTATAAGTTTGTTTGTTTTTGTGTTTTTTGTTAATAAGAAGAAAATCTCAATTATCCCACGAACAATTAGGTATATAATATAAGCAAATACTATGATACCGGACCTGAATCCCCACCCTTTAGCAAGGATATGCATACTTCGAGTATGGGTCAGGATCAGGTCTTGGGTTGGATCTCGAGTTAAGATAAGGGGTGAGGAGTCAAGTCCTGGGTTGGGGTTGTGGGTCAGGAGTCAGGCATGGCCAAGCTCATGAGTTGATGTTAGGTCTTGGTCAGGGTTGAGAGTTGAGTCCAAGGACCCGACTCCCTACCGGATATCAACTTCCCACTACCAATTAATATTGACTCAATACCCTAGATTAGATCTCAATTTGGAACTCAACTCTCGATCCTGACCTCAATCTGCGACCCAAATCCTGACTCCTAACCCCGACCTTGACCCAAGAGTCGAGTCCAATCTTGAGTTGAGATTGGTTTGCATGTCACGACTCCAAGTTGATTTTTGGGTCTCAAGGTAGGGGTTGGATGGTGAGGTTGAAAGAACCTTTTGATTTTTTTTTCTTCTAAATTTGAATGATACTTACCACATGAGACATAATGACCTTGTTGCCTAAGTAATCGAAAACATAGAGCAATAGCATGAAGATCACCACTCCAATGTTCTTCATAACGAGTGTACATGTAACTCAATGATTCATCAATCTCACTTTCAAAATGATAAGCTAAACCAAGACATTGAATTGTGTTGATGAGTTCAAGTTTTTCCAAAGAATTTGAAAGAGTCATCACTAGCATCTTTCTCACTACTTCTTTTAAGTCTTCATGTTGCTTCTCTTCCCCTTCATTGACTCCCTATTTAAAAATTAATACATTAGTCATCATATGAATATTTTTTTCGTATATCGATGGTATAAAAAATATTTATTTACCGGAAGATCAGCATAAGCAAGAAAATGGTCACCCCATACAGTAGGATGATGACTACCAGAGCGACGTGTAATTATAACCTCATGATCCGTTGCAACGGTTTTTGTGCACAACTCCATTTTTCACAAAAGCTGTTTGGTAAAGGAAATAAATGAACCAAAATTTGAACAATCAAAAACTTTGTATAGATAAAAGTATAATGCATAATAAATTGACAATATTGTGGAGAAAAGTATTACTACCAAATAGTAGTATAATGCATGTTAAAAATCAAAATAATAAAAACAGGCATACCTCTATTGCCAAGTTGCAAATTAATAAAGTTTTTTTCCAACTTACTAATACACAATGAAGCATGATGACTCAATTCCTATTTATAATGATCTAGAACATGCATGTGGAGATATTATTGATGATGATATAGAGGTTTTACAAATTGACAATATTGTGGGGTACATCTACATATTTAGGCTCAATCCTATTTGTGAATACTCTCCTCTTTATTTTTAGGAAAAATTACTTCAAATGATACCTTTTAATAAATAATTATTAATTTTAGCGATAATTTTAATTTATTATCATTTATAGCAACACTATGTTAAATCTGCAATATGTATCAGAAGTGAATTATGTATGCAATAAATATGTATTATAACTATTTTTAAAAATATGTTATGTTTGTTTAGTAAGAAATTGACACATTGTATTATAAGTGTATTAAAACGTGTGATAAATATATTAATCATCAATAAAATTTTTATTATATGTGAATAATAAATTGTTCTTTGTAATATTATTAAAACTGTATTATAATATATTAAAAGTGATCAAATAAAAAAATATTACTATAAATGGTAAATATTTTCTTACGATAATATATTTGAACTGAGGCTGACCAAGTTGTTGGGCATGAGGCTAAATCAGGCCCAACAGTATATCTATAGATTTGCTTGAGATTCAGATTGAGCGAGTAGCCACGTGACAAAGGGTTAAAAGAATTGTAGATTGCGTCTTCACACTTTGTTTGGATGGTTATTAGTTATTATCTATTGTATTATATTGTTAGTTTAAATACGATGTTTATTTTGATTGTTATTTAAATTTTATCGTTTAAATGTATTATTGATTCCGTCGTTATCTTAATATTTTGTTCTCATTTTATCTTTACTCGTTATTTAATATAATTCTATTTTATCTTTTACCCTACTTTTTCACAATAGTTCCACCTCGTGCCCTAATTTTCTTGCAAGTTTATCATGAAATTACGGATGCGTGATATTATGTAACAACAGAGAACGATACAATCTATTCAAATATTGTATTCACTGAGACAATACAGTATGATATAATACAACACAACAGTACAATACGATTATAAAACAATACATAACAACCATTCAATTATTTTTTTTGGGTAATACCTAAATAGGAATTAGGTAATGTTAATATTAGATATACTCTAAATATACTTAATTAGGCCTATTTGAAAGAGTTTTGCCTTGCTGTTTTGAGAATAGTTTTGTCAGCTACAACAAAATATGCCATCCCAGCAGCTGTTGAGACAATAAGAGCTTTAGCAGTTGGATTTAGATATATTTCATAAACATTTGAGACATCATATATGTTCGGTACGACGAAAAATATTTATAAAATAATAATTCATTTTCTAGTGTTTGGTAAGTATTTTTCAACAATAATAACAACGTATCCTAATATATCGGTGGGGGATATGGAGGGTATTAGTGCATACGCAATCTTCTTTCTATCTTGTGAAACTATTTTCGAAAGATAGATTCTTATCTCAAGTAAAATATACCAAAAACAAAAATGAGAGGAAAGATAGTAAGAACGATGTAATATTAAAATAAAGGAGATCAGAAGGAACAATAGCAACAACAGATAATATTACTAGTAAAAAATCACTATGATATGTTTGATTGAAATAGTGAGCAAAGAAAAAATATCTTGTTGGTATTCCCAATATTTCAATGAGCTATTTTCCACCATGCATTTTCCTAATGAGGTGGTTCCGTGGAAATAAAACTAAAAATAATCATATTCTATTACAAAAAAAATTCTTTTTTTTTCACTCGATGTCTGGTTATCCATATTAGAACTAGATTAAATCCGGATGCGCGCCGAAAAGTCACACATTAAAAGATAAAATGTCCCTAATAAAGATGACTCCGTAAAATTTCATTAATATATTCACGATGAGAAAAATCTTAATTTCTATTAGTGTATGCTATGATAACCGAATAAAAAAAAGCATATAATAATAAAATAAAAATAAAAAGATAACAGGAGAGTAATAATAGTAATACTAACAAGTGGAATTGAAATATGTGTACTACCCTAATTAAAAAACACTCGACTATTTACTATCCTAATCCTCGACCAAAAGAAGGGTACCATTTTTCAATTAGAAATAATAACTATCAACACTCGACTACTTACTACGCTAGAAATATGTATATATAAATAGTGTAAATCTTACTATTGGAATGGCAGTAGCAACAGATGCAACAACAGCTGCTTTTGCTCCAGCTACTACTCCTTCTGCATTTGCAATCATTTTAAAAAATAAAATTAAACATATAATTAAAAAAATAATTTTTTTTATTGAGGTACAAGCAATAAAGGGGAATGTACCATAAGAGCAACGCTTAGCCATAGCTAGTTTTTGATCCATTGAAGCTAAACTCACATTCTTGGCCATTTTAATTTTGTATAAAAATAATTATACAAATAATAATAATAATATGATAATGCTTCTTAATTTATCAAGAAATTGATGATTTTGTGAGTGAAGTAAAGAATGAAATGTTTATTTATAGGCATTTTGGACAAAAATGTTTGATGGTTTTGTCTAATTTCCAATGTCTCAAGTCACATGTTTTTAGAATAAAGTTATTAATATTATTATATTGTGACTTTGAATAAAGTTTTTTATATTATTATATTTTAAGTTTTGGTAGTATTATATATATTAATGTATTTGTAGATTATCCAAGTTCTTGCTGTGGTCGGTTCATTTGATTTTTGTTTGTTGGTACATGAATATATGGATTTTTTTTTTTTAAAAAAAAAAAGCTCAATACTTATCGACTCTTAAATTTGTCAAAATATTTTATTTAAATATTTAAAATAAACTTTGTTTCAATTAAACTTATAATAAAGCTAAGTATTTCCAATTACATACTTTCGATTCAAAATTTAAACATTTTTTTTATATATATATTCCCATTCTACTATAAAGTAGCTAAATATCGCATAAAATAGGTTATTTTCTTTTGTTATACGTATCTAACTATATAATTGACAAATGAAAACACACATAGTGATTCTATATCTAAATTCACATAAAGATTTAAATAGTTTAATTCTCGTATTATAAATGACTTTTATCGTATCAAAACGGATATATGAAATCAAGGAGATAAGTTGGTTCCATAGTTTGTATTTTGGATAGTGCAACTGGTTTTGGGAGTCTTAGGATAAAAAAAGCACTTTCAAAAAGCTAAAAGCCCAAAACAATGGGTAAGGATAGTCTTATTAAGTACTGTGGGATCAGATAATGTTTGGTAAAAAAAAAAAAAAAAACTTTTTCCGTCTTAATTCATATGACATTATTTGATTTGATATAATTTAATAATATTTAAGGAGTAAGTAGTTTCTATTCACAGTATAGCAAACTAAGATTTAATTTAGAAACTATATGAAAACCATGCTAGTTATCATTCCATTAAATCTTTCTGGGATTAAATCAATTAAAGGGTATTTTACTTTACTCCATACATGAAAAATACTATTTGTGTCCTTTTTCAAGAATCTCTTTCACAGTTCCATTGCAACACAAAATTAAACAAACAAAACATAAAGGGAGGGGGGGGGGGGGGTTGACTACCATGTATACTACTACAATTTGGAATATGAAATTCACTTAGATTTTCCTTTATTTGAAGGTCCTTTTGTTGATGATTTCTTGTAAGGTGACTTCCTTGCCTTCAATTTGTTATCGGTTGACGATGACTTCCCTCCTTGGCTTCTTCCTTTCTTATCTTTTTTCACATTGTACATGTTAACAGCCTACAGTATAAGGTGAAAAATTTGCACTAATTAGCGCGTAGAAATCTCGGAGGATGAAATGATAAGAGATGTATATATGCATAAGAGATGTATATATACCTTTTGCACATTGAGTATCTCATGAGAGTTCTTGGCCATGAATTTGTTTAGGACCTTTTCGGTTTGTTGTCTCTCTAATGATCCCATTCCTGATCCTTCCGCAACTGGTAGGAACTGGTTGTGGATAGGAGTGAAGTGGACTTAGAATTGTACAATCGAGGTCAGAACTAAGCAAAGTTATGTATGTAGTTTTTGTAGAGTACAAACCTTTCGATACTTCTTGTCATGTTTTGGGGGCTTTTCACCAGGCAGTTTCTTGTCAAATTTTCCGCCACTAGCTGTTGCATTTGCTGCCATTCCAGCAACATTTCCGAGTTCATCCTTGCTAATTTTCCTTGGTGCAGCTTGTGATCCTGTTATAGGCAGTGCTGTGGCAGCAAGCTGAACGTGACTGCAAAGCAAGAAATGGAGTGTGAGGCACATGTTTTTCACTGATGTGGCCAACTAATGTATGCTAATACACCATAGTGAGGAATTTCAAGAAGTCGAGGGCAAAGAAACAGAAAGAGGGCATCGCCAAATCAGCCGCAAAGGGAACTCACAAACAAAAAAACTTGTGTTGTTTTGATTCGTTCACTAATGTTGTGAATTCTCTTTGGATCAACTCACAAAACAAACACTAAGATTTGCTGGAATCGATCGGAAACGATTAGGTGACTAGACATACTTTTGGGGTAAATTAAAGAGACTCTTTCAACAGGATCTACGTTTTTCTCCAACATTGACTACGCATTCTTGTGTAAAAGATAATAGTTTCATGCAGAGGCTTAAAGCTCTGTAACTTATAACTTATAAGTCATGAAAAATCCTCTCCTTCTAGAATGATGATAAACTTAGTCACTGTTGCATCCAATATATTTGAGAAAACATTAAACAAATTGTAAAACAACAAATATGATAAGGATTTGTAAGCACTTAGAATAAGTACAAGGAGGTTCTCTCTTTGGGGGAGTAAAAATTTTAACCACCGCGCTTATCAAAATAAATCACTAAGAAAAAGTTAGATGCAAACTTCAAGGCGGAATTTAGCAACTGATACAAACAAGGCTTGATGGTTTTCCTGAATGAAATCTGCTAACCAATGCAACAATTCAACAGCTAGTCTAAACTGGATTTTTTTTTAAAAACGGATTTGATACATGAGCAAAAAAACTAATAAATCCCTCATAGATGGCAGGAATTATTAAAGAATTAAAAACGTTTTGGCAGAAAAACTTGAGAAGTTTAGAAGAACAAGACCTTGGCAAGGCACCAGCTTTTGCAGCTTCCTTCAAGTTACTATATCGGTTTTTCTCTTGTTTTTCTACTCTTTTCTTCTTTTCTTCTTGTCTCTGAGCAAACGGATCTTGACCAGGCTCTGAAAAAACAAACAGGGAGATGACATTCAGAACAATAACAAAATGCTAATGCAGATATGTTCTTCCCTTCATTGACAAATTCAAGTTGCTTTCCTATAGTTATCATCATGAGGACTTGATTGATATAAGAGAGTATAATCGAAATCACTATCCATTGAGAACTGAAATCTGAACTTCGACTTCAAGACATACATTTATTTTAGGATCTTATGACCCTTTGAATCCTATCATTCAAAATCCTTACAGTTGAGAGCTTGAGACATATAAGAAAAATTGAGTATTGCAGGAGTCGAGAATGAAAGTTCTCTTATTTACCATCAGTTGCCTTGGCATCAATGATTGGCACATCTTTGTCATCATTTACACGATCGTAGCCATGTCTGCGCTTCCATGAACCAGTTTGGTCATCAAACACCACCTTGTCTTTCTTACGGTTTTGAATACCTGTAAGACAATTTTTTCAAAAATTAAGAACACAATGAAGGTCATTTAAGTCAAGAATTATCTATTCTAAAACCCATAAACTATTAACATGGTACCTTTCTTCTTGGCAAACACTTCCCATTTTGTTGGAGGTTTAGGCCTTGGAAGCTGAAACAATCAAATCATAATTAGCACTAAAAGGAGCAGACAGATTTAACAGATAAAGCCACAGTAAAGAAGATCTCTTTTCCACTATGCATATCTAGAATATAGGGGGCGGGAGGAAGGGAGGCATCTAAGCATTCTATATAACAAAAGTTTAATAACAGGATCGGTGAAAGAAATTCCTTAAAATATGAAATAAACAAACTTAGGATCAGAGTATATTATAAATGTTACTACATCGACCATTGTACTATAATTTCGGGAAGAAACAAATAAAGTTTTAAAGTCATCAGGAGAATTGGCAAAATAATTTCTTGCCACATTATGTCGATCACGACCACATAACTTCTCAATTATGAAGGTAAAAATCTTCGTAAGCACTTTGCCCCTGTGCTCACTGTAGTAAATTGTATTATCATAGATTATGCTGTATATCAGATTAAATTCACATTTGAAGCTAGAGTCACACAATTCTCAAAAGAAATAATGAGATTCGACTATTCTTTATCAGAAACAGAAAACTTGTTCAGGCAAAGGAGTTAACAAACAAAGACCTCATTGGAAAATCAGATCCTTTCACTGTATTATATGTATGCCCTCTACGAGACAGAATGAAGCAGAGCAAAATAATTGTAAGTTAATCATCTGTTTCCATGGAAAAGTTTCTTTAATTCATTTGATCAAATTAAGATTAAAGTAACATTCTTCCTTTCAGAACAATGACTTAAACCCAATTTGGAATGAGCCACAATAGAAAACAGATCAGTTGTTTCAAATACCATGACTGAGCAGAAAAATGAGTTTGTTGTTGCAAACACATGCTCTACCACTACTCTTGGAATTGATATGAAAAACACACAATTCTTGTGCAAAAAATAGAAATGAGGTCTTACAGGCTTCTCTCTAGGCAATCTCGTAGTTGGTTGAGGCAACTGGACTAGAGGACCATCAGGGCTTTCTGTTGAAGGTAAGTTGAAGAGAGCATCTGCAATAGCTTGCACTAACTTGGTCCCCTCCTGTAGACACTCCTTCACCAACTCCTCCCTACATATTTAGAACAAGAATATATGATGAATAAAGGAAATTCGTTGAGTGTCCTTATCATTGTAACTTAGTCAAAACATCAACTTGAGCTAACATTGTTAATTGTGAGCTAGTTCCCTATCCCCATGACTTAATCTATAGAGACAACTTTTTCTTGAATCAGGCAACATAGCTAAAATACAACAGAACTTTAGCAAAAATTGTCAAACAGTGGAAAGAGAATACTGTAAATACTTCCCAAGTTTCCACCTTTTTTCGAGTAACAAAAGAAGCATTGACAACACAATTTCGAGTAACAAAAAAAGCATTGACAACACCATAGATGTTAAAGAAGGGTACTTTTCAAGAATATAGCTAAACCAGTTTAATCCAACTAGGTATCACTTAAACAGACACTTTACTTCCATCTACTATATTCTCAGCTAAATCTTCGCCGATTCCCAGCGATATTTAACTCTTTTGACAATTTCAGGTCTACCCCTTCACCCCAAGATAACTCATAAATCAAAAACAACAACATAACTTGAGCAAAAATCACCCAAATAGTTGAAGACCATACTCTAAAATCCTTCCAAGGTTCCATCTTTTCGAGTTAGAACTAAGAAGCATAATAATTTCCAACAACAACACAGCTAGGTATCACTTAACACATACACTTCACTTTCATCTATTATATTCTAAGCTAAATCTGCACTAATGTCTAATTCCCATATGATTTTTCAATCTTTTGACAATTACCTGCGGTTTTAAGCTACCCCTTTACCCCAAATAGACATTAACAACACATCCTGATCAAAAATCGTCCGAAACAGGAAGAGAATACACTAAAGACTCTACCTTTTTTAGCAGAAATCAATACATGTTAAAAAAAAGGGTACTTTTTAAGAAACTCAACCTGGAAGAAGGTGTAGATGCAAAACTGTGATGTGGGTATGAAGCCATAAGATTACCCACATCCAATTCATATGATTCTTGAGCCATCTCCATTTTTTTTTCTACAGAAAAACTTAAGGAGAGTGGCGAGAAGGGTTTAAGGATTTGGGGGCTGAGTTTTTAAGACAAAGTGATGGGTATAAAATGCAAATAGGTCAAACCTAATAGCCCCTTTCTAATTATTTCGTTCGTTTCGTGATATTATTTTAATTTTAAGTCTTAATTTCATACCTTAATTATAATTTTTTTTAAATAAAAAGCGTGTGAATTCAGAATAGCCAGACTCCGAAAAAAATCAATGATTGTTATATAAAAACTTAAATAAATTCAATAAAAATATGTATATCTTTTATATATCAAATTAGTTAAACAAAAATAATATTTTCTTTTTATTGTTGTCATCATAATTGACATTTCAAAATATTTATAGAAAAAGTTAGATTAAAAAAAGAAGATTTATACTGATTGTTAGTTTGATTAATATTTTGTTCGTGATTCGTTTAAATATAATTAGATTAGGAATTTATGTCTTTTAAATATATGAAACAAAAAAAGAATCCACATTTCAAGCTTAAGTAAATTGGAGTGTCAATAAGACTACTCCTCATGTATGAAAAAATCCTTGTATAGGAAGCGTTTGTTTCGACCGATCCTATACGGAGCTACTCTTCGGATATGAAAAAATTCTTGATAGGAAGCGTTTGTTTCAATGGACCCTATACGGAGCTACTCCTCAGGTATGAAAAAATCCTTGATAGGAAGCGTTTGTTTCAATGAATCCTATACGGAGCGAATTCAGATTAATCGTGCTTCAATACGGATACTTGACATAGGGGAAACCAAAACCAAATATAAAATAAAAATTAGAGTGTTAAAATGAGACCTTATGTTAACCTCAATAAAAAGCCAAAACTCAAAATATTAGCATACATTACACAAAAACAAAGCATTTTTCCAGTAAGAACAAGCAACAAACTTTAACTACAAACATAGTATAGTTAGTAGTACTATTCAAAATTAACAAAAGTGAAGGTTAAACTTCCAGGAAGTCATCAATCTGAACTAGAACCCGAGCTTGAACATCGATGAGATCATCACCAACGTGTTTTTGGAGAACGGAGATGTGAAAAACTGGATGAATCTTGCTTTCAGTTTGGTAGTTCAACCTTATACGCCACTGTCCCGATCATTTCAAGAACTCTGAAGGGTCCATAGTGCCTGGATGAAAGTGTATACATGCTCCGCGTAGCTACTGAAGTCTAGCAATAAGCTTAGAATCATAAATCATCTTCACACGATTCTGTGCTGCTGCAATCTTTTCCCTAGCATCCTTAACAACATGATCTCGAGCTAGCAACAGTTGTTCCACTGACTCTAGTTTCGCTGTGCCTGAGACAAGGATGGACAGAGCAACAAGGATGTGACAGAGCAACAAAGTGAGCATATTTAGATAAGCGATCCACCACAACCAGAACAGTTGTTTTTCCCTTCGAATTTGGAAGTTCATACATCGATATGTCCTCCCAAATTCGATTAGGAATAGGAAGACGCTGAAGAACAACAGCTGGAGAAAGATTCTCGACTATATGTTTTTGACAAACATCACAACAAAGAGGTTAAATGATCCTCATGACACTTACTATAAACGAAAACTTCATCACAGAAAACCAAAACGAATTCTCAGAGATGATCTTTGAGTATTACCTCATTGATAAGAGACTCGAAGGCAGATGAAGTAGTTGTAACGTCACGTAACATAACCAAGAACTCATAATGTCCATTACATGTTTTAAAATTTGCTTCCTCAGCATCAGTAGGATGAACTATTAAAGCTACTTGAAACTTCAACAAGCCAAAAATTAAAATATACTTTTTGTTGAATTTGATATATCCATTGAAGAAGATAGCATTCTTATCTACACAAAAATAGACGTAACTTCAAAATTCGAAGAAGAATATAATGCAGCACACTACAAGCAACAAACTCGATCTACGAACAAAAAAGCTGTCCAGTGCACTAAGCTCCCCCACTATGTGCAAATCGGGGTAAGAGCCGGACCACAATGATCAATACTTCCACATCTAAAACTAGAGGTGAATCTAGGATTTCTAGAACATATGCAACACGCAACCTTAGCTGCATTGCTGCAAGCGGTTGTTTCCGTAACTCGAATCAAAGGTAAATCTAGCATTTCTAGAATATGAGTACACCACTAAAAAAAAATTAAAAAATGATCTAAGCGAACCAAGTGCAGCATTTAGTCTTCTTATAGTCAACAAATAATATTATACTAATTTTAAAAAATCTATGCATAAAATATTAGTTTTACAAAGAGATTGTTCACGTGCCCGTTATTTTGGCTTTGTTGGTCACATGGAGATTTATCTATCCATTTCAAAGTTGATTAGCAAACAACTATCCAAAAGTTCTAAATTAAAAACACTGATACAACAACAAAAAAGACATAATCACATAAAAAAAATACAAACATTAGTCTTTTGTCCAAAGGTTATGATATATTTTTTCTTTCTTTTTTGTCTTTACCCTCATGTGATGGGATGGTTAGTTCATTTACTTTTACTTTTAGTCTTTTGTCCAAAAGTCTATCAAAAATAGTTTTGATGGCTCATTTACTCTTATGATTGAAAAATATACTAACTAAATTATACAAACAATAAGTTGCCCTTACAAATTCCATTTTGACTTTGCCATCTATGGTATATAACAATAATACATGCTAATATTTCTAATGAGTTTTGAAATAAAAACCTAGGAGACGTTATGATGTGTGTCATTTTATTTTTTAAATTCTTCTATATATTATTTAACAATCCCAGAGGAGGAACTAGATTTTCATATTTTTTTCGTTTCAATTTTCTATCCGGTTGGTGCATAGGTTCAAAACTCCGAGGAGTATGAGTCCGTCCCTCTACCCTCCTCCCAACTCAGGCAACACGCTCTGCTCGTGGCAGAAGCTTGCAGCAGGGTTCGAAACCCCAACTTGTACAGTATCCAACCATCACATGCCACGTCGAAATCTCACACACACACACACAAAAAAAAGGAAAGAGGAGGGGGGGGGGGGGGGGGGGAGTCTGATCATGTCTAGAAAGAGGATTCTATTAGTCCAAAAATGAGTCAACATTCATGAAAATGGCAGATACATAGTTTCTCTCTAAAATTGTGCCAGTGATATGAAGGAAGCCATTGTCCACTAATCTTTTGATGTGATGACCAACAATCCCAATGCACCTATCAATATATACTGCAATAAGAAGAAAGGAGAAAAAGAGTAACATTAGAATTTCATTGCACATAGATAGTTAACCTTATAAAACACTAATGTAAAAGCAGAATTAGAAGTTTGATAGACAACAAACCTTGATTATTGGTTTTTCGGTCATGATTATCGTTACCCAACCAACATAAGGCAAGAACCTGAAATTAACAAGCAAGTCGTTCAGCATTCAAGGAACAAATAGGTAACACGCAAAGGGGGGCTGAATACGATAACATATTCTGAATATACTCTCACAAGTGGGGTCTGGGGAGGGTGGGGCGTATGTAGACCTTACCCCTACCTTTTTGAGGTAGAGAGGGTGTTTCCGATAGACACTCGCTTCAAGACAACATTTTCCAGAACAGGTTTGAAAGCTATGATGGAAATATTGAAGAAAGAGAAGTACTGACAATAAAAGTAGTACTACAAAAACAATGAAAAAAAGGAGAGATAGAGGAGTGAAAACTTCAATTCTTTCTGGAGTGTCAACAGGTTCATGAAACTCCCCTAGCATGGAAATAGTAGCATAAAAAATGATAACTTTACTTTACGTGGAGGATTTTCCAACGGAAAATGATTAACAATATGAATTCTGCAAATTTATAATGGATTAGTTGTTGGAGTTTGCAATATTGCATAGAGTAGAACCCAAAAGAAGTGGTGCATATTCAAATAAGATAAAGCATAGAAGGGAGCACCAAGTTCGCCAACCTAGGCAACACCACTGGAAGACCTCACAAACTAACTATTGCTGATAGAATGAGAAACCAAAGATCTAAAGAGCATATCTAACTGTCAACTCACCCAACAGCTCTCCCCATGATGTGATGACGTTGCAGCCAGAGTTGACCTTGAGCATATAGAAGTCTGTCATCACCAAAGTTGTTGTCTCCTAAAGGTATGAATCATATACAACAAAGAAAATTAATAGTCATCATTGAGGACTAAGAACCATAAAACCTTGCTTAAGAATAATTAGGGGACAAGCAAGTAACAGAAGGCTTTTTCAGTTGATAAGTACAAACAAACAGAGCAGAGAGATTATTGTCTGAAGTAAAACTTTTTCATTAGATGGAAAACTATGAAATGATTGATGTGCACCTTATGAATTGTTATAAATTTATGATAACCGATTCTCAATGCAGAGAGAGAGGGAGAGAAAGAGAGAGGAAGGGATCTATACAACACATCCTTGACTTCTAACCTAATATGCATCATAAAATTACCTTTTGTAAGGACGTTAACTTCTCCAGTGTCTTTGCGCTCGTGAACCTATAACGGGAAACATAAAGAAGTAATGGTGGTTAGTTTACCCAAGAGGAAGGAAAAAGTGGACAGAAAGCAAATGTAGGATGCAACCAAAATTAGTTAAGTACAGGAAACACGTGCCTTCTTATCATATCATTATTCAATAATATTTTAATTTCTGTTCCCTTTTCATTCAGATGGTTGGTACTTGGGTTGGGTTTGGAAGTAAATACAACAAAGTTGTATTACAAATTGAATTACCACGTGCAGAAAATGATACAGGAAGTTGCTGATAATATTTGTGAAATTTATTGTCTATTCTCGGTTAGACTCATCAGCGGTACGAATCCAGAATTTACTTTTTACGTATGTACTTCTCTCAATTATCAAGGAAGAGAGGAATGGCAAATCATCAGCCAGGCTCCAAACCAAGCCTGCTCTGATTGGTTGCGTACCCTAATCTAGTTAAGGAAAGAGGGTCATTCTATCACTTTATCACTTCAGAATGTGCTTTCATTTATCAGTCCCTTATATCCTTCTTTTCCTTTACAAATATTGATAATTAATTGCACATTCCTTGTTTTACTACCAGTGCACAGAAACATTAGATGCAGGCAACACAACCAGATGAAAGAAAATTTGGTACAGAGAGAAAACTTCCCAACATACCTTTATTACTCTATGAACAATTGGAATTTCACGTCCCTGTGCAACAAAAAAAATGCCATCAGCATTAGTAAATTTCGAAGTCAATATAAATGACAGTATAAATTTCAGGAAGATGATTTTGACAGATTGAAGTCCAATCATAAAATAGATGCTACTAGTATTTATGAGCAAAACTAAATGGGGTCTATTCAATGAAACATTTTTTATTCCTTCTAGAGCTCTGTACACACACACACACACCTGTGTGCCAAAACAGAATTGATTATTAGCAAAATAATATGTGCCTAATCCTGTTGCTGTGGACGAAATAGAATTGTGAAAAGGTGCCAAGCTGTTTCTAGGGGAACATAAATAACTCCCAAGTGGAATACAAAGAAATATTGTTTATCGTGTATGTTTATCTTCTCAAAAGCCAAAGTAACTCGAGCAGAAAACAGGTAAAACAGAAGATGCTGATAAGCACTACTTACATCAACATTAAACACAACAATTTCTCCCGCACGAATAGGATCCTTACTCATATGCAAGAAAAGAATGTCACCCTGCAAGAAAGCAGACGATGTTTTCAGTAATACAGAGTCGAAAGAGCAACTAAAACTCCACGAAAGAAGTATTTCTACTTCTCACTATAGTGTAAAACGAAAAGAAAAGGAATTCAGGAGAGTTTCTCCTCGATAGTAAGAAAGATACCAGGATCATACTGTCACTGACACATGAAAGGCGTCCTTTGCACAACCTTAGATATAGGAAGGCTCATTATTTATTTCAAATAATAACAAGTTGCTACTGAAACCAGAAACCCTGAAGTCTATTCAGCAATAAGCCAAATACAAGAAGATATATCTAGCATAGATTATGCATATTTAGATGATAAACAAGATAGTTAAACCAAAACTTTTTTTGAACTCCCTTTCTTTAGTTTCATATCCTAATATTCTCTAGTATTTAACCTCTAGTAAAGAATCTTAAGCAAAAGGATAAACAAACAGAGTAGCACACAGCAAAAGAAGTAGAAACAGGTCCAGCTACAGTTAGCTGTTATCCATTTGTTTAGATGCCCTCTCCCATCCCCAAGTCCTCCTTTTTCTTTCTTGTGAAAAAGTTTCTTTAGCTCACCCTTTTAAAGCCAGGTTCCATACTTCCGGAGAGCACAACCACCACAGGTGACTCGCTGCCAGTTACACACATCAAAGCTTTCCATATTATAAGTGCTGACGTAACAATCATCCCTGAAAGTGATTATGTGAAGAAGGGTCAGAATAAAGAATATTAACTTTTACAAGTAAAGAACAAAATCCATCAACTTCCATTTTCATACTTTTTCACACATCAGAAGAAATGAATATAGATTTAACATTTCAAAATGAACTATTTTTTGCGAGCGAGGGGTAGAGAAAAATTTCAGAAAAAATCTGCATGTTAGGCTGTTCAGTGTTTGTTTGTAAAAAAATTGAACAACTCAGTTCTAATATCAATTCTTTCAAGAAGTGTGGGGTTGAACTGATTTTGCCCAAAAAAAAAGAAGAAGAAGCGCTCTAACGAATTCGAAACTATGGTTTTCAAATTGTTCAAAGACTCGGATACTCTATTCTTCAAAAAAAATTCAAGAAGTCAATTCTGAGTTGAAATATTTGAAAATTTGAGTCTGAAATTATTTCCCAAAGTAGTCAACTTTCATTTGGCAAAAGCAGCTAAAACAAACACTTCTTGAAAAGTTTGTAACTGAATTTCAAGTTCAATTCTTCAAATCAATGCCAACTAGATATTCCCTCTATCCCAGTCTAGAAGTCCAACTATTTCCTAGCTCGTATAATCTGCAACAAAGCCAAAACTAGACACTAAATCATTGAGAAGAGGATAGACATTCGCTTCAGCTTCCATCTGCATTAGTTCCATACATGCACTATTGCACATTTAATTATTTGAGAAGATGATTTTATAAGTTAATCATTTTTTCTTCATGGGCAATGTTAAGTTTCATAGTATCCTTACATGGAGATATAATTCAACCATGTCATTAACAATTAAGTTATTTCTTGCTTTTCAATGCCCCAAAAAAGAACTTCTAATATGCATAAAACAGTTCTCTTTTTGCTAACATTGACTAGAACAGATATCATGATTTGGGTATAAATTTTTCAGCTTTATAACATAAAATATGTGAACCTATAGATAATAAGTTAATAAGAGAACACAGCTATTTCATGCTCTATAATTCACCTCTAGACAATGACTACACAGTTGGATACTTCATTTCATATTATTTAAATAATTATATAAAGAAGAATAAGGTATAGGACTTCTTGTAGCCTAGTTCTGAGCAAACTGCACAACCCAAACAAGCAATAGTTCAAGACACAGTTAGCAACCACATAAATGCCACCTAACACGAAGCTACTTCAAAACTTCCATGGGATGTCTCAAACAAGCTTAAAAACCAACTGGACTTGGTCATTGGCCTTGAACTTAGCTCAAAAATCATAAATAAACATCTAAATTTGGTTTCTTTGGTACTAAAAGCACAACACTATAAATTTAAAATACACCATGAAACAATCCACCATTGATGTTTGCATCTAGGTAAGCAGCTCACAACACACCCTTTAGAGATGCGACCCTTCCCCAAACCCGCGTAAATGCAACACACCAGACTGTGCCTTTTTACCATGAAACAAACAAGACACAAAAGACATGTATCCTCACAAAAAGAAACCTAATCTATGTACTCCACCAAACACCTAAAGAGAGATTTTTTTTCGAAAAAACGTCAGCCTCTAGTCTGAAATCCCAATAAATTCATCAAAAAAATCCAAATCCTCATAAAATGAATTTTTCCAGAAATTAACAGCTAGCAAAAAAACAGTCAATTTATTCTAAATACTGAATCCATCAAAACGGGTCAACCCAAATGGGTCCATCAATTGATAAGTCCAAAACCCAAAAAAAAAATCATCAAAAACCCCAAATCCATGAAAAAATGAACGTTTTCCAGAATCTATCACTTCACATCCAGCAAAAAACCAGTCAATTCATTCTGAATACTGAATCCATCAAAACAGGTCAACCCAAATGGGTCACAACACACACAGCAGCACAATTAATTGATCAATTGATAATTCCAAAAACACACAGAACTGAATCAAAAAAAAAATAATCAAACCATCCATATATATACACAAGCTCAATGAATTGAACTGAATCAAAAGGACAAAAGATGAACACAAACCAAGACTGATTGCTTGAGTTACGAGTTGTCTGAACTGAATTGACTTTATCGAATCGATTTGCTCTCCGATCCATCCCATTTTTGCGTCTCTCTGTTTTCTTCTCTGTTTCTCCTTTTGGTCTGAAATCAATAAATCTTTGAGGGGCA
Source organism: Solanum sitiens (assembly GCA_016801875.1). Taxonomy (NCBI): domain Eukaryota; kingdom Viridiplantae; phylum Streptophyta; class Magnoliopsida; order Solanales; family Solanaceae; genus Solanum; species Solanum sitiens. Next base: position 3,131,651 of record JABWTJ010000081.1, read on the forward strand.
CAAAAGTGAAAGGGCTTTTCTATCTATATAGTGAAATATTTGGGGTGAGTTTTGAATTATAGTAAGTAATGGGGCTTTTTTGCAATATTTCCCAAATTAATAAGTGATTTACTCGAAAAAATAAAATAAAAGTACACATAAGTTTAAGTTATATTTGAACGCGCAATTTAGTTCAACATATACAAGTGAAAAAAAAGTTAATTTGAAAACTATCGAAAGATTAGTTCAACATATGATCGAATAAAAGGAAAAACGAATAGTGTACAGAATTCAAAATAAATTTAGATTGAAATGATGAAACGTTGTGGTAAGTGTTTTTAATTTGATGAATCTCATGTAATGCGAATTTGAATTACTTGGAAAACGAAAATAAATATATTATTAGCCAAATGCATAAACGACCCATAAAGTTTACTCTAATTTTCATTTTGACCCTTCAATTTTGGTTATTATCTAGTGACTAGTGTGACATCAATTGCTTCATATGTGACAAATTGGACCAATAAAATAAAAACATGTCAGCAAAGAAAATATTAAAAGACACCTCACAAAATGATACCTACCCCCACACCCTTTTTTTCTCCTCCTCCTTAATAGAAAACACCATTGTCTCCCGGAGACGGAATCGGAATTTTAATTCTTTTATTAATTTCGAATCTTATAAATCACGACTTTAAGTGGTAATAATTTTTTCTTGTCCAAGTCAATTTGCGCACATCTAAATTAAAAGTATACCTTTAAGTGATAATAATTTTTTTTTGTTTAGGATAGCTTGCACGCATCTAGATTAAACTTATGAATTTTTTTGGGTATGTTGTGCCTTAAGAGTTCCAATACTCGACCCCAACTTGTTTGGAATTGAGCTATAGTACCTATTATATATATTATCGTCAATGAAGTACCACGTTCCATCGAAGTCTTAGGACTCAATCATATAATCTCCAATAGTCTTATGAAGTTTTTAACAAACACACACTTCTCAAGATGTAAATACAACATACAAGACTTAAAAGAACGACAACAACGTCTCAGTCTCAAACAAGTTGGTGTCAGCTACAAGAACAAACATGTAAAATTATCAAAGTGAAAATGTCGATCACATAGATTTGTATTTCGAATCTCCATTTAACTAACTAAAGTATGTACAATCATCTAAAGCTCATCAAGAAGTGCTAAAAGCTTCTCTGTTATTATCTACAAAGCCTCAACTCACACTTAATAGTTGAGACTATAAAAGTAACTCGATGATACTTATTGGCGCGACGCCACTCATTATTGTTCTCGATCATTACATACATCTGCAAAGTTGTTGATCAGCAAAGTTGTTGATCAAGTTGCAAGTTTATCAACGGATTTCATGAAAGGTACATAAACTTTTATCGAGGTATAGTAGACCCTTAGAGTTCCGACCCTAACTTGTTTGAGATTGATTTGTAGTCGTTGTTTATATCAGCATCAAGGAAAGTTCTTAACAAACACACATTTCTCATGACACACAACTTATGAGCATGCTTAAGCAATCTACCGCCAGTTATTAGAACAAGAACGACGACAAAAAATAGCTATGCCTCAGTCTCAAACAAATTAATATTTTAGGCCAACTACAAGAATTGAATGTAACTTATAAAAGTGAAAAAAAAATGTAGATTATATAGATTTTTCAAGGTACACAAAATCATTAAACTAATTTTTTTGTGTACTTCTGTTTATAACAGTTAAATGAGATTCAAACGTCAAATATCTATATATATTCAGACAAACGTTGTGCTTAATGACAACACAGCTCTAGAAACATTTGAGGAACAAAAGCTAAATTGCAAAGAACTTAAGTTCTACGAACGGACAATGTAAAAGTTTCTTCATGCAGTCAGTGTATATAACTTAAATCCAAAACACTGACAAGATTCAAAAGGATTTCCGCCTATTTGCCAAGATCGTCGTGACGTTAGTTGGGTGGGAAAAGGCTCCCAGTAAAAGCAAATCCTTTTGAAAAACATTCATATTTTGATCTTCCACATAGAACTAGATCATCTTCAGGAAATGTTAACCATATAACATTCATTTCATTTCTCCAAGTGATTGTTTTACAATGATTCCTGTTAGACAAAAAAAAGAAGTCATTTCGATGACGTCTTCATGTGTTCACTTTTATTTTGAGATAATGGTCAAAAACATACCTGAACGCTCAACTATTAGTTGTTCCCTTTTCCTAGCTCAACTATAGTTCAAGTAGTAAAAGGGAACAACTGATAGCTGGGGTGTGAAACTCGTGAAAAAATTTATTTATATATGCCTCTGACTATTAACTCGTTTAATTCTTGAAAAAATTCTACCTCCGCTATTGCTGAAACGTATAAGGACATACCTACAATTCTCCTTAATAATCACTTCATTCTCCAGATCAATAGTAAGAGGAAGAGCACGACGATTGGCACTAACACCCCTCTCTTTTTCGATGTTTTCATCACACGAGCACGGATCACTAATCCTTCTCCAGGAATCGCGATTCAAAGAGTAGATATCAATTTGCAAATCGAGTTTCCACTCATGTTGAAGTACCCTCACTACTTTGTAATCATTGGTTTTAGGAACAAATCCAAAGCCAAAATTAACAACAAGATATGGCAAATGAACAATTGGCTTAGGCAAAGCTTTGTATTCATTAGTTAAAGGGTTCCATAAATACACATAAGAAACAAATGATTTATAAGGTCCACAAATACAGAGTATTCCTTTAACAGGGCTTAATAACATGAAATCTAAAGATTTCAATTCAAATGGAATCTTAAATGTCCAAAGTACATAGTGAGTGCGCGCGGCATCAGTGTTTCTCATCAATTTGTATTCATTATTAGAAATTTTGTTTACATAAATGGATATTTCGCGTGTGGATAATAGTAACTCAGAACGCCATGATTTGCAAACGCATTGGAACCTGAAGAGAGATCTAATTGGTAATCTGTTGATGATTTTGATTATAATGTCGAACGGGAGATGAGGAAGGTTTTGATTATTAGTGTTTTCCTCCATTGATGAAAATCTCCATAGATGATAATGAAATTGTTGAAAATGAACTCAGAAGTAAAGAAATTGATCCTAAAACCAGGGCACCATTTAAGGTACATATATTGACGGGGTGAAGTAGTAAATACTCTTTTTATTCGTAATGTCTTGGGTTCGAATACTGAATATATAATGACTTTTGGTAAGAAGCGCTTTATTGTATTGTACTCTTATTCGTAATGTCTTGGGTTCGAGTACTGAATATATAATGACTTTTGGTAAGAAGGTATTGTATGGTAGATACAATGTTTGGCTAGACGATATTGTTTGTTGTTATTTAATAACATTTTAATTGTTTGGTTGAATTGTATTGTACCGTATTGTAATTTATAAATCTACTAAAATATCCTTAATTATTCTAGGTAGGAGGTTTGACTAGATTTAAATAATTAAGGTATAGGGTAAAATAGTATTTTGAAATATTACGTAAAGGTATAATTGAAAAAAGAAATTAAGTAACAATGAGAATACACCAAATCGGTTGTTCCATAAAATAGGGGTTCTCATTGTTACGTAACAACGAAATTTAACAATACAATACAATACATTTTAAGTAACAATCAAAACAAACATTGTAGGCATTGTAACAATACAATACAATGAGTAACAATGATCCAAACACAGTGTTAACCTCATAAATTTAGATTAGTCGACCCCAAACCAAAAATAAAGAAAAGGTACATTTATAATTTTATCAAATCAAATAATTTAATCGTATTTTATTCATTATTGTGTTATTTTAATCGAAGTACATTTAATCTTGAATTAATTAAAATATATGTCTTTCGATGTTTCGTTTACATAGGAAATATGTTATGTTTAGATTAATATATTAGAAATCTCAATAAAGTATGTTCTTAAAGATTTTTTATTGTTGTAGAATATTGATTTGTATGTGGACAAGACTAATATGAAAATATGTGTACTATTTTCTAACGATTAGATATTCTTGTTTTCTCGAGGTAGAGTTTGTTTTGTAATAAGAGAGCATATTAATTCGCAATAACTAAAAAGTCGATTGATAGGCAAAAAGATAAAATCTTTAATTTCGCCTATTGAACCTTTACCATTCCACCATACCATTTGACGCTAAAATTTGAAGCAAAAGAGGGAGGGGGAATTAAACAAGACCTTTTTTAAAAATAACTTTCTTTATTCACAAATTATGTATACAAAAATAATAAAAACAACTTAGGCTATGATTTTTTACTTTTGTTACATCTTTCACATTAACACAAAAAAAGGATCAAATTGCACTCTATATCGAAAAATTATATATATTTAGTTGTTTTCTAATGGTAATAGAATATTTTTGCGGTATTCAGCCAAACCCCATAATGGATATATATTTCTGTATGCTGCATAATGCAACATGCAATTCTTCATAAAAACTCCAGTAATTTCCTGCACATATATGTAAATTACAAAAAATCAGATAATAATTTTTTTTTAATAATAAAACTATTTTTTTTATAATCGAGAAATTCTCGATAGTTGGGGTACTATTTTGTGTATAATAGAGTTTTGTGACGTATGCCTAATTCACACATCACATTAGACCATGATAAAACGGACTACATATTCCATCCTTCTTAATTTATGTAATGTATTTTCCTTTTCAGTCTGTTCCAAAAAGAATGATTCGTTTCTATATATTTAGAAATAATTTAGTTTAAATTTTCTAATTTTTTTCGTTATTAATGAGATGATTTAAAGAAACACAATTTTTTTTGCTTGTTTTTAAACAACAAGTTTTAGAAGTATTTCTTACTTTCTTAAGCTCGTGTCCAGTCAAAATGTGTCACATAAAATGAGACAAGGAGAGTAATGCCTATTTTGTTTACGTATAGTGTTTGGTAGTTTGAAAGAGCTTTTTTGCTTTTTCGCTTTAACTATCAATATCAATCAAACACAACTCAGTCTTAAACTAGTTTGTATCGACTATATGAATCTTCTATCCGTTTAGCTTGTAATTTACAGAGTGATTACCTGCTGTGGGAAGTCGCCATCTTCCATCTGAGAATTGATCAACAACTTTGCTGCACGGTGAAGGGGTCTCGGATCTCTATCAGCCTGTCCTGAGTGAATCAATCCCATCAATGCCCATGCAGTTTGTACAAGATTTGAGTCGTTTGTTTCGAGTTCTCTATATACCTGTTTTCATCAAAAACAAAACTCAGCCACAGTGGCTTTTCGACAGTACTCATCTAACTAAATAATTTCGTAATGCTGGATGATCATTTCTAAGATGGAACATTCCACTGATATAGTGGAGACGAGTTGAGGTGTCTAGATGTGGCGTGCATACTCAAATTTGGAGTGTTCAGTTTCCAGTTGAGGCCAAGTTAAAGTGTCTATCTTCGTATTGAGAACCTTCAGTGTTACCTTGTCTGGGCAAGAACGGTAGCTTTCGCCCCAACCACCATCGGATCTTTGTGTTCTTAGCAGAAATTCAACGCCTTTACGAACAGTTGCACAGTGTTTGTAGGACTTGCCTGCTGCAGCAAGTCCTCCAAGAGCAAACCAGGAGCCATATGTGAAGCAAACACCCCAGTTACCATACCTGTAAACATGATTACTCGTGTCATATGTTATCGAACTATATGTTGTAAGTTCAAGAACTAGGAAAAGAAATATAATATACCATGAACCATCAGGCATTTGTACATCTTCAAGATATTTAACAGCATTATCAATGAATATGTTAATCTCTTTGGTTCTGTGTCCGGGATACAGCTTCTTAAACAGAACGAGTGCTTGAATTGACGAGGCAGTGCATTCGACATACCTGGATTGACATTTAATCAGTGTCAAGCTGTAAAACGGAGACTAACAGGAAAAGGGAAAGAGAGAGGAAGTATAGTGATCATACTCGTGCTCAATGACAATGTCCGCGAAAAATTCAGTAGGATTGAGCAGCTGTCAATGAATAAAACAGAACAAGAAAGTTTAAATGGTTGAAGGTTTTTCACAACCTTGAAATAAATCACGGAAATAGGAATATTGTGTTACCTCCAAATACTCGGAGGCTCCTGCAGGTTCCCATGCTGCTAAACCGCCATTTTTGCTCTGCGATTTTATTTAAAATGGATCTTATTATAACTTTAAGATATAGGTTTCTTTTGAATTTTTTGCGAAAGCAGAAAATAACTTTAGATTAAATGATTAATGATTTGAGGGGGCATCTTTCCGTGTTTACCTGTAATGAAAGAATAACATTCACCGAGTCACACAGTCGCCCTGGCTCCATTGCCTGACCGACTAATTCACGAGGCATTGTAGATAACAGAAGGCAGCACTAGACAATCAAAAGTTAAGAAAAAATTAGGCGAACTTTCTAGCCATCATCTTACCATTTGTCAGCAAATTACAAGAAATTGAACTATGAGATACCTTTAATGCTTCAGCAGTGCAATCAGAGACTTGCCATCCATGATCTTGATCTGAAAAAGTCCATGATCCTTTTGAGATATGTCGATACATCCCTTTGAAATCACCAGAAGGATTGTCCGTCACCTACGAGAAGACTCTAATAGTGTAAGACTTAGTTGAAACAAAAACATTAGAACAAAGTTCTCGTTACTTAAATATTCAAACCTGAGATTGTTTTATAAAGTCGTGTCCTTTCCTAAGCGTATCTGCTATCTCATCATTCATCTCACTGGCCAATAGTGCTTGAATAGCAAAACCAGTATCCCATTCTTGACTACCGAAACTCTGAAATTCAACGACAAATACTCGCCTATTCAGTAACAACATATCCTATTCTTGCTTATTCTGGTTTGTCAAATAGTATAATTCAGATTTACAGACCTGCATTTTCATTCCATCTTCAGCTACCCATAAATAATCAGGTATCCTAGCAAGATGTTTTTTGAAATAATCGCCGTTAGGATCCTCGACCCAACAAGCAAGCATGCACAATACCTACACCACCCAAGTTTTTCATCAGTGTCTAATAATAGAAGTCATTAACAAAATGCAGGTAATTCTGTAATCTGTTCAAAATGATTAAGTTGCCATACTTTTTCGACACATCCAATGGTGATGTATCGACTATTCTCGTCTTCATAGTGTATGTGTTTCATGGTAACTTCAAGAGCTTTGTTTCTCAGCTTGTTGAAAGGCCAACGGGTCAACAGAGGCTCGGTACATATGTAGAGACTATCCCACATCAAATCTTGAACCAACGGATGAGGGTAATAAAGATCCTCCTGCAGCAACAAGTTTGTGTTTGAGCATTCATAGAAGATGGTATGATGTAGATACTAACTTCAAAACTGAGGACTTTTTTGGTTCGTAAACAAACTTTATGTCGGTAATCAAACGACCTTTGATAATCATACCTTTGCACATACATGGCGCACTTTCTTCCAGTTAATTTCATCGTATGGTTGATCATATAACTCTTCCCTTAGTTGCAAAATGAGAGGCGTGATTGGACCAACAAATCTCTTCCCATAGAGGTAAGACATCGGCATGTAGACCATTCGACAGTAACACCACATTTTTGCTGCATTTAAGTTAAGTGTCAAAAGACGAGGCAGATCGCAATGCTGCATAGTAAATCCTGAAAAAAAAATATTAACCAACCTGGATGCACGGGAAGAAAAGATGGAAGAATCCAAAACTCAGGTGGCATTGGATTGGTTCCTATCCATTCAAAAACTCCAAGAATCTGATTGAAAGAGCGGAAATTTCTCAGCACAAGAAGACAACGTTGCTCGACCCTCCAAAAATGTTGCCACGTTCATGCCAGATCCTCCAAAACTGCACTACTTTTGAAGGATCCAACACACACACGACCACATTTTTGAAGAGTCTGAACAAACATACATGACACTAGAAGGTTACTTGACAAGGGGGAATGATATAATTCACTTAGTTTAACGTGAAATACGTAACCATCCACTATCTGTAATAGACTTTATACGCAATCATTGTCTATAAGTTAAATCATAGTCATACCGAGAGCCATGTTTTTCCCCAAGAAGGAATTGCGGTGACACTACCATGATCAAGAATCCATTTCCTTGCTCTAGCACACGCATTATTTACACCGCCATCTGGTCCTTCTCCAAGGATCCTCATACAAATGTAACTCAGAGCTGTACAGAACATAGTACTGTGACCTTCTATGTGCAAACCCCAACCACCATCTTCGTTCTGAAACAACGTCAGCAATTCAGAAACGAGTTTATTCTATACACTCATGACATCGTACACTATCTATACTAATCATAAATTTGTAAACATTAAGATGCTAAAAAAGTTAACTCATACACATCGTCATTGTATATAAGTTAAATTCTTTAGGAATCAGTATACTCATTGTGACATTACGTCGTATACCTGATGACAGTATATATACCGAAGAATTTCCTTTCGATGCTCAGCTGGGAATACAGTATTAAGATGCCCAGTGATATACATACACATAACCTGAATTTCAAGGTAAAAATTAGCTTTAGCATATCCAAGTTCCAATTTTGCAAAGAAAAGGAAAGTAAAAATACATTAACTTATGATAGTTACTATCAAGAGTACCCAATGTTTCACAACAAATTCATCTGAACTCAATATTTCGACAAAAAATATAGATTTTTATGCGAAAACTCACAAAAATTCCAACAAATATTAGATCTAAAAAAAAACTTTAAAAGTGCTTTTTTAGGATTCATACATAGACAAACACTTTAACTCGGTCCTCAACAGACAACAAAACACTCCAACATTCAGTATACACGTCTAGATACCTCAACTCATCTCCATCGTATCAATTGAACACTCTGAACTAACAAAATAATCATCTAGACACCTTCAAAATTTATGTGTCATGTCAGCATCATCAGATGTCCACGAGACATATTGGAAATGATGTTAAAAGTATTTAGTTGTTAGTTAACATCAAATCGAACTGTCTAGATGTATACGCTCAAAGTTAAATGTTGCTTACTTGACTAAGGTCAAATTTAAATGTCTACACCCCTACATACAAATTAATTTATAATTATCTTATATGTGATCTGATCGCGTAAATATTAAAAACTTACCAAAGGTGGAAGAAAAAACAAAGGACCAGCATTTTCAGCAGGCCAATGACCATCAGTAGCCTGTAAAGCTGAGAAGAAATTAACTGCTCTATGCAATGCAATTGTAGCAATTTCATGGCTAATCTCTTCACCTTCTTCTACTTTTACTGCTGGAATTTTTTGTTTGAATTTTTTCTCTCCAAGAAACTGTAAAAAAAAAAGAAATTTAATTTGCTAAAAAAAAAAAAAATTTACTTAGTTTTTAGGTTACTAATTTAATATTTTTATGAATAGTTATCTGTAATTACCTTTCAATTGAATATGCTATAGATAATTATTTTCCTTTTTTTAAAAAAGTAATTTCACTTATTATGAATTATCATTTGTAATTACTCGAATAAAATTATATGAGATTTTTTTTTTACCTTAGTAGTAAATATTTATTAAAAGTAAAAAGTGATATCAACAAGTAGTGTTCAAGGTAGGTTTGACCATTCTTTCTTTTTCTATATTATAAAAAAAATGGATGATAAAAACATGTAGACTCTTCTAAATCAATTTAATTTTATTAAATAATAATCACTACTTGAAGTCAACCATTCGATGAAATCGAACACTAGAACTTTCTTTTTCCTATGCCTCTATTAAATTTAGGTTCGTATGTCATAAAGTTTATTTTTTTTTGAACTTCAGTATAATCAGTAATTTCTGTCACTTTGTGCATATAAGGTAAATTCTCTACTGCGTAGTAACCTGCAAACCACTAGAAATGTAAGTTGTACTAAGCAAATCGTATATAATAAATTTAATTTAAAAGACATTGAAGAGGGATCAATCTACGATAACTATCCTCCAAACCAACGAATAACTCAGTTTGAACTTAAAATAAATAATTAAGGACAACTATAGGAGTATTTATTATTGTTGTTGGTCTATATTATTTATTATTATTACTAGTCCACAAAATATATTAGGGTCTTCCTCTAATAGACTTCATTTTTTTAAGTCTTTTCTCTCTTGTCTTTCAAGTCTTAATTGAACACCTTTTTCATATACCCCACACCCACCTACCCACTTTAATGATTTAATTTAGGACATAAATATAGAATATGAAAAACGAGTCATGTCAGCAATTTAATTCTCTTTGCGTAGGTAGATGTTGTCAGGTAGGATCGATAATAATACACTGTGTAAAACAGAGTTATAAGGATCTTTTATGACATCTAACGAGTGGTCCGCAAAAAAGACTTTTTGAATGTAGTAAGAGAACTTATAACGACTGTAATGAGTCGATATATATACCTGCATCCGCCAAAGAAGATCACTACTAGGCTTGACTTTATAACGATTATTCCAAAATTGTTGACGAGCCTCTTCTATCGTAGCCCGTTCTTCTATTGTTCCAGCATTTGGATCGAACTCCCACGTTTGTCGTCCAACATAGTTATTTGTACTATACAAATATGGACCATTTTGCCCTTCAGCAATCTTCAATTTCCACATCCTTAATCGAATGTTCGAATGAACTCCTGATGTCTACCACCTCAATAATAAAATATATTCAGTATAATTTCGTAAGTTTGCAATATATGTCGCCCTTACGTATTTATTTTATCTTTATAAGATAAAAAAGTTGTTTCAGAAAACTCGATAAAAAAAAAGTGATGAAGAAGGGAAAATTGTTATATACTTACTAGGATAATTATATGTAGAATTGTTGGAGATAGGAAATAAAATGTGAAATTTTTTACTTAAATAATAAGAGGGAGTTTATGCTGAAAGAGTGTAAGGTATAAAGGGAATGAACAATAAATTCGGGTAAACGTTATTTTATTTTATTTTTTATGTTAAAGACTCACTATAGTTTTTATATTGGAGGAATTTGGGTATAAAGCAATAACAAAAAAATATTCAAAAATAGGATTATAAAGTTTGGTATAAGCAAAGTCAAGAAATTATGTTTGTGTGGAAAAAAATTAGTGATATTATGCAACTATTTATAATACAAATTACTATCTTTTTTTTTTTTTGGTCATTATGATGATGATAAAGATATATACCATCTACTGGCTTTTTCTTTATTTTTTTAATTTTTTTTTTAATTCCTTTTCTTGGAGAATTCTTCATTTTGTCATGTTTCAACTTTACATGTAAAAAATAAATATTACAAATATTTGCAGTTAAAAATTTATGTGAAAATGTATATTATTATATCTGTTCGCTTTTAATTGTCATAGTTTCATTTTTTAGAGTGAAATTACAAAAATTTTGACTAACATTTTATGATTTATTTTTTCATTATATTGATATGCAAAAAATTGTAATATATAGTATTTTTTGTATAGCTTTTAAATATCTAAATTTTTTATTTAAAATTTCGAATTAGTGTAATCTAATTTAACTTTGAAAATTTGTCTAATTAAATTTTTTTAAAATGCAACATGACAAATAAAAATGAAGAGGAGTACTTAATTATATCTCCAAGAAATACACATGTATTGCATTTATGGTATAACATATTCAAAAATTTAAATTTATGATAAAAGCAGAATATTTGATTTGGAGAACTTATACGATTCTATGATAAATTCTTACGTAATTTAAATATGTATCTTATCTGTGTGAAATAAGTGGATTTGGAAAATTTTAATAAGATTTTATAGCAATAAATAAATATGTATAATCTACAAAAATGATCGAGCTAGTTAAACAAGTAATCTCTCAAATAAAGAATTTGAAATTCGAAAAATCCTACATGCTTGTCAAAAACAATTGTATTTTTTTTTTGTCATTTTCAAAAGCATATAATCTACACAATAATTAATTTAATAGAAAAAGAAGAGGAGACCATCTTTTTTCATATTTATAATACATTTCATATCTTGTCTTAATTATAAGATTACAAAAATTAAAGTAATATACTTCATATAATCTCTTATAAGATTAGAAAAATCATATAAAAATTTTCTAACGTCGATGAGTAAAATATATTAACTTAATTAGATCACTATATCGAATAATTATAAGTAAATTTCTATTATAAACATTACTGATAATTACTTATTTTTTAATTTTTTTTGGTACAAGGTCTAAATTCCATTTATTGGACGCATTGGATTTTTTTTTCTTTTAGATAAAACAAAACTTTGGCATATAGAACAAAAAGACAAAATTATAGTCCTCTCAAGTAAATTAAACCAAATAATCAAATCAGCTCGTTTGGTTGAATTTAAACGAATTAAAATATGCATGTTGTTGATTCATTCAAAAATTATTTGAATTAAAATAGACTAAAATGTGGATTACACTCGAGTTTGTTCAGTTTTTACTAAATTTTAATTATTTAATTTGTTCTTTTTATAATTTTGAAGTGCTTGATAAAATCATTATTTTATAATTATGACTATATTATATATGAACTGTTTCAACTGAGTTTCAGAATTTAACTTCACATATATAGACAATTTAGGCTTCTACAGTATATTAGACAATTTTTCTATCAACTTTTGTTAATTAGTATCGTCTCAAATTATTTGTCATATTTATTTTTAAATAATTATTTTAAATAATTTATTATTTTAGAAATTTTAAGATTAAAATTAAGTATGTTTTTCCCTTTCACCCTTAATAGCAATTATTTTTGAAATAGCTAAAGTATATCGCAAGACATAAAAAAGATAAAATATGCAAAAAAATATATAAATTTATTTTTTCTTAAGGAACGTGTAAAACATAAACACAACAGATGTTTGAGACGAAGGAAATACTAGTTATTACAATTAGTTTCAGTATCCTATATATTTTAACCCTCTACCAATTAAGCATCCGAGTAAGTAAGAATAATTCAGACTAACTCGTATTTTATTCGTTATTATGCAAATTAAATATGAGTATCAATTTTATTTTATTCATTTAAAATATCACTCACTCAATCGATCTATTAAAATATGAGTAAACTAGAAGTGTTGACAAAATTATAACACTTAGAAAGTCAATATATTGACTACAAATTACAAGTGTGGAGCTACCTAACTTAGTGCAATTCTGAATAAAAATCAGTTATAAGTCAATAAGTTCCAAATAAATTAGGCAATGTGATCCTAGGTTTAGTACAATCCACTTTTTTTTTTTAGGATATGTACAAATTAATGTATATTGCACATATATATTTAGCTGAAAAAATAATAATTAGAAGTTTTCAGTCAGTTAATAATTCTCATAAAAATTATAAATACACAAGAATATTTTTTATTTTTTAAATAGAATGAGTGATATATCTGACAAGCGTCGATTAAAAGTACAAGCAAAAGTTAGAGTTCGAGTATTGAACACAAGGAAAGCTGAAGCTTTTGTTTAACTTAAATAATAGTCCAAGATAATCTATTCGCGGTAAATAATATGATATGATTTCTATAACGTATAGATAACTTGTACGTTGAACGTTGCGACCTTATTATCATTAAAATTAGAGGTGTTAATAAGGGGTGGTTCATTTCATTCGGACTAACTCATATAAGTTTTGAAATTTAATTTGACAGGCTAGGTCTGGCTGACCCATTTATTTTGTGGACCAAAATACAATCAACATAACCCACAAGTACGTGGCTACATGTTTTGCAAAAATATATTTTTTTATAATTTTTTAATTAAATTATAATTTGAAAATATTATCATAAAAATTGACAAGACAATATTATATGGTGTCCGTGTTACTACTTGTTAATCAAATCCACAAATAAAATTATCTTTATAATATTTATTAAGTTTGATTTCAAGTAAAAGTATAGATAGTTAAATAGAAATAGTAAACTAATTTTTTCTAATGATCATAATAAAAAACAAAATATGACAATATTTTTATATGCTATGGCCTACTTAGTGATTCCCTAAAAAATTTAGAAATTTTTTCTTTTTATGTAGTACATATTTATAAAACATAATTGTATTTAAATTTTAATATTTGAAACTTTAAAATAGGTTTTGAGTTTGGATTCTTGTTAATTTTATATTCTATTTTGTTTCTATTTGGAGCATGGATCGGCCCAACCCATATTTCTCAAGTCTCATTAATCAACATGCTTATTCAGGTTTCCTATCATTCCCGAGTTAGGTCAGACTGACCCAACAGATCTAATCAAAATCAATATATTGAATATGATTTTAATTTCTACTTTGGAAATTTGTAAGAGAACACTAAGGATTGAGGAATTGTACCTTATTATTAATTAATTAATATCACTCACCATTGACATTTGACAATTACAAGTGAGGAGCTATACCTAACTTTAATTAGTGCAATATCTAGGGAAAAAAGTAGTTAATAGTCATTAACCTCAAAATACTTATTACATAAACAATATTTTAACTTTAAATGTAACACCCATAATTGATTTCTATTAAAAAAAAGATGAATAAAAAATCCATTTTAATTGTAACTTGAGGAACTTGTATTAGTTCTCTTTAGTTTAATTCTGGTTTTCTTATGTCTTTTCCCTCAAGATGAGTAAATAACTATTAAGAATTTTTTCAAAAATTTGTATAAACAATAGATTTGGGGAAGCTACTAGTATTTTTTTGTAATTTTAAATCGATACTTCTTTTGAATCAAATTTATTTAGTTAAAATGAAGTTTGAAATGAATCGTTAGTAGAAATTTGTCGATAGACGCAAATATAAAAAAGTAAATCTAATGTGAGGACTTGATAATTAGTCCTTTACGACACGGACTCTCAAATTTAACATGTAATAAATTTCTAGAAACAAAGTCAAAGTATTTAATTATTTGCCTCATATTTTGAGTTGCTTCCACCATATGTCCTTTGCTTGAAACCACACAAATATATTGATTAAAGGTTACACGTTGCAATTTTTAAATACTATGTTATGTTGCAATGAAAAAGACTTACAACAATTGGAAGAATAATATATGGACAACTTTCACATATAGCAAATAAAAAATTTATATTTGTATGCTATAGCAAAGTTTGCATAATTGCGTTCCATAGCAAACATAGAAACTGTATAATTCGTTATACATATACAATTGAAGCGAATTGTATAAAACGAAGTATATAAAACGAGAAAGAGAAAGACACTTGGGCAGAGAATTGTATAAAAACGAGGTGTATAAAACGAATTGTATGATTATAAGTGTATAGAACGATTATATACAATTTGAATTTGTATAAAATGAGAAAGAGAGAAAGACAAAAGAGACTTGGGCAGGGAATATACAATTGAATCGAATTGTATAAAACGGTAAAGAGAGAAATTAGATACAATTTGAATTTGTATAAAACGAGAAAGAGAGAAAGGCAAAAGAAACTGGGCAGGGGAATATTTTTATTGTATAATTATAAGTGTATAGGACGAAAATATATGTACTTGCATGTGTATATACAATTTTCTCACGCTTTATACAAACAGAAACGCAATTTATACATTTCGGTTCTGTTTGTATAAGTGAAAAATGCGAGGGTGGCGAGCGAGATTTGGGAGAGTGGCGAGCGAGATCTGGAAGAGGGGAGAGAGGGGAACAAAAATATATGTATTTATACAATTTCCTTTGCTTTATACAAATAGAAACAATTTTTATACACTTGTGTTTGTATAAAAAGTGAGCAAGCGAGCGAGAGATTGGAGCGAGAATGGGAGAGTGGCGAGCTAGATTTTTAGGAGAGAGGCGACTGACAAATTTTGGCAAACGTTTGCTATGGAGCACAATTAAATCAAACCCTAGCTACTCCATTTATTTTAGGTTATTAGTTTGCTATTATATACAGTTATCCCATAATATATTGGTCTCATACATATTATTTGATTGAAAATTTTGTTAACCTATCCATCGGTATGGCTCATTTGGTTTGACGAGTGATTATCCATATGGATGACCACAGAGTACGGCTCTCAAGAAAAATATCTTAACTTGGGGGGGGGGGGGGGGACTTATTCATTTAACTATACTCATTAATTCGACTAATCTAGATTAACCAGACTAATGATTTGTACTTTGTTGAACTAAAGGCGAATTTAAAATTTAAATTTTATGAATTTAACAACCTCAAGTTAATACTTAATACTATAACAATGATTGGGTTCAACGACAATAACATATTCGATGTAATCTTACAAGTGAGGCCTGAAAAGGATAAGATATGCACAAAATTTACGCTATCTTTGTGGGGTAGGAAGGTTATTTCCAATAGACAACAAAATAAATGCAATAACAAATAGTAATACATTGGGAAGACTAATAAACTACGATATAACTAAATAATACTAAAATGAAAATAATAATTGAGTTTACAAACAAATATCAATAGATATTTAATAGATTCATGAGTAATGTATACATTAGATTCATGTGGATCCCCTATGTAGAACCCTAAAGGAGGAAGCATATCATATCAAGATTTTTCCATCCTCGAGGCTCGAACCCGAACCATTTGATTAAGGGTCGATCATAGTCATATCTAACCACTACTTGGGTGATCACTTACATTAACACAACAAACAAACAACGGACAACTTGATTCACTAAGCTCCCGCTATGCATGGAATCCGTGGAAGGCCTAATTGCATTCTCAATATTTAGTTGTGTTTTAGTGGTACTAAGACATTTCTGCGGTATTCAGCCAAACCCCACAATGGAAATATATTTCTATATGATGCATAGTGCATCATGCAATTCCTCAAGAAAACACCAGTTATTTCCTGCACATATTTATAAAGTTAGACAAAAACAATATTTTGATAAAACTGGTTTTAGCAAATCTCTGTTCTTTTAAATATTGTTTTTGTTATTTGTAGTTTTGCTGATATAACAAACTCAGGGACCTTGTAAAGGGACATGCTCTCGAGTGGAAAAATATACACAAACTGTCAGGCTAGAAAAAGTACAAAAAAGTTGGTGCACAGTCTCCAATGGCAGAAACCTCGGCCAATGAAATGGACTTGAAGGTTGTGACTTTTCTACATAAAGATGATGTCCAATAGTCACAACCTTAGTTTTTGCAACTTGAAAAACATCTCAAGAACTCTTGCAAGGCTGACAAAAGAAGTGAAGAAGCATCCTCAAGATCAACTCGAATCGGAAAGAGCTGTAAGCTTAGTTGTCTTAGGATTATTTCTGCACGAGCATTGTAAATCTGTTCCGAAATATATAAAGGATTCTGATATTTTGGTTTGTTGAAAAAGTCTAAATTACTTGAGTCCAAATGATTTAGTGGGCATCCTTGTGTGTTGCTTAGTTAAACTCTAAGTCATCCGGAGCGTGGTGATTTAGTGAGCAACCTGCGTGTTGCTTCGTTGAATCCTAAGTTGTCTAGTGGTGATATCTTAGTCGATAAAGTGTCATCTGCTTAGGCTCTTCAAACAATAGAGTTATTGTTTGGTCGTGAGATTAATAACTTCTTCACACATTGTTGTAACCGGATTTCACTTTTGCTTGAGAAAATTAGTGAAGACGGTTGAAAATCCTGTGTGACAGGTCGTGGCTTTACTCCCTTGAGCAAGGAAATTTCCACGTAAACTGCTTTTGTTGTTTTCTGTCATTATTTACTCTTGGTTCTTATTTCGAGTGTGTCAAGGGACCTGGTCTGTTGACTGATAGTAGACGTACGTATTCTATCAGTTTTGCCAGTTTGATAGAGCTTGTTTCTTTATATTATTAATCAATATCAATCAAATACGACTAGATTCTAAACAAGATCGAGTCAGACTACATGAATCATCTATGTCTGTTTCGTTTAAATTCATTCCCATACTGAACACAGATAAATTTGTGGAGTAATTACCTGCTGTGGGAAGTCACCATCTTCCATCTGAGAATTAATTAACAGCTTTGCTGCGCGGTGGAGAGGCCTCGGATCTCTTTCAACCTGTCCAAGAAACTTTTTATTACGATGGTGAAAAAATTGAGCATTTTACTACTAGTAACAAGGAATTAACCTGGCCAGAGTGAATCAATCCCATCAATGCCCATGCAGTTTGTACAAGATTCGAGTGTTCTGTTTCAAGCTCTCTATATACCTGTTTGATCAAATACAAAGTTGATCATATATAGTTGTCTTATGAACAAGTCATCTTTATATTTCCTCCTCGAATGGAGCAAGATTCATGCCTAAAGTTCATATATCGACCTTACGTGACCTTTTTTGCTATTACATTACCTTGTCAGGACAAGAACGGTAGCTTTCTCCCCAACCACCATCAGACCTTTGTGTTCTTAGAAGAAATTCTACGCCTTTACGAACAGCTGCACAGTTGCTGTACGACAAGCCTACAGCAGCAAGCCCTCCAAGAGCAAACCAGGAAGCATATATGAAGCACACGCCCCAGTTACCATACCTGTTGACACGATTAATCATGTCATAATCGATAGAGCAGAAAGGAATTTGCAAGTTCAAGGGCTCACAAGAGAAATATCATATACCATGAACCGTCAGGCATCTGTACATCTTCAATATATTTAACACCATTATTAATAAAATTGTCAACCTCCGTGGTTCGGTGTCCAGGGTATAGCTTCTTAAAACGAACAAGTGCTTGGATTGCCGAGCTAGTGCACTCAACATGCCTGGAATGACATTGAATCAGTGTGAAGCAGTAAAACGGAGACTAGGAATGGGAAAAAAACACTAAAGGGAGAAAGAGAAACAAATCTTACTCATGCTCAATAACAATATCCTCGAAAAATTCAGTAGGATTGAGCAACTGAGAAATACGACAACCAAGAAAATTACTTATTCAGGTTAAGGGAAGATTATAGAAGAGGCCGAAGGTTTTCAACAACCTTGAAATGAAGCAGATATATAAACTTACTATATCATGAATCTCAAAACTCGAACGATTATTTTACTTGGCAGAGAAGTTACCTCCAAATACTCTGCGGCCCCTGCAGGTTCCCATGCTGCTAAACCACCATTCTTGCTCTGCAGTTTATTTAAAATAGATCTCATCATTACTAGAAATGAGCCAAATGACGAGTGACTAAATTCAGAAAAAATGAATTCATTTCACAATTCACAGGTAACCATGTATAAGATACGCTTCTCTTGAATCATTGTACAAACAGAAAATAATTTCAGATTAAATGACTTAATGATCTAATCTTTCAGTTTCTACCTGTAATGAAAGAATAACATTCACCGAGTCATACAGTCGCACTGGATCCATTGCCTCACCAACTATTTCAGGAGGCATTGTAGAGAAGATAAGGCAGCACTATATAAACAAAAATAAGAAAATATCATGACAATTTACTAGCACTAGATAAACAACAATATCATACCATTTTTCAACAATTACAAGTTGAAATCTCATTTCATTGAAAAGTTAGGTACCGTTAACGCTTCGGCAGTGCAATCAGATACTTGCCATCCGAGATCTTGATCTGCAAAAGCCCATGATCCTTTTGAAATATGCCGATACATCCCTTTAAAATCACCAGAAGGATTGTCCTTCACCTGCAAATAGTTACTTCCATTAATAAGGTCCACTATTTGAAAGAGTTGATATGCTCACCATCTAAACATCCAAACCTGAGATTGTTTTATAAAGTCGTGTCCCTTTTTAAGAGTATCTGATATCTCATCATTCATCTCACTGGCCAATAGCGCTTGAATAGCAAGACTAGCATCCCATGATTGACTACCACAACCCTGCAATTCAACAACAAATACTCGCCAATGTCAGTAACAAATGTTTGCATCACTTCAAAGTTCAAACTAGGAAAGGGGGCTATATTGTTTATATTACAACACACGTTAATTGTAATTGAGCTCATGTTCATAACTCATTGTGGTTTGTGAAATAGTACCATTCAGATATACCAACCTGCATTTTCATTCCATCTTCAGCTACCCATAAATAATCTGGGATCCTAGCAAGATGTTTTTTGAAATCATCGCCATTGGGATCCTCAACCCAACAAGCGAGCATACTCAATACCTACACCATCAAAGTGTTACATTTAGTGTTCTCTAACAATTGAACGATTGTAGTCATTAAGAGAATGCAGGTAAATCTGTTAAAAATGAATTAGTTTCCGTACTTTTTCCACACATCCCATGGTGATGTATCGACTATTCTCGTCTTCATATTGTATGTGTTTCATGGTAACTTCAAGAGCTTTGTTTCTCAACTTGTTGAAAGGCCAACGAGTCAATAGAGGCTCGGTACATATGTAGAGACTATCCCACATCAAATCTTGAACAAAAGGATGCGGGTAATAAAGATCCTCCTGCAGCAACAAGTTCATGTTTGAGCATTTGTAGAAGATGGTATGATGTAGACTCTAACTTCAACACTGAGGACTCGTTTGGTCCGTAGACAAGGTTATACAGGGACAAATAACACCAAATTTCATGTCGGGATTGTTTTTCTTATCTTGGTAATCAAACAACCTTTGAGAGTCATACCTTAGCACATACATGGCGCACTTTTTTCCAGTTAATTTCATCATATGGCTGATCATACAGCTCTTCCCTCAATTGCAAAATAAGAGGTGTGATTGGACCAACAAATCTCTTCCCATAGAGATAAGACATTGGCATGTAGACCGTTCGGCAGTAACACCACATTTTTGCTGCAGTTAGATAACGAGGAATAAAAATATTAACCAACCTGGATGACATGTACGGGGAATAAAAATGTTTAACCAACCTGGATGCACGGGAAGAAAAGATGGAAGAATCCAAAACTCAGGTGGCATTGGATTGGTTCCTATCCATTCGAAAGCTCCAAGAATCTGATTGAAAGAAGGGGAGATTTCTCAGCACAAGAAGACAAGGTTGCTCGGATCCTCCAAAAATATTGCCGCACCCATGTCAGATCTTCAAAGAGTAATCGTAAACATAGTACGAAGACATACATGACACTAGAAATTTACTTGAATATATGAAATGATTCAAGCCGTCTAAAAGATAATTACAACAGGTTAAAATTCATTAACAATGTGAATTTTTTTGTACATTAGCACTTGTCAGTATATATACTAACTATCTACTATCTGCTATAACAAGTTAAAATATATAATTTTGTATGCTATCGTGTATATAAGTTAAATATTAGTCATACCGAGAGCCATGTTTTTCCCCAAGAAGGAATGGCGATGACACTACCATGATCAAGAATCCATTTCCTTGCTCTACCACACGCATTATTAACACCGCCATCTGGTCCTTCTCCAAGGATCCTCATGCAAATGTAACTCAGAGCTGTACAGAACATAGTACTGTGACCTTCTATGTGCAAACCCCATCCACCATCTTCATTCTGAATAAAGCAGAATGTCATCAGTGTTGGGTTTTAGTAAAGTGTGAACGGGAAAAGAGAAGAGAAAATGGAAAAATGAGGGAACCATTTTTGGAGGGAAAATGAAAATTAATTTGCAAAGTACAAATGAAAAGTCATTTATCACATATTGATAAAAGAAAGAAAATTGTTGTCCTTATGGTAGGAAACACTTCCTTTATTTCTTAAAGAAGGTGCCCCCTCGCGCCGTCGTCGATTAGTTTGAACAGACACGTTTCTTGCTAAAAATGATTATAAAAAGGAGGTTTTTTTCGTTTTTTCAAACACGAAAATATTTTCCTCTCTATGTGTGCTCTTGTTACTGTTCTTGCTCTTGTTACTGTTCTTACGTTTACTGAAGTTATTGAAGTTTGATATACCGCTACTTCTTTAACAGCTTAATTCGTTTTATCTTAGGAGAAATTAATCTGCAACCTTGGGTACAGTGAGGGATTAAATTTCTTAAGGAAACACAATGATTTCTGTAGACTCGGATTAAAAGTTTTTCAATCTATTTCATCTTATTTTTGTTCATGTCCTTTTTTACTAACCTTAATAAAGGATATAACAATTAGTAATTCATAAACTTTATTTGCACTAGTATATTCATTGTGACATTGTGTCATATACCTGGTGACAGTATATATATCGAAGAATTTCCTTTTGCTGTTCAGCTGAAAATACAGTATTAAGATGCCCAGTGATATACATACACATAACCTGAAACAATTTTGGCTTTAGTTCATCCATTTTGTCAAAAAGATGTTCACAAATTCAAACGAAAAAAACTTACGAGAGGTGGAAGAAAGAATAGAGGACCAGCACTTTCAGCAGGCCAATGTCCATCAGTAGCCTGTAAAGCTGAGAAGAAATGAACAGCTCTACGCAATGCAATTGTAGCAATTTCATGGCTAATCTCTTCACCTTCTTCTACTTTTACTGCTCCAATACTCTGTTTGAAATTCTTCTCACTCAAAAACTGCACAATAATTGCATTATACATCAAAGGGCCCTTTAACTTGGCACTATTTCACATATAACTTGTATGTCATATCATAAGTAAACACGTGAGTCAAATACACATATTTATCTATTTATTTAATTTTATATAAATTTAAATGTTTGTTTGTGCAAAAGGAAAATGCACAAGTATCTAGATTAGGACAGAAAACTCAGAAACACACATTAACTAAACTAAGTTCCTATAGACTCCTGAATATCGCACGTGCGCCTTGATTGTGTGGAGTCACGAAATGTGCCACGTAAAACAAAAAATGTAAAAAATTATTTTAAAAAATAAGTTTAGGAATTAATAGGATCTTAGTTTAGTTAAGATGTGTCTATAAAATTTCGGTCATAGTCTAAGAAAGTATTTGTTCTCTTTGTGAATATTTAAAGTTAAAGAACATAAATAGATAAGATTAAATTAGATGGCATATGTATGCATTATTCCTTTATAAATGGTCTATAAAACTTTTAAAAAAAAAATTCTAGATAAAAATATTTAAATGTAGAATTTTATTATCTTAATCTTTTTATTAAAAAAAAAAAAAGATAGATGTAGACCTGCATTTTCCAAAGAAGGTCGCTATTAGACTTGACTTTATAACGATTGTTCCAAAATTGTTGACGAACCTCTTCTATCTTAGCCCGTTCTTCTATCGTTCCAGCATTTGGATCGAACTCCCACGTTTGTCGTCCAACATAGTTATTTGTACTATATAAATATGGACCATTTTGCCCTCCAGCAATCTTCAATTTCCACATTCTTAATATCTTCTTCTACTTGCAAAGGATAACAATTTAGTAATATCAATGAGAATATCATATGTAATGTATATGAATTTAATTATTTAAAGGCGGAGACGACCATAAATAGATATAATAAGCGAAAGATAATCAATTGAATATTCTTGTAAAAAATTATATGGATTTTTAAATAAAAAATTAGGTGATATATATTTATTAGTCCGTCTAAAAAGGAATAATATATTTCTACATTTAATAAAAATTTAATTTTATATTTTTCCACTATATAAAGTGTAATTTTTTCTTACGCCTCATAAAGTGTAAGTTTTTTCGATACTTTATAAAGTGTAAGAAAATCTTACACTTTATTAGAAAATTGTAATTTACCAAAATCCTTTCACTTTCATCTTCTCAAATCAATTTTTTAACTCTTCTTTGGTCTCAATCCGATCCTATAATTTTTTTAAGGTATTTATTTCTATCCTATATTCATTGATTCGTGATTAATATATAAATTAGTGAAAATTTTGAAATCATGAATCAACAAATATAAAATGAAAGAAAGAAATACGCAAAAAAATTATATGGTCAAATTGCTGGTTAATTAGGGGCGGATTTATCTTAGATCAAGATATGTTACGTAACACGACTTTGTTGGAAAGTTTCATTATATATATATATATATAAAACATTGTCACATATTATAAAGTGACACTTCTTTCAAGGGCGTAGCTCACTTGGTGAGGTTGTCCTAACTTCGTGTTAGTTTTTGGGTGTTCGACCTCAATAACTCTTTTTTCTTTGTGTGTGTATTTTTGTAATAATATATCTATACATATATATAGGGGTGACAAATGGTTGAATTGAATCAAATTTAAATAGGTTGAATATGGATTGAGGAAAAATGGTTTGGATTACAATCTATCCAAATATAATATGGTCAAATATGGATTTGGTCAAATATGGTTTGGACAAAGTGGTTCTAGCCTATTTAAATAAATTTGTTTTTTTTAAAAAAAAAATTTAACCCTCCCTATCGCCACCCCCGCCGACCTTCCACCAACATATCCCTAAAAAAAATTTGTTTACGAAAAACAAGAAAAATTTATTTTTTTTAAAAAAATAAAAATTTACCCCCTCTCCCGGGCATCCCCCGACCCCGACCTTCCACCAGCCTACCCGTAAAAAATTTGTTTTCGAAAAATAAGAAAAATCTATTTTTTTTTTAAAAAAAAAAAGTTTACCCCCTCTTCCGGGAGGCCCCCTCCCCCTCCCCCGGCCTTCCACCAACCTACCTCTAAAAAAATTTATTTTCAAAAAACAAGAAAAATCTATTTTTTCAAAAGAAAAAAAAAAATTACCCCCTCTCCCCCCCCCCCCCCGACCTCGACCTTCCACCAATCTATCCCTAAAAAATTTTGTTTTCGAAAAACAAGAAAAATCTGTTTTTTCAAAAAAAAAAATAATTACCCCCCATACCCCCTCACACTCTCCGACCCACCTTCCACCAACCGACTCCTAATTTTTTTCGTTTTCAAAAATTAAAAAAAAAATATTTCATTTCTCACTTATATGGGCTGAATATGAATATTCATGTTAATCTATTTTGTCCATATTTGTATTAGCTTAAACAATTTGAAGACCATATTAACTCATTTAAGAAAATAAAAAAAATATGAGTGATCCATTTAATTTAATATGGACAAAATAATTTCATTTCACTAATATAGACTCAAATTGCCACCCCTACATATATATCAACGGATCACTTTTTTTAAACTTTTTTATATATACATTTTTAATTATTTCTTTTGTCATGTCAATTTTTAATTGAAAATTATTAAGGGGGTATTTAAACATCTATATAGTTAACATATTAAAAAAAAATTATCCTCAATATTTTCTCTAATATAAATTTACAATCTTAAAAATTGAAAGTGATAAATACTTACCTACGGAATATCTCTCTTGTTGGCTCTAAATGTTCAATAATATATCAAGCAAAATACTAAAGATGAAGTGATCACAAAAATGTTTTGATAAAAAAAAAAAAAAGAGAGAGTAAAAACTCACAAAGTTTAGTAAGCTGAAAGAGAAGAAATTATAAATTATGTTTGTGCCAAAAAAATGAGTGATCTATGCAATTATTTATACAAAAAAAAAAAAAAAGGATTTTTAGTTGTTGGTTGTATGTCATTATTATTAATTTATTATATTGTACGATGAGTAACATGAATCCATTTTCTTTATATCATTATAAATTTAAAATGTCAAGTCCTTATCAGTTTCATTCATAGTTTGTGGACCATATATGTCATTTCAAGCTTCACTAAACGTCATGAACATACTTTTAATTGACAAAAAAAAAAAAAATCACAAGTTTTATGTTCAATCAAATGTAATAGTCATATCTTTTTTTTATTCAATAAATATTCTTTCAAACTTATTTTACATATAACTATAATTCATTTTACAAAAAAAAAAAAAAATTTACTAAAAGACTTACAAATATAACCTATGATTTGAAATTAGGGAAAATGCATAAAAACCCACAACCTATGCTCGAAATCCTAGAGACATACTTATACTATACTAAGGTCCTATTACCCCTGAGCTTATTTTGCAAATAATTTTCGACTCCTTTTCGGTTTACATGACACTAGCTTAAAAAAAATATCAACACACGCTGAACCGACAAGATAGACACCAAGCGAAAATTCTATTTCCTCATCTGATAGAGTTGCAACAATTCTAAATACACCATTTTAAATTGCAATCTCATAACCCGTGCATGTGTTTCACCCAAATAAAATAATATTTTTTTATTTTCTTACTTGTTTAATAGAACCTTTTCAGAAAACTTATCTTTCGTCTTTTCAGTGTTCTTGTTGTTTATTTAGTGTTTGATTTCAATTTTTTTTCTCCAAAGATATAGTTTAGTCCTTTTTAGATTTGTTTGTATTCCCAAATCAAGATTAGCTTTGAGTCCTATAAGTAAATCTCACTCCTTTTTTTTTTCTGAATTTGTACGAGTAAATATTTTGACTTTTGATCTTGGGAAACTACGTGAACGAAATAGGTTTAAATTTCTTTGATAAGTACAGGTAAATTACGTGATAAATTGATCAAGTATTATGTCATTGTTAAATGATTTTTTTCTAATAAAAGACCTTAAGATGAGTTGCTAGAACTTGATGATAGAGTATACAATAAAAAAAATTATTTCGCGTAATAAAGAACCAACTTTTGTTGTTGGGAAAAGCTCTCGATAGCCGTCAAAATTGGTGGTTTGGGGAACAAGATCTCTTTTCAATTTGACGATGTCATGTGTCGGTTTTTCATTGATTTTAGATTGTAATTTTATTCTTTCACGCTATTTTTTAGTGTGAAATTACAATTCCCATGGAAATGGATCAAAATGATGTATTTATTGTGAATTTAAATGATTATGTGGGGTAATCGAACCTCCTCAAATTTAAGGTGTCTATTTCAAAAAATAAAGTAATTATGTATTTTCTCTAAAATAAATATTAAATTACATACTCTTCTAATGTTCGTTGTGGCAACTTAATTAAATTACATATAAGTTTAGTGGCCAATATCACTCTATGTTGTGTTTAGCTGAAAATATTAAAAATTTATTAATTGTCTTAAAATATAATTGATCACATATAAATACAATTAAAGATCGTAATATTGGATCCGTTAACGAATCTTTTCATATCTAGTATGTGAATATAGGCCAATAGCACTCTGTCAGTGTACTTGCTTGCTTATGTGGTCTATTTATTTTGATCGTTTTTATTTGTTCACTTTAATTTTTGTATGCCTCTTCAATTATTATTAATATAAGTATTTCTACCCCAATATTTAAATTAATTAATATATTATCACACATCTTGAAAAATGATTTGGAATAAATAACTAGGAAAAAATATGAAGAAAAAAAAAGTTTGATATGCTAAAAGTGAAAAATAAAATATATTCTTAATATAGTGGACAAATAGACGTAAGTGGAGGGAGTATTTAACAATTTTCTTCAATATGTCGATGGTAAGATTTACTTAAAAATTCAAAGGACAAAGAACTGTTTTTTTAGCTCATCCTTTCACTTTTAAGTTATTTGTATGCTTCTTAGAAAGAGGTAATATGGTTATTTTGTACTTTTTTTCGTTTTAATTTAGGAAAAACGGCATTTTTAGTCCCTGTGTTAAGATATATTCTTATTTTAGTCCTCGTATTATCTAACTTAGCATTATTAACCTTCAATTATATCAAATAAGTGATTTTAGTCCTTCAAATTACAGATTCACAGAGAGTTCAGTGCTAAAAGGGATAGTTCGGATATTTTCTTTTTAATTCTCTCTTTTTGAAGAACAAGCTAAGTCTTCCCTATCTCTATATAGAAGAACAAGCCCGTCGATTTGAGTTACAATTTCAAAAACCAACTTGATAGGCATTAACCCTCCCTCTCACACCGACGAACGATAAATTATGCAACAAATGATTTTTTTTAAAAAAGTTTTTTGTTTTCTCAAGCAATTACTTTAATATATTCGAATTACCGCTTTTAGCAGTGAATTCTATGTTAATTTTTTTGGATCTGTTAGTTGAAGGATTAAAATCACTTATTTGATATAATAGTGCTAAATTAAATAACACAAGAACTAAAATAAGAAATTAGCCTTAACATAGGAACTAAAAATATCGTTTTCCCTTTAACTTATTTGTCTTATTTTTTCTTTTCAATATGTTACACATTTCTTAATATAGTCCTTCATCACATGACTCAAAAATTCATCATGTAATAAATTTCGATAAACAAAGTCAAAGTATTTAATAATTTGCCCCATATTATGCGTTGGTTCCACCATATGTCCTTTGCTTGAAATCACACAAATATATTGCCTAAGGGTGTGTTTGTTACGAAGTAAAATATTTTTCTAGAAAATGTTTTCTTAGAAAATCAGTACATGTATGATTTATTTTTTCATGTTTAGTTGATGAGTAGAAAATATTTTTTGAAAAAACTTTTTAGTGTTTGATTTATGAATAAAAATATATTTTTGAGAAAACATCTTCTTTTTAACATGAAAATATCTTTATTTTAATAGAGAGCAGAAAATTATTTTCAAACTGAAATTAAAATTATTTTTAAAAAATAAACTTAATTTCTTTTGGGTGGGTGTGGTGGGGTTGGGGTTGGGGCGTTAGAGGTGTGATGGGGTGAAAAGAAATTTGAAATTAAAAATATTTTATAAAAACAAACTTAAATTTTTTTGTGGAGGGAGAGTGGGGGGTGATGTGGGGGGGTGGGGGGGGTGATGGGGGTGAAGAAATAAAAAATTGAAATTTTAAATTTAAAAACAAATTTTATTTTTTCTTAAAGTGATTTTGCCCTTTGATTAATTTTATTTTTTTAATGTATCCTTTTGAAATTTTTAATATTTTTTTTACACTTTTAACTTCGAAGTCTGATAAACTTGGCCATTTGATCCTAGCTAGGGTTAGGTTAAATATTTGACTTGAGTATCACCTATAAATGATTCTATTGAATGGGATGAAGAGAAAAATCAACTAAATATATACTTTGAGTTTAACCTTTAAAGTCAAAAGAAATTCCACCTATGACTTGTGGAACTTGTATTAATTCTCTTAGTTTAAAATTTATATGTATTGACGATGTAAAAAATATGATAAGGTAAACTGATAAAAGATATATGTAACATGTTAAAGGGTAATCTAGTTAAATAATTTTTAAGGACACTTAACTGGACCGGGGGAGATATCATAAAAGTTTATTTGATGAAATTGACTTTTATCCCTCTTCAAATGAGAACTAAAAATGTAGAGAATTTGTTTAGATGTCGTATAAGTTGATGTTTGGTCATGAAAATTAAATTAAACGGGTTATACATATGGATTAATTGGATAAGGGTGAATTTTTAAAATTTGGGTTTAATTAATTGATCAAATCAGGTTTTTTCGTAGGATTGTGTCACGTGTACCAAATAAGTCTTTTGTCATAGGAAGGGGTAAATGACCATTGTTTTTTGGACTGCAGCAACACTAATGAACAAAAAATATGACGGAATATATTTATCCATTTTTCAAATAATAAATTTAAATTAAAGTACATTTTAAAAATAGGCTTGAATTTAGCTAATATTGAGCTAAAATGATCAACTCAAAATAGGATATCCTTGATTGAGCTAAAATCAATCTAATATGAAATTATCTTATATCCAACCCTCAACATTTTGAGCAAATTGGACACGTCATCACTTTTTGAGTTATATTTGACACCCTTAATTATAGGCATAATACATATATTAGACCCTAAATTTGGCTTCAAATTTTAACTTTGACCTCAAACTTTCATAATGCACAAATAGGCACTTTAACTATCCTATCTTTTAATAAATAAACACGCGAATATTTCAATCAAAACCGTGTTACACACATGCTCTGACGTGGAAAAAGTAAACCACTCAGTGGCTGCCAACTAATTAAAAAATTTACACGTATTTTTTTAAGCATAATACATAAATTGGACCCTTAACTTGGCTTCAAATTATAACTTTGACCTTTAACTTTGATAGTGCACAAAGAGACACTTTAACTATCCGAAATTTAAACAAAAAAACACGCGAATATTTCAATCAAAACGCGTGTTACACATGCTCTGACGTTGAAAAGTAAACCACTCAGTTGCTGCCAACTAACTAAAATAAATACACCTAGATTTTAAAAATTATAAAAATAAATTATAATATAGAATAAGGTGGAAGTGAAAACAAATTCATTTTTTAGGTAAAAAAAAATTAGTACCTCTTTTCTTCTCTCTCTTAAAAATTCCTAATCTGAAATTCATGTTCCTTATATTCAAATCAAAGAAAAAATTGTTCAAGATATTTGCTGTAATTTAATTTTCGAGTTATCTATTTTTCTTCCTCAATTTAGTCAAGGTAACAAGATTCAACATTTTACAAACAAGAATTTGCATATTGTTGGTCAAATGTTCAAACTAATATGAGAATCTCTAGAAGAAACTAATGTTTTTATTGCAAAATTATTTCAGAGGAACCCATAAATATGGAAAGACATGAGATTCAATGAACTTCTCCTTCTTTTCTTTAGTTTGAAGTATATTTGTGCTTTAAGTTGTCAAATATTTGACTGAAAAAACAGGATGCTTTGTGTATTGTGATTGTCATAGTGAAGAGAATTGCAATTATGAATTTTGAAGGCCAACAAATGAACTTACAGTACTAAAAATTATTAAGTGAAATGGTGCACTTAAAGTATTTGATAAATTGTCTGATAGAACTTTTCACATATTTTTGTCAAGTTTGAGTAGCAGTCTGATATCTAATCAAAATGCCTTCAAAAATTGCATTCAATTTGTATAATTGTATACTCACCTCATCTTGTCAAAAAAGACTTCATTATAATTTTTTTCATAATAACAAAAAAGTAATTAAATGTCACTTGCATTTTGCAATGAACAACAAATAATGCAAAAAAGAGGGGAAAATTGTTGAAAAATTAGAAAGAGAGTTTAATTGTCATTTCACTGTTTTTTTTACTGTTGGGCACTCGATTTTTACATCTGACGCGCCTAATTTGAGTGAATTTTACGTATTTTGCCATGTAGGATCCAAGTATTTTTTTGTTCAAGTTTTGGATAGTTAAAGTGCCTATTTGTGCACAAACAAAGTTAAAGGTCAAAGTTATAATATGAATCCAAGTTAAGGGTCCAATTTATGTACTAATTAAGGGTAGAATTGTCATTTTAGCAATTTTTTATCGTTTTGGGCCTCAAAAATTACCTCTCACTCGCGCAGAATGCGTGTATTTCATGCATTTTGCCAGGTAGGAATCGCGTGTTTATTTGTTGAAAGATGGTATAGTTAAAGTGCCTATTTATGCACTATGAAAGTTTGAGGTCAAAGTTAAAATTTGAAACCAAGTTTAGGGTCCAATATATGTATTATGCCTTAATTATAACCATCAAGGGTCGCAATATATAAAAGAACAAAATACTTTCAAAGAGAGAATTATAATTATTTTTTTCCTTTTTGTAATTTTCATTATTCACATATCATGCACATATATTAAATATTTAACAGCTTAGGCTATGATTTTGGACATTGTTACATGACACTTACATTAACACAAGAAACAATAAACTACATTATTTATTTCTTTAAGATATAATTAATATAATATATATATATTTATTTAGCTGTTTTCTAATGGTACTAAAACATTTTTGCGGTATTCAGCCAAACCCCACAATGGAAATATATTTCTATATGCTGCATAGTGCAACATGCAGTTCTTCATAAAAGCTCCAGTTATTTCCTGCACATGTTTATGAAGTCAGATAAAAACTTCTTTATATTCACTAATCAACGAGAAAAGCTCAAGCATGTCATCGAACTTTCAGAAATGACTTATTTATGTTTGCTTTGTTTATTTCCAGTCCATTTCATTCCAATACTTAACGGCTTGTTCTTTTAACAGTCGAAGAATCTTCTCCTATGTTTAGCTTGTAAATTACAGTGTAATTACCTGTTGTGGGAAGTCGCCATCTTCCATCTGAGAATTAATCAACAGCCTTGCTGCACGGTGGAGGGGTTTTGGATCTCTATCAGTCTGTCCAGAATGAATCAATCCCATCAATGCCCATGCAGTTTGTACAAGATTTGAGTGTTCTGTTTCAAGCTCTCTATATACCTGTTTGATCAAATACAAAGCTAAGTCACGGTTATATTTTCCAGTCATCTTTGTACTTCGTCCTCTTCTTTAAGGGTAAAAATGCATGTCAATAGAAAACTTAAGACTTAAAACATTCAGTGTTGGAATGAAATTGTTCCAATGGAGCAGGATGCATGTGAAGAGTTCATATAACCTATTTATATTGCATGAACTCTCCGAAAATGTTGTTGCAGATCATCTAAAAATGCATAACTTTTGGAGGATCTGACGTGCACCAAGTGACATTGTGAGATACATAGCATATAACTCACCTTAACAATGCACAAATTGAGACATTGGTGTAGTTATTGTTGTTCTACGTAGCTTTTGTTCTATTACATTACCTTGTCAGGACAAGAATGGTAGCTTTCTCCCCAACCACCATCAGACCTTTGTCTTTGTAACAAAAATTCAACGCCTTTACGAACAGCTGCAGAGTTGCTGTAACTCTTGCCTGCTGCAGCAAGCCCTCCAAGAGCAAACCAGGAAGCATATGTGAAGCACACACCCCAGCAACCATACCTGTTGACATAATTAATCATATCATATCTAACGATAGAGCATTAAGTTCAAGGACTCACAAGAGAAATATCATATACCATGAACCATCAGGCCTCTGTACATTTTCAATATATTTAACTGCATTATCAATAAAATTGTCGATCTCCGTGGTTCGGTGTCCAGGGTTTAGCTTCTTAAAATGAACAAGTGCTTGTATTGATGAGCCAGTGCACTCAACATACCTGGATTGACATGTAATCAGTGTGAAGCTGTGGAATGGAGTCTAACATTGGGGAAAAGGCTTAGGGGAAATAGAGAAACTAGGGACAAAATCTTACTCATGCTCAACGACGACGTCCTCAAAAATTTCAGTAGGATTGAGCAACTGGAATATAACATAACAAGAAAGTTAAATTTTTAGGGTTTGGATTACTATAGAAGAAGTTGACTGTTGTTAACAACCATTAAATTAATCTCAAACTAAAACAATTATTTTACTTGCCTCCAAATACTTTGAGGATCCTGCGGGCTCCCACGCTGCTAAACCGCCATTTTTGCTCTGCAATTTTATTTGAAATGGATTTCGATATAACTAGAGTCTAGAAATGAGCCAAATGACGAGTGACTAAATTTAGAAAAGATGAATTTATAACACAGGTAGAGTCATTTATTGGATTCTCTATTCGGTGTAAGATATAAGTCATGTATTAAAATGCACTCAACATGTACATTTCTCATTTTTTTACCTGTAAGGAAAGAATAACGTTCACCGAGTCATACAGTCGTGCAGGTTCCATTGCCTCACCAACTAATTCAGATGGCGTTGTAGAGAAAAAAAGGCAGCACTAGTGAAACAGAATTAACAACTTATCAGGCAAATCTATTAGCATTATCATCTTACTACTTAATTACAAGAAGTTGGAATCTTATTTCATAGAATAGTTAAATACCCTTAATGCTTCGGCAGTGGTATCAGATGATTGCCATCCATAATCTTGATCCGAAAAAGTCCACGATCCTTTTGAGATATGCCTATACATCCCTCTAAAATCACCAGAAGGATTGTCCTTCACCTAGCGAGAAGTCATAACATTAATAAGATCCATATTTTGAAAGAGCAGTTATGCTCATGATTTAACATACAACCTGGGATTTTTTTATGAAGGCGTGTACTTTTGTAAGAGTATCTGATATCTCATCATTCATCTCACTTGCCAATAGTGCTTGAATAGCAAAACTAGTATCCCATGCTTGACTACCGCTATTCTGCAATTCAACAACAAAACTCCCCAGCGTCAGTAACAGTTGTTTGCATCACTTCACAATAGGAAAAGGAGCTAGCCTTCTATTTTACAAACATGTATTACGTGTAAAAGAGATCCTATTTCGTAAATCATTGTGGTTTGTGGAATAGTATAATGTCGTTGCTTATAGAAAATAATTTATACCTACCAACCTGCATTTTCATCCCATCTTCAGCTACCCATAAATAATCTGGAACCCGAGCAAGATGTTTTTTGAAATAACTGCTATTTGGATCCTCAACCCAACAAGCAAGCATACACAATACCTACACCATCCACGTGTAGCATAAGTGTCAAACGATTGAAGTTATTAAGAAAATACAGGTATTTTGTAATCTATCAAAAATGAAAAAGTTGTCATACTTTATTAACACATTGAACGGTGATGTATCGACTATTCTCGTCTTCATAATGTATATGTTTCATAGTAACCTCAAGAGCTTTATTTCTCAGCTTGTTGAAAGGCCAACGAGTCAATAGAGGCTCGGAAAAAAAGTAGAGACTGTCCCACATCAAATCCTGAACCAGTGGATGAGGGTAATAGAGATCCTCCTGCAGCAACAAGTTTGTGTTTGATCATTTGTAGAAAATAGTATGATATTTATACTAACTTCAACACTAGGGACTCATTTGATCCGTAGACAAAGTTTTAGAGGGAAAAATTATATCGATAATTGTGTCGAGATTATATTTCTAATATCGGTAATCAAACGACCCTTGATAGTCATACCTTTGCACATAAATGGCGTACTCTTTTCCAGTTGATTTCATTGTATGGTTGATCATATAACTCCTCCCTCAATTGCAAAATGAGAGGTGTGATTGGACCGACAAATCTCTTACCATAGAGATAAGACATCGGCATGTAAACCATTCGACTGTAACACCACGTTTTTGCTACATTTAAATTAAGAGTCAAAATACTCGGAAGATCAATATATCGACACTAATAGAGAATGGAAACAACCAGAAAACATTGCAGAGCAAATCCTTAAAATTAATATTTACAACAAAATGAGCTGACAATTTTAGGATTTGTATGCATAAGAAATAAAAAAAATTGGCCTACCTGGATGCATGGGAAGAAAAGAAGGAAGAATCCAAAACTCAGGAGGCATTGGATTGGTACCTAACCACTCAAAAGCTCCAAGAATCTGAAGGAAAAGAAGGAAGATTTGTTAGCAACAAGAAAACATTAATTTCTGGCATCTAGTTTTATACTGGAAGAGCTTGTGAATATCTGATACAGTTGTAATTTTTATATATTACAAGTGTATATAACTTAAATCCTACTGTAGTATAGTCTTCAAAAAAGTTATTAGGGTAACTAATCATACCGAGAGCCATGTTTTCCCCCAAGAAGGAATTGCAGTAACGCTACCATGATCAAGAATCCATTTCCTTGCTCTAGCACACGCGTTGCTTTCGCCTCCGTCTGGTCCTTCTCCGAGGATCCTCATGCAAATGTAACTCAGAGCTGTACAAAACATTGTACTGTGACCTTCTATATGCAACCCCCATCCACCATCTTCATTCTGAATAACACAGACTTCAATCAGTAATTCAGAGCTTTTTTTTAAGACATAATACATAAATATGCATTTTAACTTAGCATCAGCTAATTAAAAACTACGCCCTCCAACTTTAGTGTGCACAAATAGAAACTTAAACTTGTATAAAATCAAACAAGTGGATACAAACATCCTACGTGACATAATACATATAGGACGTCACACATTAGTACGGGGGTATGTCATGCGAATTGTCACGTAAAATACGTCTGTACTTATTCAACTTTATACAAATTTAACTAAGTAGGTCAGCTAAAACCAAACTAAAAGAGCACATTTATATATTATACGGGTAAGTTAAAACATAAATTCCAAGAATTTGAAAAGATGACATTGTGTCATATACCTGGTGACAGTATATATATCGAAGAATTTCCTTCCGATTTTCAGCTGGAAATACAGTATTAAGATGCCCAGTGATATACATACACATAACCTGAAACAATTTTGGCTTTAGTTCATCCATTTTATCAAAAGAATTTTACAAATTCAAATGAAAAAAACTTACGAGAGGTGGAAGAAAGAATAGAGGTCCGGCATTTTCAGCAGGCCAATGTCCATCAGTAGCCTGTAAAGCTGAGAAGAAATGAACAGCTCTACGCAATGCAATTGTAGCAATTTCATGGCTAATCTCTTCTCCTTCTTCTACTATTACTGCTCCAATACTCTGTTTGAAATTCTTCTCTCTCAGAAACTGCACAAATATCCCTGATCAGTTCCGAAAAGAATGACAAGGACAGTTAGAATTATGACCTCCTTAATTCTACGAGGAACACGTACTAGTTCCTCACAGTCTGAAGTTAGTAATAAATAAATTTATAAGATAACTTCACAATCTCGTATTATTTATAGCCACTTCAAATAACTCAGCGAATAAACATTTATGTAACATACGGAATTATAAAGTTTAATTCTTAGCTATCCAAGACCAAACTCTAGGTTTAAGTCTTCTATCGTTCTTCAAGTCTTCTATCGTTCTTCAAACTTGTTAAACGAAATGTACTAACAACACTCGATCGTAAACAAAAACTCTTAAATACAATCTTACAATTTTTCACTAAAATGGCACCCCTCCCCAAGTTAATATCAAAACTCTCTGAAACCTATTGATTGTGTTTTGATTTTGTGCGCAATCTTTCGGATGAAATAGATCAGGAACTCCACAAAGTCCTTGTTCTACTCAAAGTCTTGTTGAACTCGACTTGGACTCCTATTTGCACTCGGCTGGGAAAGAAAACTTACGCACAATTTTCCTTAAACAAACAGGAAGTAGTTTTCCTTAATTACATAGGAACAACCTTCTCACTGTTAGATTTGGTTTAGCTGGAACATGTTTGACACAAGTTGTTCTATGCATCTTGACACTTTGATATTTTTCAAAATATTTATTTAGACACTTGTGCTTCTTACAAGGATTTTGTTGTATTAGAAAAAAAATTAATTATATTTTTCTTAATATGTGTACGGAGAATATTTCTTTAAGAAAAGTTATATATTCATTTTTCTAATAGATATGTATATAAGTTAGATATGGAATTCGAAAAATTAGACTTTGAAATACTTTAGGAGTATATTTTAACTTTTCACTTATTAAAGCTATAAGATATATATAAGACACTCAATCTAGGTCTCGACTACATGTAAATCAATTTATTTTCCTTTTGTTTTCTCTCTTTTTTGAAATTCATATAAGTTGTGATTATTGTCATGATTTTTCACTATACATGTGACCATACAAACTTATAGGTGTTTTTAATATTTTTTTTTATAACTTATACATATAAACCTAACACATAACAAAACTTCAATAAAAAATGACTTGTCAAAAATATTTGAAAATTTGTGGTCAAATGCTAGCTTGTTACAAGACTCTAACATCTATCTTGCAATAAAGAAAAAGAGAAAAAAAAATATAAAGATAGTTATTGACCTGCAGTCTCCAAAGAAGATCACTATTAGGCTTAACTTTGTAACGATTGTTCCAAAAATGTTGACGTGCCTCTTCGATTTCGGCCTGTTCTTCTATCGTTCCAACATTTGGATCAAACTCCCATATTTGTCGTCCAACATAGTTATTTGTACTATACAAGTATGGATCATCTTGTCCTTTTGCAATTTTCAGCTTCCACATCCTTAAATTTGTCTTTATTTACGAGGCTTACAATTTAATGATATTAAATAAGGATCTCATAAAAAGATATTGTATAGTATAGGTGTGAGTTCAAACTATCAAAGGGATGAAGCTACAAAATTACATCGATGATCAGTTGAACATATTTCGTCCAAGATTATATAATATATATATAGACAAAAATCAAATTTTTAGTTTATAAATTTCATATCACTTTATTTTCTTCTACTTATTGTGTTCTTAATAAATTATTCATCACTATTACTATATATATATATATATATATATATATATATATATATATATACATCAAATTTTGTGAGTCAAACAGTTTAAATTTAACCAATATTTCAAACATAATTTTATTTTATTTTATTGAAAAAAATAACACACATAGAGAGATAGAAAACTCACCAAAGTTTGGTAGACTGAAAGAGAAGAAATTATAATGGAATTGGAAAAAGAAGAAGCTATATGCTCAACTTTTAATACTCTCTTATATAATAAAAAAAAAAAAGCCTACAGTTAGGAGTTCAACTGTATTATTAATGGTGAAGTTAAAATTTTTATTAATATTTTGGGTCCTTGCTCAGCATAGGTATAGGTTTTAATGTATTATCCTCACTAAATCTATAATAAAGTAATTAGTCTATAATATAAATAGTCATATTTTTATTTATATATAAAAAATAGTTAAAAATCATAAAAATATATATTATTTATATATTATGATAATTTTGAAAAGCTGAATATAGTTTAATTATACAAGAAAACTGAAGTAGATAGTATAACTACATAAAATATACATTGACTAACTGTGACGACTAAAAATCTATTTTAAATAGTTTCAAATTTTAGATATGAATTCTCATTTGCTCGAAGCTACTCACATTTGCAATATGTGTCAAATTTTAATATATATTTAAATATATTCATGAAGACTAAAGGAGACATTAAAATATCTATTAGACAATCTCAAATTTTAGATACAAAATTCTATTAATATTTTAAATTTTTAATATATAATTCGCCCGAAATGTTTGAAGACAATCTTGACATTTAATGTTCATTCCAAATATATATGTATTGCTTTGGTAGCAAACACGTGTCCAATAGGTGTCCGGACCATCTTTCTTCATTATTATTTTTTATCTTCTACTAAAATAATGTTTGAATTTTTTGAAATAATATTTTAACTAATCAAACAGAAGAAATTAAACTTCTCCATAAAGATTGAGAGGGCGCATAGAGCAATGATCAATCCAAATCCTTCTAATCAGGACATTAGTGATAATAATCACATACTAGTTGATGGAATTTATCAATCGTCCTTTTTATATGATTTAAGATGATTATCTTACGAGCTAACTTTAGGAATAGAGAACAGGAAATAATAATTATTAATCACCTTATGAGCTAACTCAATATTGGCCCCTAGGTTATGTAGTTTACCCTCTAAATGTCTAGGTCTGTGTATCAAACAATGCTATAGACTCAAATTGGTTGAGGAAATGAATTATCGTTTATTCATATTATCATAGAATCTTAGAAAATTTTCACTCCATGAACTAGTTTAGTTGTAATTCAAAGTTTATTTTCTTAAACACTAGCAATATAATTAGGTAAACACAACCTAAAATATCCTAGGTGGCCAATTATAAACCAATATAATTTGACTTTTGAGAACTGTGCCTACCACAAACTTAAAAAGGTGTCTCAATTTTAGGAAAGTTCACATCTTTCATTATGGACAAAATCCTTCCTAATTTTGCTATAATAGAAGTTACAAAAGGGTTGAAGTAGGTCGAAGAAAAATATGAGTGGGAGGTGATTAAAAAGGACGCATCACATCACAATCTCTATTTATTAAGGATATTACCCTATATAAGAAGGTATGGTAAACGATGATTACGATAGAAGACTAGTAAGTAGTCAATTGTTATTGCACTTTATGCCTGAGGAGGCAGAGAGCTAACCTCCTTTCTGTTTCTCCTTTATACTAATATTATCTAGTAATCACATAGTTTTTTTGGCTTTCGGTGTTTATTATTATCTATTGTTGCTCTGCTTTGTATCCTCATGCATTTTTCCGTCGTGTATTCCTCCTTATGTCTTCTATAAGAACGAGAGGGGTGGGCTTATTCAGTTCTTTGTATCCTCGTGAAATTTTCCATTGTAAATTCCCCCTTATATTTTTGTAAGAATGAGAGGAATGAGCTCCCCGCTAACACTTTTTCATATATTCCCCCTTATTTTCTAATAATCATGCTTCAAAGTGTTTTCTTTCTTTTAAGAGAAGTGTCTATCTGAAATAGTCTATCTATCTTTACGAAGTAGTTATAAAGTCAATATGTACACTCTATCTTCCCTAGATATTACTTGTAAAATTTCACAAAATATGTTGTTATTCATGTAGACATATATGTATCAACTTAAGTCAAGGATATATTGATCAAAACAATCTCTTAATCCCCGCTAAATATAAATAGAACGTCCGGCATATATTCTCCTCCCTAAAACTCATTTATGGAACAATACTGATATATATTGTTAATTATTGTATGTCTCAACATAAATTAATATATATATATATATGCACAATACATATATTGAACCCTAAACTTGGATTCAAATTTTAACTTTAACCTCAAACTTTAATAATGCACAAATAGGCACTTTAAGTATTCTATCTTTCAATAAATAAACACGCGATTTTTGAAGCCAAAGTGCGTGAAATGCAAACGCTCCCACTTGTATTAGTGAGTCAATCAGTGACTGTCAACTAATTAAACATTTTACAAGTTTTTTTTAAAAAAAATATTTTACACGTCATTTTAAAACTAAAAAAAATTATAAAAGAGATTCATTAAGGGTAAAATTGTTATTTCAGCACTTTTTTACCGTTGTGGGCCTCGAAAATTACCCTTCACTCGCGTAGAATGAGTGCATTTCACGCATTTTGCCAGGTAGGAATCGCGTGTTTATTTATTGAAACATAGGATAGTTAAAGAGCCTATTTGTGCACTATAAAAGTTTGAGGTCAAAGTTAAAATTTGAAACCAAGTTTAGGGTCTAATATGCCTATATATATATATAGATTTAGTTGTTTTCTGATGGTACTAAAACATGTTTGCGATATTCAGCCAAACCCCACAATGGAAATATATTTCTATATGCTGCATAGTGCAACATGCAATTCTTCATGAAAGCTCCAGTTATTTCCTGCACATATTTATGAAGTCAGATAAAAACTTTTTTATATTAACTAATCAACGGAAAAAACTCAAGCATGTCATTGAACTTTCAGAAATGGCTCAGACATGCCATATGTTAATAGTTGGGCTTATTTATGTCATCATTGGGACAAAAAGTCCACATTCGCGCCACTCTTCACTGAAAGTTCTACGACATATTTGAGCTTTTCTCCACTAATCAATATCAATCAAATATGACCAGTTTGTTTGAGTCGACTAAATGAATCATCTATGGTTGCTTCGTTTATTTCCAGTCTATTTCATTCCAATACTTAACAGCATGTTCTTGTAAATTACACAGTGCAATTACCTGTTGTGGGAAGTCACCATCTTCCATCTGAGAATTAATCAAAAGCCTTGCCGCACGGTGGAGGGGTTTTGGATCTCTATCAACCTGTCAAAATAGGGAAGTTTTAC
The DNA here is from genome assembly GCA_016801875.1 of Solanum sitiens. NCBI lineage: Eukaryota > Viridiplantae > Streptophyta > Magnoliopsida > Solanales > Solanaceae > Solanum > Solanum sitiens. The sequence continues at coordinate 3,172,730 of JABWTJ010000081.1, forward strand.
AAGAAATTACAGCATTTACAAATGGCAAATTAAATTACATAAACAGAGTGCACATTTAGCCACCTCAACTAATTGGTCTCAAACGGAAACTAAACACTCCAATTCGTTTTCGTTGTGACTCATGGTCACTCTGACACTGACATGGCACATAAATTTTGGAGGTATCTAGATGATCATTTTATAAGTTGAAGTGTTCAAATGACACAATGAAAATAAGTTGAAGTGCGTAGATGTGCACTCACATAGTTGTAGTGCTTACTTGACAACTGAGACCGAATTTGAGTATTTCTTTATTTATTATGCTTTTACTACTAGTAACAAGGAATTAACCTGGCCAGAGTGAATCAATCCCATCAATGCCCATGCAGTTTGTACAAGATTTGAGTGTTCTGTTTCAATCTCTCTATATACCTGTTTGATCAAATACAAAGCTAAATCATGGTTATATTTTCCAGTCATCTTTGAACTCTTCGTAGCGGTAAATATGCATGCCAATAGAAAACTTAAGACTTCAAATATTCAGTATTGGAATGAAATGATTCCAAATGTAGTAGGATGCATGTGCAGAGTTCATATAACCTACTATGTTACAAGGACTCCCCAAAAGTGTTGTTGCGGATCGTCCAAAAATGCACAACTTTTTGGAGGATGCTATGCGCACCAAGTGACATACGGAGAAACATAGCATATAACTGACCTTACAATGCACAAATTGAGACATTGGTGTAGTTGTTGTTGTTTTACTGTCACTTTTGTTCTTTTACATTACCTTGTCGGGACAAGAATGGTAGCTTTCTCCCCAACCACCATCAGACCTTTGTCTTTGTAACAAAAATTCAACGCCTTTACGAATAGCTGCAGAGTTGCTGTAACTCTTGCCTGCAGCAGCAAGCCCTCCAAGAGCAAACCAGGAAGCATATGTGAAGCACACACCCCAGAAACCATACCTGTTGACATAGCTAATCATATCATATCTGTCGATAAAGCAGAAAGTTCAAGGACTCGCAAGAGAAATATCATATACCATGAACCATCAGGCTTCTGTACATCTTCAATATATTTAACAGCATTATCAATGAAATTGTCGATCTCCGTGGTTCGGTGTCCAGGGTATAGCTTCTTAAAATGAACAAGTCCTTGTATTGATGAGCCAGTGCACTCAACAAACCTGGATCGACATGTAATCAGTGTGAAGCTGTTGTTAGAATTGTATTATAGTGTCTATAAATAGGGTTTTGACAGAATCTTACTCATGCTCAATGAAAATGTCCGCAAAAAGTTCAGTAGGATTGAGTAACTGTCGGTGAATATAACATAAAAGTTAAATATTCAGGTTTTGGATGACTATATAAGAAGTTGAATGTTGTTTGCAACCTTGAAATGAAGCACATAGATAAAATTCCTATATTGTGAATCTCAAAATAAAACAATTATTTTACTTACCTCCAAATACTCTGAGGCCCCTGCAGGCTCCCAAGCTGCTAAACCCCCATTTTTGCTCTGTAATTTTATTTAAATGGATCTCAATATCATATATCATCGTCATAGGAAGCTCAAAACTTATAAGTTGAATTACCATTTTGCCCCTCTACTAAATTAAAACTTCTATAATTTTCATATATATATATATAATCTTCTTATTCTCATTTCATAATCTTGACCTTTCAAATTTCTAACACAAATGTAAATAAAAATAAAAATGAGTAATTATTCCTTAAAGGCAAGAAATTAAAGTAGATTCATGTATCGTTAAAGTTAAATTTCATCTCTATCTTTTTTATAATTATTTTAACAATAATTCATGTGCCTTTTCATATTTCCGTAATTTTGTTCTATAAATTTAACTTTTTCAAGAATAACTTTTTTTTACCACTCCTACAATTCTTGTGTGTAGGAACTCTAAACATGTGAAATAATGTCACAATTGTTGACTCTTTGGCCTAATTATTTAGTCCCATATCGGAGCTTTATGTATTGTGAAGGAGAATTTGGGTTATAAAAGAAACCCTCCTCCTTCATTGTAAAATGCACCATTTGTAATCTCTTCTCTCTATCTAATAAAAGTAGGCTGCTTTGAGCGGTGCTTGGAGATTAAGCTTTCGCGGCTGAACTCTATTATTAAAATTGTTTGGTCTCTTTTCTCTTCTTTTCAGTTAATATTTGATATTATTTGTCGGGTATCTTTGTTAGTGTTCTGTCCGGTTCAGTTCATTTGAACCGGTTCATTTCACTAAAGTTGTTCCATTTTGTAGGGAAATTACCCAAATTTCCCAACAATTGGTATCAGAGCCAAGGTTCTGTCTGAGTATGCTCTGTGGTTGCAGCTGAGTCTGATCTTCCACATCAGAAAAGAATTATTTTGGTCCTTTTGCGTCGAAAGTTTTTTCTAAGTCAGAGTTCAGTCTGAGTATGCTCTGTGGTTGCAGTTTCGCCTGATCTTCCACACCAGAAAGGAATTACTTTGTCTCTGTAGAAGCCTTCGATTATTTGAATTCTGTTGTAATATCCAATATTTTTTTTTGAGTTTGTAATGGCAAATAAAGATCAAGAAATGGAGTCTGTTGTAAATATTCCACCAAAGACATCGGGGGCCTCGTCATCATGGTCAAGATTCTCGATGTCTACTTTGAAGTTGGCGATTGAAATATTCGATGGTACGGGCCATTTCGGTATGTGGCAAGGGGAGGTTTTGGACTTCCTTTTCCAGCAAGGTCTTGATATTGCTATTGAAGAAGTTAAACTAGAAGGAGTTGAAGATAAAGATTGGAAAATCATTAATCGGTTGGCATGCAGAACAATTCGATCGTGTCTATCCAGGGAGCAAAAGTATGCTTTCAAGAATGAGACTTCTGCATACAAACTGTGGAAGGCATTGGAGGACAAGTTTCTGAAAAAGAGTGGTCAGAACAAGCTCCTAATGAAGAAAAGGTTGTTCCGATTTGATTACAAATAAGGTACTACTATGAATGAACATATCACTATGTTTAATCAATTAGTAGCAGACTTGCTTAATTTAGATGTCATATTCGATGATGAAGATCTGGCTTTGATGTTGTTATCATCTCTTCCCGATGAATTTGAACATTTGGAGACAACGTTACTTCACGGGAAGGAGAATGTGTCGTTAGATGCTGTTTGTTCTGCTTTATATAGTTATGAAGTGAGAAAGCAGGATAAGATGAAAACAAAGGCAACAACATCAGAAGAAGTATTGGTGGCAAGAGGTCGTCATCAAAACCAGACAAAAGGGAGAAGAGGAAGGTCCAAATCAAAAGGTCGAGCCATTGCCAAAGATGAGTGTGCTTTCTGTCATGAGAAAGGGCACTGGAGGAAAGACTGTCCAAAGTTGAAGAAGAAAGGGAAGGCTCCGCAAGACGCCAATGTTGCAGAATGCAAAAGCGATGCGGAATCAGATATCTCTTTAGTGGTCGCTCCTACAACATCACATGCAGATGAGTGGATATTGGATTCAGGTTGTACCTATCATATGTGTCCCATTCGGGAATGGTTCTTTGAATTTCAGGATCTCGATGTCGGAGTTGTTTACATGGGTAATGATAATTCATGTAAAACAACCAGAATAGGTGTTGACACCCAATTTTGGCCTAACATTTTAAAAAATACGTGATTTTTAAGTTTATTTATTTAATAGTTCAAAAATATATTTTTTTTATAATTTTTTAATAAGTTTATCGATAAATGTCTTTATTTTTAGAATTTAGAATTTCTTATTAGTTAATTTTAAAATTGCATCTTTACATTGTTAATATTCATTTTTTGATATTCTACGCAGTCTAAGAAATTTATTCAAATACAAAGATAATTTGCATATACGGATATTTTATCAACAAATAATTTTTGGGCCACTATTTTCAGCCTATAGTTTAGGCCCATTTTTAATAATTCCCTATATATAGAACATTTTGCCCATTAGGTTAAAGGGGTGGATATTGGAGGTTTGAGAATTTTCAGATATTTTATGGACAAGAGTGTCACTTTTCAATATTTTCCGGTCATCACCACCCCGGGATCCGGCATATTCACCACCCAAAACCCCCTTATATTTTCCTCCTTTTTTCCGGCCAAACCCACCGGAAACCACCCTCATTTTCCCTTTCTTCTCCAACCCTAACAGCCTCTGGAAAACACCCAAAAATGACCAGAAATCAGGTCACTAAACCACCAAAACGTCACCCGTAACCCCTCTATTTCCCACCTTTTCCGATGCAAAGCCACCAGAAACCAACAACCACCACAAACCCCTCTTTCTTTTCCCATTTTCTCGACCAAAAAGCCACCAACAAACCGCCCAAACCACGAATCAGAAACCCCACTTAAACCAGCGAACAAACACCAACGAGCTCCGAGCTCGTGAATCGAAATCCCACAAGGTAGCAGCGAAAATGACATCAAATTTAGTGGGCCTAAAAAATTAGTGTCAACAATGGGAGAAATTGACCAGATCTCGCACCGCGAAGCTCCGATGGACAATTCGAAGCAACAAAAGAAACTCCAGTCAACACAAAAACCACTGTGAGCCCCCCATTTGCTTTCCTCTTTAAGGATTCGTTCATTTCATATGGTTGTCTTATTTATTTTCCATGTGTTCATGACTATGAATTTGTTTTATTATACTTTATCTTACTAATTTTGTTCATATGTGATTATTTTGAATTTATTAATTAGTTGCATTCATGTTCCAGGAAGTTACAGAAATCATTGTTACTATAGTAACTTTACTTAGTTATTACGTTGTTATTATTTTTTTTTTGTTAATTAATTTTACTTGTTATTTTTTTTTTATTCACAGTTTACTTGTCAAGTTGAATGTTATTTTATTATTATTTTTTATTTAATATGCAGTAAGTTGTTTGCTTTTAATGTTATTATTGTCATGTATTGTGTATTTTATTTTTTTTATTTTTTCTTTAATATCATTGCTATGTTTATTCATTTTGATCGGGATTAATATTAGATGTTTTATGTTTTGTTAAATTGTTTCACTTTATAGATTGCAAGTAAATTGGCAATGAAAAATCTATTCGTCGGGTTTAGAGGCCTTTCCATTTTAAAAGACGGAAATTTAATTTAAGTTCATATATTTTATATGTTGAAATTGGCCAATGAAAAATCTATCCGTCGGGTTTAGAGGCCTTTCCATTTTAAAAGACGGAAATTTAATTTAAGTTCATATATTTTATATGTTGAAATTGGCCAATGATAAAATCTCTCCGTCGGTTTTGGAGGCCTACCCATTTTAAAAGACGGAAGTTTAGTTAATTTCATGTTATTTGTTTTGTTAAAATTGGCCGATGAAGAAATTACCGTCGATTTCCAAGGCCTCCCATGTTAATAAGACGGGTTTTTATTTTTAAGTTATTATTTTATATATTAAATTTTATTCATATTTATTTATTACTAACATTTTTACTAAGTGTGTTTACAGGTACCCCGGAGTTACTTCCCATTGAAGTTATTCGAATTAAGTTCGTATTATACTCTTTATTCAATATTTTGTAATATTACGTTAGGCAAATATTAGGCCGTTTTATATATTTTCTTATTTTATTATTTGTGTATATTGCATGTTTATTATACTTGTACATTATTTTATTTTTCTCTTCAATTTGAAAAAAAAATGAACTCAGTCGGGACCCACACTTGTGGATTTCGAAGGGTGCCTAACCCCTTCCCTTCGAAATAATTTGAACCCCCTACCTAGAATCAATTGGTTTCGTAGATCACATAATGTTTTTCCTAGTTTTTCTAAAATTAGGTGGCGACTCTTTTTAAAACTCGTTTATTTTTAAAACTCTTTTAAAATTGAATCAATTAATAATTTTTTGAGTTGCCGCGACGTTTCGCCCTATTTGAATAGAGTGGGGATGTAAACAATAGGTTCAATCAAACTGTAGAATCATGATGGATCCACCAGAATCTTGCGAGATGTGCGGTACGTGCCAAAGTTGAAGAAAAATCTCATCTCATTGGGGGCTTTAGAATCTAAAGGCCTAGTTATAACGATGCGATATGGAGTTCTTAAAGCAACTTCTGGAGCGTTGGTGATGTTGAAGGGTGTGAGAAAGAACAATCTGTATTACTATCAAGGTAGTACAGTGGTCGGGACAGTAACAACAGTAACTTCTTGCACCAAGAAAGATACTGAGGCAACGAAGCTGTGGCATATGCGGTTGGGACATGCTGGTGAAAAATCTTTGCAAATTCTTGCCAAGCAAGGATAGTTGAAAGGTACGAAGACTTGCAAACTTGAGTTTTGTGAACATTGTGTTCTTGGAAAACAACGAAGAGTGAAGTTTGGCACTACAATTCATAATACCAAGGGTATTCTGGATTATGTGCATTCAGATGTATGGGGACCTGCCAAGACTCCGTCTCTTGGAGGAAGGCATTATTTTGTCACTTTTGTTGATGATTTTTCCAAAAGAGTTTGGGTGTTTTCTATGAAGAACAAAGATGATGTACTTGGAATTTTCCTTAAGTGGAAAGTTCAAGTTGAAAACCAGACGGGAAGGAAGATCAAGGTTCTCCGAACAGACAATGGTGGAGAATACAAGAGTGATCCGTTCCTTAAGGTATGCCAAGACTGTGGCATAGTTCGGCACTTCACCGTCAGGAAAACACCGCAACAGAATGGGGTGTCAGAGCGTATGAACAGGACACTTGTGGAGAAAGTTTGCTGTATGCTGTCTAATGCTGGGTTAGGCAGAAAATTTTGGGCTGAGGCGATAACATATGCTCAACATCTCGTCAATCGTTTGCCATCATCTGCTATTAATGGCAAAACTCCATTAGAGGTATGGTCTGGAAAACCTGCAACTGATTATGATACTTTGCACGTTTTTGGTTTTGTTGCATATTATCATGTGATTGAATCAAAGTTAGATCCACGGGCAAAGAAGGCTTTGTTCATGGGATTCAATGCTGGAGTGAAGGGATACCGTCTGTGGTGTCTCGAGGCTAAGAAAACAATTATAAGCAGAGATGTTACCTTCGATGAATCTGCCATGTTAAAGAAGGAAAATCCAGAAGATGCTGAGAGTACTCCTGAACAGGTGGCGTGTACTCCGAAGCAGGTGGAGTTTGAGGAGACAGTGGTGATCCCAGCACGGAGCACCACGAGTGACTCTCCTACGGCAGAAGAAGAGTCAGATGAGGAAGAGGTTCCTACCCAAGAACCTCTACAGCAATCAGATCCAATTTCAGTTAGAAGACAGAGACGAGCGATCCAAAAGCCCGCTCGTTTCACTGACATGGTAGCTTATGCACTTCCAGTTTCAGATGAAGATGTTCCATCCACCTACCCAGAGGCCATACGAAGTTCAGAAAGTGGCAATTGGGCAGGTGCAATGGAAGAGGAAATGCAATCCCTCAAGAAGAACATGACGTGGAAGTTGACACAACCACCGATAGGCAAGAAGGCAATTGGATGCAAATGGGTATTTGCAAAGAAAGAAGGATTTCCCGATAAAGACGATGTTCGCTACAAGGCAAGGTTGGTAGCTAAAGGCTACGCTCAAAGGGAGGAAATTGATTATAATGAGGTATTTTCTCCAGTTGTTAAACATTCCTCCATTAGAATTATGTTGGCCTTGGTAGCGCAGTTGAATTTGGAGCTAGCTCAACTTGATGTGAAGACCGCGTTCTTACACGGTGATTTGAAGGAGGAAATCTATATGACTCAGCCAGAAGGAAATAAGGTTGCTGATAAAGAGAATTGGGTTTGCAAACTTGTCAAATCATTGTACGGACTGAAACAATCTCTGAGATAGTGGTACAAACGATTTGATAGTTTCATGAAGGGTCAGAAGTACAAGAGAAGCAAATACGATCATTGTGTGTATTTGCGCAGGCTTCAAGACGGTTCCTACATCTACTTACTCTTATATGTTGATGATATGTTGATTGCAGCAAAGAGCCAAGATGAGATTGACAAACTGAAGGCTCAGTTGAGTAAAGAGTTCGAGATGAAAGATTTGGGGGAAGCCAAGAAGATTCACGGCATGGAGATAAACAGGGACAGAGAGAGAGGCAAGCTTTGGCTGTCACAGAAGCAGTATCTGAAGAAGGTACTAAGACATTTTGGTATGAACGAAGATACAAAACACGTGAGTACCCCACTTGCTCCTTATTTGAAACTGAGTAGCCGGTTATCTCCGACGACTGATGAAGAGCGAGAATACATGGCGAAAGTCCCGTATGCAAATGTAGTTGGAAGCTTGATGTATGCAATGGTGTGTACGAGACCAGATATTTCACAGGCTGTTAGTGTTGTTAGCAGGTACATGCATGATCCAGGCCAGGGTCATTGGCAAGCTGTGAAATGGATTCTACGGTATCTGCAAAATACCGTAGATATTGGATTGGCATTCGAGCAGGATAAATCACTTGGTCAATGCATAGTTGGATACTGTGATTCTGACTATGCAGGTGATTTGGATAAGCGACGATCTACAACTGGCTATTTGTTCACTTTAGCAAAAGCGCCAGTTAGTTGGAAGTCTACTTTACAGTCAATGGTGGCTTTGTCTACGACAGAGGCAGAGTATATGGCGATTACAGAGGCTGTAAAGGAGGCGATTTGGCTTTATGGGTTGCTTAAAGACTTGGGAGTTGGTCAGAAACAACTTGAGGTTTATTCTGACAGTCAGAGTGCTATTCATTTAGCAAAGAATCAAGTCTTTCATGCACGGACGAAGTACATTGATGTTCGCTATCACTTTGTGAGGGAAATTCTCGAAGAAGAGGAGATACTTCTGTTGAAGATTCATACTACGGAGAATCCCGCAGATATGCTGACCAAGGTGGTTACAAAGGCCAAGTTTGAACACTGTTTAGACTTGGTCAATGTCCTGCACATTTGAAGTTGGAGCCTCACGGCGCAAATTTGGAAGCAACGTGAAAACTGCTTTTATTATTTGTTTGTTTGAGAAGATTTGTATTTGGTGGGACTGGATATTAAGCCAAGGTGGAGATTTGTTGACTCTTTGGCCTAATTATTTAGTCCCACATCGGAGCTTTATGTATTGTGAAGGAGAATTTGGGTTATAAAAGAACCCCTCCTCCTTCATTGTAAAATGCACCATTTGTAATCTCTTCTCTCTATCTAATAAAAGTAGGCTGCTTTGAGCGGTGCTTGGAGATTAAGCTTTCGCGGCTGAACTCCATTATTAAAATTGTTCGGTCTCTTTTCTCTTCTTTTCAGTTAATATTCGATATTATTTGTCGGGTATCTTTGTTAGTGTTCTGTCCGGTTCAGTTCATTTGAACCGGTTTATTTCACTAAAGTTGTTCCGTTTTGTAGGGAAATTACCCGAATTTCCCAACAACAATTTGAGGAGAAAGTTGTGAGATTTTCATATGCAGTCACGAGAATAGACAAGAATTCAATTACTGAAACATCGGAGCTTGATGTGTTAGTTTTATACTTATTTGTAGTAAGAATTATAATAAGACTTTTTTGTCTCTCTTCATATAGTTGAATTCTTGTTTTGTTAGTAAGTTGCTCTAAATTCATATTTGTATTTTGTATGCTCAAATGTTCAGTTTCACTATAGAGACAAAATTAAAACTAATTATCTTGCACATGTGTGTCTTTTTTTTTTCTTTCGTACTTAAAATTTTACATATACATTAATTTTCATCTTTAAGTATGAATGTGATAAAATATGATGTTTACTCTTTTCTTTTCTTTTTATGGAAAAAAAAGGTGAAACATATAATATTAGATTAATGGTGGATAAGTTATGTATGAAGAGAAAATTAAATTTTATATAAACATAATAGTTAATCATAAATATACTGATTTTCAAAATATAAATAATGAGACTTTTTACATCTTAGTTTTAAATATTTATAGTTAACTAATTAGTTTAAAGTGTTTGAGGATAAAAATTTAATACAATACTTTAAACACATTCATTATAATTATCAGGAGATTCAAAAGGCAAAGTAAAAAAAGTTGAAAGGTTTTGTTTTCCTTTCACTCAAAGTTAATTTTATACCATTTTTTGTATAAAAAGTAAATAATCTTCTCTCAAGCTTTCAATAGAAAAATCATGATTTGCAGAGGATTAATCTTTGCAATCTTTTGATCTTCTAACATTATTCTACCAATAAAAAGGAACTATCGAGAAATTTAATTTAGATAGTTGTTATTTTTCCTTTTTGCTTTGCAAACTTAATTTTTGAATTATAAACAAAGTTTATTTTATTAATTTCACATATTATTATCTCGATGCATTCACTTGAGGTCAGAAAATTGGAGTGTCACAATTAGTAGTAAAACAAAGTAAGAAATCTCAATTAGACATATTTTATTTATAAAAAAAACTCAAATCATAGTATTTAGTACTATAATTTTTTAAGAAATAATACACTCATTAATATGGGTTACACGCGCAAAGCGCGTGCCCAGAAACTAGTATATTATTATAAGTGGAAAGCTCCAAAATAAAAAGTTGAATTATCATTTTGCCCCTCTGCTAAATTAAAATTTGATTGAATATAAATATTTTAATTACATAATGCTAGAATTTGAAGTTCCTAAGCCCTATAAAAATTAAATTATCTTATAAATGAGTACATTGACATTGTTTTCAATCGTCATCATTGTTAGCGGAAACGTGAAATTAAAGAACAAGGAAGAACAATAATATTTAATGTGGTTCGGATCAAAATGATCCTATGTACACCAAAGAACAACTGCACCAATATTTATTTCACTCTACAAAGAATACAAGTGAAATACTACAAGAGAGAGAGAATACAAATGCCTTAGAAGGTGAGAAGGCAAGTGAGAGGATGATATGAAAATGAATTAAGAGCTACCTATTTATAGGAATAAATTCATCCTATTGATGTCATCCATGACATCACTATGTGTCAAAATTGTCAAGGTTAAGAATATGAAATCATTTTATGGTTTGCCTAAATTTCACCTACCAAGATACAATCTTTGACTTTTATTTTGTACTAATTATCTTCCTACCAAATATTCATGTTAATTCATCTTCCATTTAGTTTGATTCCACAAGAACCAAAACCAACTCTTTCAATCTCCACCTTGGTTTGTGTTCCAAGCATGCGTATAAACAACTCCGGCCAAAACTTCTAAGCTTACTGGGCAATCCTATTGTAAGAAACAAGAAGAATCAAACCTTTGTTGAACATACCAGCTTCACCTAGCAGTTGTTCTCTTAGCGTTGCATCAATTGATGCATACTCCCGCCAAGTCCTTGTAGTGTGCAAACTTGTCAAGCGGGACTACTTTGGTCAACATGTCTGCAGCGTTATCGCCTGTGATAACCTTCTCAACCTTGATAGCTCCCTTTTCTATGACATCTCGAATAAAATGAAATCTTACATCAATGTGTTTGATGCGCTCATGAAATCTTTGATTTTTAATCAAATGAATAGCACTTTGACTATCACATTTTAGAATTGATTCAAGCTGAACTGAACTCAATTCTGCCACCAAACCTTTCAACCAGATAGCTTCTTTCACTGCCTCCGTTGCTGCCATATATTCTGCCTCTGTTGTAGACAAAGCGACAATCGACTGTAAAGTCGATTTCCAACTAACGACACTGCCAACGAGATTAAAGATGTATCCAGTTGTGGACCTCCTTCGATCAAGATCCCCGCATAGTCAGAATCTACATAATCGAGAATTGAAATACCTTCACTTTTCCGGAAGGTTAGGCCAACATCAGGAGCTCCTTTGAGATATCTCATTATCCATTTGACAGCTTCCCAGTGCCTTTTTCCTGGATTTGCCATGTACTTGCTTACCACACTTACAGATGGAGCAATATCTGGACGTGTGCATACCATAGCATACATAATGCTACCAACTGCACTCGCATAAGGAACCTTTGACATATGATACACCTCATCCATAGATTGAGGCATTTGTAACTCTGAAAGCTTGAAATGAGAAGCTAACGGTGTACTTACAGGCTTGCTCATATGCATATTGAATCTTTCAAGAACTTTTCCAATGTACCTCTTCTGAGAAAGATGTACAACACCATTTTCTCTTGAAATTTCCATTCCAAGGATTTTCTTTGCAACTCCTAGATACTTCATGTCAAATTCCTTGCTCAACAGTTTCTTCAAAATATTTATCTCTGTGATGTTGTTAGCAGCAATAAGCATACAACAATAGATAAATCATAGAGTTACCAGACATCTTCTTGTGATACACACAACTATCAAATGCACTCCTCAAAAATCCATGTGTAGTCATGAATGCATCAAACCTCTTGTACCACTGTCTAGGAGATTGCTTCAAACCATACAAAGACTTCTTCAGTTGGCATACATAGTCTTCTTTTCCTTCAGCTAGGAAACCTTCAGGCTGATCCATATAGATTATCTCTTCTAGATCATCATGTAAGAAAGCAGTTTTGACATCAAGCTGTTGAAGCTCTAAATCAAATTGTGCAACCAATGCTAGTAGCACGCGAATTGAGCTATGTTTCACGACTAGAGAAAAGATCTCATTGTAGTCAATTCCCTCCTTCTGACTGAAACCCTTTGCAACCAATCTCGCCTTGAACCTAGCATCTTCTACTTCTGAAATGCCTTATTTCTTTCTGTAGACCCATTTGCATCCAACTGTCCTCATCCCCTTTGGCCTTTTAACTAAGACCCATGTATCATTTTTGTGAAGAGACTCCATCTCTTCTATCATGGCTAACTGCCATTTTACAGCATCTTAGCAAGAAGTTGCTTCAACATACGAAGAGGGCTCTAGATCCTTAATCTCTTCTTCTGCAGCTACGAACGCATGTGCAAACAGATTTTCTTGCTCTATAAAACGTTCCAGTTTCCGTATCTGCCTTTTGTCCCTTCCCTTCGCAATTGTGTATGGTTTATTGGAAGCAAGTTCTTCAAGATCTGCATCTTTTGACTCATCAATTTGAGTCTCTTGATCCCGTTCCTTGGTAAGCTCCACCGGTAGCTCCACCTGCTCGTTGTTCTTGTTTCTAGATAACTCCACAGAAAATTTACGAGGATAAAGTATAGAGGATTCATCAAAGGTAACATATCTACTAACTACAAATTTGAGTAAAGTTTGTACCCTTTTACTCCATCTATATACCCTACGAATATGGCCTTTTTAGCCCTTGGTTCAATCTTACCTTCATTAACATGATAATAAACTGGACACCCAAATATTTGCAAGTATGAATAGTTAGAGGGTTCACCTGACCAGACCTCATTCGGAGTCTTAAAGTCAATCACTGATGCTGGAGACCGATTGACAATATGAGAAGCAGTATGAACTGTTTCAGCCCAAAATACTTTGGACATCTTAGATTGTACGAGCATACAATGAGCCTTCTCAAGAAGAGTATTGTTCATTCTCTTGGCAACTCCATTCTGCTGTGGTGTGTGCCCGACCGCCTTATGCCTTGCGATCCCATGAACCTTGCAGAAATCATTGAACTCTTCACTGCAAAACTCCAAGCCATTGTCCGTGCAAAGATACTTGATTTTCCTCTCCATTTGATTTTCAACCAAAATCTTCCACTCTTTAAATGCTTTAAAAGCATCACCTTTTGTCTTCAGAAAACGCACCCAAACCTTTCGTGAAAAATCATCAATGAATGTGAGAAGATACCTCTTTCCTCCCTTCGATGGAAGCTTAGTGGGACCCCATAAATCTGAATGGATGTAGTCTAGCACCCCTCCTGTCTTGTGCTTGCCAGTGCTGAAGCTGACCTTTTTCTGCTTCCCTAAGACGCAGTGTTCACAAAATTCAAGTGTGCTGATCTTCCTCACCATTCAAAAGGTTGCGGTTGCTCAACATCTCCAATCCTCGTGCGCTCATATGGCCTAGTCTCAGGTGCCATAATTTTGCCTTGTCATCATTAGATAACTGCACTGTAGATGCATTTACAGAGCCAATAATGGTGCTTCCCGCAAGTGTGTAGAGGCCATCCTCCAGCTTGGCCTTCAACATGACTAAAGACCATTTAGTCACTTTCATAGTTTTTCCTTCACTCATGTACTTATAGCCTTATTTATCTAAAGTACCCAGGGAGATCAAATTCTTCTTTAGATCAGGAACATGACGGACTTCTGTAATAGTTCTCACGATTCCATCATGGCAGCGAACATGAACTGAACCAATGCCAACTATTTTACAAGTTGCATTATTGCCCATTAATACAGTTCCTCTGCTTGTTTCATAGTTGCTAAACCAATCTTTTCGGAATGTCATATGCAGAGTCTAAGACCCATTTGTTGTCATAGACTCCACTATTGCATGATGTTGTTAGTACATAATCATCATCATTATCATGTACTTGCTCAACAATGGATGCGCTCGCCTTTTCTTTGGACTTCGACATAGGGCAATCTCGTTCAAAGTGCCCCTTCTTGTGACAGCCCCAACATTCCGCATTATTTTTGTTCACATGAGACTTTGATCTGTACTTCAATTTGCTCCTTCCCTGTTGGCTAGTACGACCTCTTACAAAGAGTCCACTAGCTTCGTCACTTTTGTCTCCTTCAAAATGCATGCGCACATCACAAGAGTTTAGTGCTTGTCGCACTTGCTCAAGTTTAATAGGTTGTTTGCTATACATCATTGAATTCTCAATATCACAATATTTTGAAGTCAATAAAAATAGCAAAGAACATGCAAGCGTCTCCTCGTCCTTTTTAATTCCAGCAGTTTGTAAGTCCATCACAAGTTTATTGAACGCATCTAGATGGTCTTGCAACAAAGTACCTGAATCCATCTTAAATGTATGAAGACGCCGTTGTAATAATATCCTTGTTGTCACTGACTGGTCCTAGTAAAGCCCTTCCAGCTTTTTTCATAACTCTTTGGCCGTCTCTTCGGTACATGTACTCACTTCACAAAGTACGTTAGGTGCAAGGGACAGTTGGATTGCACTCAATGCATCTCCTTCAATCTTTTCCTTGTCGGAATCCGATATCTTATCGGGGTACTTTCCGTCAATAGCATGGATTGAACCTTCCCTCTGCATTAACGCTATCATCTGGATTTTCCAGATATTAAAGTTGTTGCGCCCACTAAATCTATCAATTTCAAACTTCATGGAACTCATTTTTTTAGTTGTTCTTCCTTTTCTACTACAATATATTTGGAACTACAGAAAATCAAAGTAATCATTTTCTGATGTGGAAGTTCAGACTGTTCTGCAACCACAGAGCATACTCAGACAGAACCTTGGCTCTGATACCAATTGTTAGCGGAAACATAAAATTAAAGAACAAGGAAGAACAATAATATTTAACGTGGTTCGGATCAAAATGATCCTATGTACACCAAAGAATAACTGCACCAATATTTATTTCACTCTACAAAGAATACAAGTGAAATACTACAAGAGAGAGAGAATACAAATGCCTTAGAAGGTGAGAAGGCAAGTGAGATGATGATATGAAAATGAATTAAGAGCTACCTATTTATAGGGATAAATTCATCTTATTGATGTCATCCGTGACATCACTATGTGTCAAAATTGTCAAAGTTAAGAATATGAAACCATTTTATGGTTTGCCTAAATTTCACCTACCAAGATACAATCTTTGACTTTTATTTTGTACTAATTATCTTCCTACCAAATATTCATGTTAATTCATCTTCCATTTAATTTGATTCCACAAGAACCAAAACCAACTCTTTCAATCATAAATCTCATAATGTAAGAATTTGAAAAGTAATGTCGAAATCAATTTCAGAATTAAAATTTGAATTCAAAGGGTCATTTCTTAATGTTATTTAAGAACCAACTTACAAAGATGGAATCTCACAATAGGAAATCGAATTTTGAAAATTGTGTAATTCAACATGAGAAGATAAGAGAGTTAGAAATTGCAAGTGATGATAACCATAAAAATGCTAAAAATTGGTAATCAAGAAGAAAAAGTGGTAGCGGAAAAAAAGAGGGTAAATTTAATACATGTCTAGTATTAAACAGTGAACAATTTTATGTTGTCTCTAACAATAACAATTTTTTCTTTTCAGAGCATGAAAACTTTTTTTGCGATATCCTCAACTTTTCGTTCTTGCTTTCTTTCTCCATTATAGAACTTTTCTTCCATGAAGCATTTAGAATTGTCTGGGTGTTAAACTTGAAGTATAGATATCAATTTAAGGTATATGTAGAAATTTTCTAACTGTGCATTTAAATGAGAAGCAGTAATCATTTTTTGTTGTTCATTTTTGCACATACTCATATATTATATGTTTGGACCTAATAACTTAAAAATGTAGCTTATTATTTTAGTTACCAAACTAAACTTTGGAGGTTTACAAATGTCTAATCATTTGACATACAATAATGAAGTTATTTGAATACATTGATTGTTCATCTATTTTAAATTATATAGCATTTTCTTTTGCATTACTTTTTCACGTAGACAAACGTGTAAATTTTTATAGGCAGACAAATATATTTCAAATCTAATAAAAAACTTGTGTGGAATGTTCTATAAAAAAAACATTTTAAAGAAATATTGTATTCTTTTACATCATAGAGAAACATGTATGCATGTTTAATATAAAGTAACTACCATGTAAATAGTATCAAAAATGCCTTAATTTATATTTAACTTTACAAATATTAAATCCATTTTGAATATAAGTGTAAGGAGATTAAAATATAAGATTAATATGCATTATGTTTAGAAACTTGTAATTTTCGATATACTTTAATATAAATTTTTATCATCTAACATACCAATTGAAATTGTATATAAAATTAGTTGCTCGAAAAGTGTCGAATGGCAAGTGACTAAGTTAAAAAAATATGAATTTATAACACTGTAGCCATGTATTGGACTATTCGAGGTAAGATATAGGTTTATCTTGGAATTTTTGTATAAACGGTAAACAACTTCAGATTGAATGACCAGTGATTTTAGGACATATTAATCAGCTTTTTTACCTGTAAGGAAAGAATAACGTTCACTGAGTCATACAGTCGTGCAGGTTCCATTGCCTCACCAACTAATTCAGATAGCATTGTAGAGAAAAAAAGGCAGCACTAGTGAAACAGAATTAACAACTTATCAGGCAAATCGACTAGCATTATCATCTTACTACTTTTCAGTAATTACAAGAAGTTGAAATCTTATTTCATAGAATAGTTAAATACCCTTAATGCTTCAGAAGTGGAATCTACTACTTGCCATCCATGATCTTGATCCGAAAAGGTCCATGATCCTTTTGAGATATGCCGATACATCCCTTTAAAATCACCAGATGGATTGTCCTTCACCTAGCGAGAAGTCAATTACATTAATAAGATCCATATTTTGAAAGAGCTGTTATGCTCATGATTTAACATACAACCTGAGATTTTTTTATGAAGTCGTGTCCTTTTCTAAGAGTATCTGATATCTCATCATTCATCTCACTGGACAATAATGCTTGAATAGCAAAACTAGTATCCCATGCTTGACTACCGAAACTCTGCAATTCAACGACAAATACTCATCAATTTCAGTAACAATTGTTTGCATCATTTCAGAATAGGAAAAGGGGCTAGTTTTTAATTTTATAAAAGCATATTTAAAGGTAAACCGGTGATATTTCTTAACTCATTGTGGTTGGTGAAATAGTATGATTTCCTTGCTTACAAAAGATAAATTCGTACATACCAACCTGCATTTTCATTCCATCTTCGGCTACCCATAAATAATCTGGAATCCGAGCAAGATGTTTTTTGAAATATCTGCCATTTGGATCCTCAACCCAACAAGCAAGCATACACAATACCTACGCCATCAATGTGTTACAGAAGTGTGAAAGGATTAAAGTCGTTAAGAAAATGCATGTATTTTGTAATTTGTCCAAAATGAATAAGTTGTCATACTTTATTAACACATCCAATTGTGATGTATCGGCTATTCTCGTCTTCATAATGTATATGTTTCATCGTAACTTCAAGAGCTTTATTTCTCAGCTTGTTGAAAGGCCAACGAGTCAATAGAGGCTCGGTACATATATTGAGACTGTCCCACATCAAATCTTGAACCCATGGATGAGGGTAATAAAGATCCTCCTAGAGAAACAAGTTTGTGTTTGAGCATTTGTACGAATAGTATGATATCTATACTAACTTGAACTCTAATCTCAATAATCAAACGACCCTTGATAGTCATACCTTTGCACATAAATGGCGTACTCTCTTCCAGTTAATTTCATCGTATGGTTGATTATATAACTCAACCCTCAATTGCAAAATGAGAGGTGTGATTGGACCAACAAATCTCTTCCCATAGAGATAAGACATTGGCATGTAAACCATTCGACAGTAACACCACATTTTTGCTGCATTTGGATTAAGAGTCAAATACTTGGTATATCAATATATGGACACCAATAGATAACGACATCAACCAGAAAACATTCCATAGCAAATGCTTAAACCTAATATCTACAATAAAATGAACTGAGACTTTTAGGATGTGTATGCGTAAGCAATAACAAATATTGATCAACCTGGATGCATGGGAAGAAAAGAAGGAAGAATCCAAAACTCAGGAGGCATTGGATTGGTTCCTAACCACTCAAAAGCTCCAAGAATCTGAATGACAATAAGGAAGATTTATCAGCAACAAGAAGGTCAAGTCAAAGGTCATATTTATGTATTAACGAGTTTCTCTTATACTACTAAAGATTAGAAATAACTTTTGTAAAATCAGGTCATGTAAATGATTACAACTAACTGTCCACAATAAGTGCAGTGATAAGAACCTAAAGCTTTAATCCACTATTCCGTTATTGAGGTGGCAGGTTGGGACTTTCAAAGGACCATAACAAACACTACGATCCGGTCGAACACTGTTGCACCGGCGTTGCCATCTATGGCACGACGGACACGGAGGGTGGTGGTTGGCTCTTAGACCACTGTTACAAAAACCTTAGAGCCGGAGAGTCTAAGGCTATATAAACCGTGCATCAGCACCTTGTAGTGCGGTATTGGAATTTATGGACCATAACACCTGCTCCAACAGATTAATACATACTGATATACAGTGTGTATAACTTAAATCCTACTATAATATACAGTCTTCTAAAAAGTTATTAAGGTAACTAATCATACCGAGAGCCATGTTTTCCCCCATGAAGGAATTGCAGTGACACTGCCATGATCAAGAATCCATTTCCTTGCTCTAGCACACGCATTATTTACTCCGCCATCTGGTCCTTCTCCGAGGATCCTCATGCATATGTAACTCAGAGTTGTACAGAACATAGTACTATGACCTTCTATGTGCAAACCCCATCCACCATCTTCATTCTGAATAAAATAGAATGTCATCAGCAATTCATAACTTTTATTTGCACTAGTATATTCATTGTGACACTCCATCATATACCTGGTGACAGTATATATACCGAAGAATTTCCTTCTGATGTTCAGCTGAGAATATCGAATTAAGATGCCCAGTGATATACATACACATAACCTGAAACAATTTTGGCTTTAGTTCATCCATTTTATCAAAAGAATTTTACAAATTCAAATGATATAACTTACGAGAGGTGGAAGAAAGAAGAGAGGTCCGGCATTTTCAGCAGGCCAATGTCCATCAGTAGCCTGTAAAGCTGAGAAGAAATGAACAGCTCTACGCAATGCAATAGTAGCAATTTCATGGCTAATTTCTTCATCTTCTTCTACTTTTACTGCTCGAATACTCTGTTTGAAATTCTTCTCTCTCAGAAACTGCACAAATACTAATTAGTTAGTTTGTGGGAAACTTTCATATAGTCACTTAAAAATAGTCTAATTGTTCTTCATAGCTATAGTTTGACAATTACAACTCGTAGCTACATGTTATATGAAAGAGAGAGGCGAGCAAGACTAGAAGAGAGAGGGAAAAAGAGTGGGAGAAAGGTGAGTGTATATTTTATGGTTAGATAATTGTATATTATACATATGTATTTGTATATATGGCAAACAAGATTGGGAGAGGGAGGAGAGAGGCGAATGAGACTGAGAGAGGGAGGAGAGAGGCGAGCGACATTGGGAGAGGGTGGAGAGATGCAAGCGAGAGAGGACAGAGAGTGGGAGAGAGATGAATTGTATATGTATATAATTATATATTATACATATGCATTTGTATATATGGCAAGCGAGATTGGGAGAGAAGAGAAAGGCAAGGGATATTGGGAGAGGGAGGAGAGAGGCGAGAGAGAGAGGGAAGAAAGTGGGAGAGGGGTGAATATTTTATGTATATAATTATATTATATATATATGCATTTGTATATAAGGCAAGCGAGATTGGGAGAGAGCGGAGAGAGGGGGCGAGATTGGGAGAGGGAGGAGAGAGGCGAGTAAGGGACGTCAGAGAGTGAAAGAGAGGTGAATTCTATATGTATATAGGCTAATAATTGTATGTAATACATATGTATTTGTATATTCTAGCAAATTATACATATACAAACGTGACTAATCATACAAATTCGAAGTCAGCTCATGTAATTAATGTGTATTAATGTTAATCGCAAGTGATAATTATAGTAAACTATAGCTATGATGAGTAATTAAATAGTATAAGTTTGTTTCACCGTATAATTTTTCCATCTTTATTTACTTTCTTAAATTTAGACTCGAGTCAAATTACTTATAAAAAAAAAGACTTGTATCATCATTTCCTAGCTGAAATATTATCTATCACATAAGAAATGGGAACAATTGAAATCTATAATTGAGGTAATATAATTAATGATTATATACATATGTTCATGAAAAAAAATCCCTAAGTATATACAAGGCGCTTTGTTGTATTAGGGAAAAAATTACTCATATTTTCTTAATATGTATATGACCAATATCTCTATAAGAAAAGTTATAACATTCCTTTTTCTAATATAAACTTATATAAGTTAGATATGAAATTCTAAAAATTAGACTTTGGAATACTTTAGGGGTAACAACAAGTTGGATTATCTGGACAAATAATTTCGTTATTTATAAACATATTTCGTCACTAAAAATCTTGTGAGACGAAAAAATGATGGCATGGGGAATTGTTTTATTTTGTACTCATACACAAATGTATGAAATTTACCACCCACAATTCATTCTAATGTAGATTATATTTTAATTAAACTGTGTATTTTTTAAAAATATCTTTAAATATATTCGGTACGATTTTTTCATTTTATTTATTTATTTTTGTAGAATTTAAGAATTGTTCAGTACAATTATAGATTTGTTTAAAATTAAACTTTTGATTTTATTAAAAAATGAATAATCGGTTCAAGTTGAACATCGATATCTATAACTATAGTACTTCATCATAATATACTTGAAATCTTAGTCGGTTCATTTTTTTTATTTGTGCTTTAATTTTTTAGTTTATTTCAATTCTCAGATTGATGGGAAAAGTTCATAGAAATTCATGAAATATATCGCACATTTGCAAAGTCTAAATTTGCAAGTCGATGTTATCTTTGTATAGTTACTCTACGTACGTATGTGGAATTACTATTAAACATGTACATATTTATAGACAGAAACAAATAAGTCGACTTAATTTATGTAGTTTACCAATCAAATCAATAGACACGCACAAAAGTTAGCACAAATAGTTGAGAAATTATTTTTTTATCGTTCTAATCAATCAAAGTGTATTAAATAAAAAATAAAAGTGCTAAACCAACAAATATTAGTGATCTAGTGGTAAAGCCGTCCCCACTCACAATACTTATAACATAGATTGTATTTTTCAAATGATGCATTTTATAATTGTATAATTTAATAAAATTGATGTATTGAACTTCTTCGTTTTTACAAAATCGATCGAGTTCATTGATTTTAATATTTTCACTTGTCAATTAACAATTGGACTCTGTCTATTTCTTATGAAGCACTTATACTATTCTTTTTGTAACTTGTCACTTGTAATTTGAACAATTATAGCAAAAAATTTGTATTTAGCTATGAATTTTTTTCGTAGCAAATAGTTGAATTATTCATTACAAATTTTAAGTCATCGCTATTTAACACGTTACATATTTTGTGATAATTTTTTTGTTGTCACTAAATCACAGATTGATTAGAGACAATAAAATATTTGTCACCGATTATTTATATTATTAGTAACAAAACAAATGTCATAATTAAATCTAATTTTTCATAGCTAAAATTTATAATATTTAACTATGAACTCTAATTTGTTGAAATTGTAACAACATATTTTTTTAGATGACATTTTTGTGTCCAAAATTTAATAATTTATAAGAAAAAAATATTTTGTCATGAATAAGATACATTATTGGTGATGAAATAATGTGTCACCAATAACTTTACATTAGTGACTAACACTAAACAAATGACGCCAATTAATTTTTTGGTGGAAAACTTTAGCAGACAAAACTTTGCTACGAATTTTAATGTTTTGTCACTAAAAGTATGTCTCATATATTTAAGCACAAAAGTAAATTTTGTCACTGAAAATAAATAATTAGTGACGACTTTGATGTTGTACTATTAGTGATGAAATAATGTGTCACCGATAACTTTAAATTCGTGACTAACACTACTTAACAAATGACGCCAATTAATTTTTTTGTTGGAAACTTTAGAGGACAAAACTTGCTACGAATTTTTATGTTTCGTCACTAAAAGTACGTGTCTTATATATTTAAGCACAAAAATTAAATTTTTTCACTAAAAGCGAATAATTAGTGACGAATTTGATGTCGTAGCTAATAATTTTGTAACTATATATCATATTTATTGTAGTGATACTTTAACTTTTTACTTGATTAAGGCTATAACATATATAAGACACTCAATCTAGGTTTCGACTACGTGTAAATCAATTTATTTCCCTTTTTTAGATTCAAGTTAATTGTGTTTGATGTCACGACTTTTTACGGAACATATGATAATACAAACTTACAGGTGTTTTTAATAATATTTATAAAGAATATAAATACTTTTTAGAAATCAAATATGTGTCCCAAAATTTATAGCCTAATACATGGTTAAACTTCAACAAAAAATGACTTGTCAAAAATATTTTAAAATTTGTTGTCAAATGTTAGCTTACTATCACAAGACTCAAAATCTATCTTGCAATAAAGGAAAAGAGAGAAAAATAAAGATAGTTACCAGGGTCTTCTCAACAAGTCTGAGGGCCTAAAACATAACGTATAAAGAGGCCTTATTTTTTTGGTTGACAAATATAAATTGAATAATTATATCATACTCCGCGTGATCATGCAAATGAGGTCTAGAGAGACAGGATACTAGCATTATAAAGTAAGAATGTAAACAATGTAAATTATTTTCAATGAAAATTATATAATATAAAGTTGGAATAATAAGACATGACACAATTTTTTTAAAATGATGATATTAAAATAGTGTTGTGATGAATTTGATAAGTAGATATAATAATATCAAAATGGTTTTGATTAGTGTTGGTGTTTGAAATTTGAATAAGAACCAAAAACAAATTTGAACTTTTTATAAATACACAACTGTAGATTTTACATAGTGTAGAAGGTTTGAACGTTTGAGATCACACTTTAGAATATTCAATAATGAAAGAATAAAAAAAGTGACCAAAGAATAAAGAAAAGTAAGTATAAAAACACAATACGTTTGGTTCATGATAATTGTCAGAATATAAATGAGCTAAACAACAAAAGAGATAGTCACATGCGAAACTAGAAAGGATATTGAGGCCCAAAGCGATTGCTTTAGTGGACTTATGATCGAGACGACCCTAATAGTTACTGACCTGCATTCTCCAAAGAAGATCACTATTAGGCTTAACTTTGTAACGATTGTCCCAAAAATGTTGACGCGCCTCTTCGATTTCGGCTTGTTCTTCTATCGTTCCAGCATTTGAATCGAACTCCCATGTTTGTCGTCCAACATAGTTATTTGTACTATATAAATATGGATCATCTTGTCCTTTTGCAATCTTCAACTTCCACATTTTTAAATTCTTCTTTATACTCACGAGGTTTACGGTTTAGTAATATCATAAAAATTATATATATAATATCGGTGTGAATTCAAACTCTAAAGGTCTCAATAATGTTTCATGCAAAGTAGAGAAGAGAGAAAGAGAAAGGGACTCACCAAGTTTGGTAGGATGAAAGAGAAGAAACTATGAATGGATATTTAATATAATTGATTGATCTATGCAACTATTTGTGCAATATAAGGAATTAATAAGGTATTTTGTCTGGATATTTAATTGACCTTTTGTTTTAAGTATAAAAATCAAAAAGGAAACAAATGATACTGAACCATATATACAAAAGATGCACTTTTCTCCTCTATTCATGCAATACAATAGAGGAATAAATAAATAATTAATAATATTCATTTGAGCAGAAGATAAGGAGAGGTTAATCATACTATTTCATCCGTCCACTTTTATTTCATGTTGCATTTTTTTAAAATTAATTTAACTAATTTTTAAAGTCAAATTAAATTACATTAATTTGATATTTTAAACGAAAAATTTAGATATTCAAAAACTATATGAAAAGTACTATAAATTGTAATTTTTTGCATATCAATATGATAAAAAATACATCTTAAAATATTAGTCAAAGTTTTTATAGTTTAACTCTAAAAATAGATATCATAACAAACAATAGTAGACGGAGAAAGTAATAATTAACGAGAACTTTTGGCTACCTACTTCCATCGTATCTTTTCATTACATGAATTTGTTAAATTTAATATTTGAAATATAGAGAGGAAATGACTAAAAGTCCCCCTAATCTATAGTTCGAATTTTTTAATACACACTTATATTTTAAAAAGATTTTACTATCCCCTGAATTTTAAAAACTAAATGAAATAAACTCTTCTTAAAGCTGAATTGACGTAAAGAATATGCACACCACAAATTACAATTATAATAACTATGCCTCAATTCTCCTTTAAAACACAACCTAAAATAAAATTTCAATTACCCTTTAACTAATTTTAACTAAAATAAAGTTTATTTTTAAAAAATATTTTAAACTTCAAAATTTTATTTTTTCACCCAACCCTCGCCCCCCCCCCCACACACACACCAGCCCCCTCACAACCCCCCCCCCCCCAAAAAAAAAAAAAATTTAAATTTATTTTAAAAAAATGTTTTCAACTTCAAATTTCATTTTTCATTCCTATCATCGTCTCCATCACCCCCCATCCCCACCCCCACCCAAAATAAAATTAAGTTTGTTTTAAAAATTTCAACTTCAAATAATTATTTTTTCACCCTACCCTGGACACACCACACCCCGGTCATCGTCCCCCACCCCCACCCTTCAAAAATATTAAGTTTGTTTAAACAATATTTTTAACTTCAAAAAAATTTCACCCTACCCTGGATACCCCCCCCCCCCCCGCACCAAACCCCGAAAATTTTTTAATTTTTTTTTTTTTATAATAAAATAAAACTAAATGAAGCATTTTCAACAGATTTCATCTAAAAAAAGATTAAAATATTTCTCCATATTGAATTCTTAAGTAAATAACTATTTATTCATGAAATATGGATAAAATATGGGTAAACTAGTATTTTACCCAACCCATTTATTACCCAATTCATTTTTACCCATATTAAATATGGGCGGGTTGAATGATTACCCATTTTATGTTTATCCATTTTCAACCCGCCCATTTATCACCTCTCATTGCGATTATAATCTATACACGTTTTGCACAAAATGGCATGCTATAAATAATATCTATTGTAGTTTTCAAGATGGGAGTGACTTCCACACCAGACAAGATTAGAGACGCAAATTTTGGACAAATTTCCCAAAAGAATTTTCCATAAAATAAAAAAAATAAAAAAAATTCTATGTAATTTTATTTTTTTAAAATATCAATCATGATTAGATTGCTTGAATCTACTATATGAATCGTCAATTTCCATACAATTTGCACAAGATTTGAGTGGGCCCTCTCAAGCTCTCAGTATACCTATTTGATCAAATACACATTTATCTTCTCTGTATACTTAAATTGTTTTGATTATTATTAAAATTTATTCAATTTTGATAAGTCAACTAGAAAAGTTAGATTCCTATTTTGCAAAAAGAGAGAAAACTTGAAGATTAAATAAATCTTAAAGAAGAGCCCTTGATAGAATTTTAACAAATAATAAATATTTCGAATCAGAAAATATTGGACGATATTTTTCAAATAAACAAGTCAACAATAGAATTTATTTAAATGATAATAATATTCAAGAATAAAATCGAGAAGAATTTAGCGAAAATGTGACATTGTTTCATACATCAAGAACTCCTAAATAATTTAAATAGTTGCATCCCTAAAAATATATATGATCCAAGTCAATGAAATAATGTAGATACGTATTGAGATATCTATTAGTAGAAAAGGAACCATTTAAAATGACTGATATAAATTTTCCACAAGTGAATATGTACGGCATTTGTTTACAACACACTATATTCAAAAATTGATAAACGGAGAAAGCATGAAAGAAAAATTAATCTACTCTAAAGACTTGGATAAAAAAAATATTTGTTTTGTTGTAAATTATTTAGCACAATTTCTATTATTTGTAATAGTAAACTAGCTAGTGAAGATAGTAATGAGTGGAGAAATCTTAGTGTTAAGCTCAAAGTCCATGAAGTAAAGAATGAACATATTAAAAAATAATTGATAAAGTTGTGCAAGAACAAATTGATAGAGATAAACTGTAATGAAAAAATATATTGTCAAGAGTTATTGAAGTGATCAAAGCTCTTTGGAAAAATAATTTGGCATTAAGGGGAACAAATTAAAAGATCTATCAAGAAAGTAACGGTAATATTTAAAGCCTAATTGAAATGATTAATAAATTTGATCCAGTTATGCAAGAACATATTTGAAGAATAAGCACGACGAAAGTCATAGTCATTACCTTAGGCATCATATACATAGCAAATTATTAAACATATGAAGTGAAGTGAAGAATAAAATTATTAAAGAGACTAAAGAAACAAAATACTTCTCAAAATATTAGAGCCTCTCTTTAAGGTTTAACTTTTTTTTTAATACATTGTAACTATACTATATGAGAGAGAATAATAACGAACTTGAAAATTGCATTATAAAAAATTTAAATCAGTTTAACATATGAGTTCTAGCTCGATAAAGCACTATCATTCACAAGTATTTTGATATCTTTGATTCATCGATTTACCTATAATTTTTTCTTTCTTCTACCAAATAGAATGTTAATTTTTTGGTTATAGCAAGCAACACTTTATATGAAAGCTAACATAATTAAAATTTATAAAGTATATATAAACAATTCTATATGATTTATAACATTTAAAGATTTTTCAAAACAATTAACATTATATTTAAATCAATTTTCAATTAATAATGAATTTGTAAAATGAATAAAATGCCAAATTCACTAGTTACTAATAAATGCAAAAACCATAGGTGGGGACGAAGTTATAAACGTGTCTATACTTAGGCTAATAATGATATTTTTGTCATTTTAGAGCTCATAAATTTTTTCTTGGATTCCATCTATATTTTGTACTCTTTTCGTTTAACTTTTTGTTTATTTACATTAGATTTTGTGTGTTTTATACACATGAAAAGGAAAAAAATCTCTTAATATGCCAAAATAGAGAAGTAAAAGTAAAAATAAATAAATTGATATAATTTGCCAACTTTTTACTAAATACAAAGGACAAAAGTTTTGGGTAGGAAATTGTTTGGTGTCATGATTGGCTAATAATGATTAATATTGAGGCATTTATTAATAAGTAGAAATGGTGTCAGGATGATATTGAAAAGTATAGGGTGCATAGGTTATGTAATATGGTCTTCGGTGAATTGATTTGCTTATTAGTAGCTTGACTTTATATATTAGTATATGAAATTAAATATCGAGTGTATTATATAATATGAAAGTTATTAGGATTGTAATGTTTAGAGAAATTATGACTTAACTCAAGGCTTGAATTTGAGAAATATGAGAGTTAACATGTTAATTGACATCGAACTTAAAAACGTGATTATAAATTTGAGTGAATTTTTGAGTCAAAGCTAAACACATAGTAGTATGAGTGTTGTTAGTTTTGGAATCTTACTGTGATCATTTATTTGAATAGATTGCTTTGAGTTGGAAGTTCAACGAAAGAGGAAAGCTCAAGTTTCAAAGTGAATTCTTGCAAGTGAATTTCTAAGCCATTGTTAAGCATATGAAATTCGTGTATTTCCTTGTGGTATATATTTAGGAGTAATGGGAATTGGTGACATGGGTTGACTTGTCCATGTTCAATAAATCTAATTATGAAAAATAGGTAAGAAAAAAGTGATGTAATTAATTGATGGTGTGTGATGTTTAAGAATGATTTGAAAGACTTATTGTATAATTGTTGATGTTGTATCACGATTGTATTGTTGTGAATTGTGCATTGATATTAAATGGTCATCTTCTCATT
Source organism: Solanum sitiens (assembly GCA_016801875.1). Lineage (NCBI taxonomy): Eukaryota > Viridiplantae > Streptophyta > Magnoliopsida > Solanales > Solanaceae > Solanum > Solanum sitiens. The sequence goes on from JABWTJ010000081.1 coordinate 3,201,192, forward strand.
ATTTGTATGAATATGTCATTTGCATTGGTTCTGAGACATGGTTGTGATAAGTGTTATGTGATAAGAGGATGTACCATTTCAAGGAACATATCGTGCGTCGCGATGGATATTATAGTTTGAGGGATGTATCTCGCCTGCAATGGTTACAATTATCGAGGGTCGTATCGCACGCCCCGATGGATGCATGGACTGACATGTCCCCCATGGGTCCCAAACTGAGAGACAGCGGGTGTCTATGGTTAGGTCAGACATGCATCAATATACTTGACATTGCATTTCATTGCATTGTACATATTTATCATTGGTGAACTTGATCTTATGTATTGTGGATCTTGTGAGTGCCTTTTTATGGAAATTGTGATTGATGAATATTGAGTTTGTTGTTGATGATATGTAATTTGTTAAAGTGTTATTGAGGATATGCAATTTGTTAAAGTGTTGTTGTTGAGGATATGTAATTGTCTAATTGTTGTTGAGCTATGTTTTATGTAAATTGTGAGCTGTTAGGTTGGATTGGTTTTATGCAGGTTGTAGTTGTAGAGGTTCGGATGGGGTGTAAGGAGAACCCGTATTCTGTTCCCTTATTTTGTGTTTAGAGGTTTGCTTGTTCAGTACCGTATGATTTGGTGCTCACCCCTTGCTTCTACAATATTTTGTATGTTACAAGTCCGGATCTTCGTGATACATTATATTCTTTTTATTTTCGGCTTTCTATGGAGATTTGTGAGGTAGTTGTTTCTTTTCTCAGCGAACCTTCGTACTCTTGTTTATGATTTTGTTTTACTTGAAAGACGACAACGTCATCTGAAACTTACGTATTTTATTTCATTCTAGTATTTACATTAGAGGCTTGTATATGTAACAACCAGGTTCTGGGGATATTTTTAAGATGATTGTAAATTTTTCGCATATTATCGTAATTATTGAATTTTAGACTAACTTATCTTGGTGGGATAAGACGAGTGTCATCACGTCCATTTTTTGGATCGTGACATAACAACTACGTATTGTTTAATGATATGGAAAAGACAAATGTAGCTACTCATTTTCTTTCACTTCTAAGTTATTCATGGCGGTAAAAATTATTCATATTTTTCAGTTGAAATTGAATCAAATTTTATTTGAAATTGAATTTCAAATTATTTTGACTTTTGAAGTTTAAACTCAAATTATATATTTAGTTGAGTTTCTTCATCCCATTCAATAGAATCACTTATAGGTGATACTCAAGTCAAAAAATTTAACCTAACCTTAGCTAGGATCAAATAGCCTCATTTATTTTGAGGTTAAAGACTTGCAACTAATTTTTCTAAAAAGTTAGGTAGCTCCTCATGAATTATAATTGTCAATGAGATATTAATTGAAAATAATAAATAATTCATCAAGCCTTTGTTTCCTTACTGATTTCCAAAGTAGAAAATCATATTCAATAAATATGCCAACAAGACTTAGTAATACATACCATAACATCATATTATACTACGTCAAAAATAATCTTTAGCGATAGTTATTATAATAAAATAACTCAATTATCGATAAATATATATTTTTAGCAGCAATTAACATTATTTGTAAATGTACCTAAAATTTATGGTGACATTAAATCCAATGACACTTAACTAATTAATATCGGTAAAAGTTTAGACATTCTTTGTTAATGTGTATATTTATTATCCCTAAGCCTGTTTTTTATTGTAGTGCCAATATGGTCCCGTAAATGAAGTTTAGGGATATTTGATGTACGGAATCTTATTCTTATATTTAATGAGGGCAGAGAGGTTAATTTCAATAGAGTTACAACAATAACATATATTTAATGAACTTCCATACTCATAATAATATTTGGGAAGAATAGAGTATAGACATACTTTACCTCCATCTCTTAGAGATAGAAATATTGTTTTTAAAAGAATATTCTAAACGTATACATAGAAAATATATAATAACCACAAGTCACAACAAAATAAAATAATAGACCAATCATAATAAACATCTCCCCAATACATATATGTCTGAAAATTTTAATATCTTTTTATTCTGGCTACTATCTACTGAGCTGAAGAAACCAAGTCCCTTCAATTACTAAAGGAAAAATGCACAAGTACCTTCTCAATCTATGCTCGAAATTTCAGAGATACACTTGTACTTTATTAAGATTCTATTACCCCCTCAAATTTATTTTTATAAATAATTTTCTACCCCTTTTCGGCCTACATGGCACTATCATTGAAAAAATTGTCAACACGCGCTGGACCCACAAGATAATGTCACGTAAGGCGAAAAGGGGTAGAAATTATTTATAAAATAAGTTCAGGGGGTAATAAGACATTATTATAGTATAAGTGTATCTCTGAGATTTTGGACATAGTTCAGAGAGGTACTTATACATTTTCCCATTACTAAATAAAACGTAAATTATGGAATTTTATTGTGAAAAACTCATTGTTATACTTTTTAGATATGTGAAATAATATTCATATTTAAATGTACTATTATTTTAAAAGTGAGTTAGAAATAATTTATTAGTTGTTTTTAGGGCATTCCACCTATGACTTGTGGAACTTGTATTTATTCTCTTAGTTTAAAATTTATATGTATTGACGATGTAAAATATATGATAAGCATTAATTGATAACGTAACGTGATAATATATGTAACATGTTAAAGGGTAATCTAGTTAAGTAATTTTAAAAGATGCTTTAATGGATTAACACTACAACAAAAATAACTTTTAGCGGCATTAAATATTGACACTAATAAAGAGTGATAAAGTCTTTACCGGCATTAGTTAAGTGTCATTAGAACCAATGTCGCTAAAGGCTTTAGGGACATATACAAAGAGTGACAATTGCCACTAAATATACATATTTAACGGCAATTAAGAATTAAATGTCGTTAATGGTCATTTTTGTTGTAGTGTAAGGGAGATATCATAAGTTAAGTTTAAATTATTTGATTATTTTGACTTTTATCCCTCTTCAAATGAGAACTAAAAATGTAGAGAATTTGTTTAGATGTTGTATAAGTTGATGTTTGGTGATGAAAATTAAATTAAATGGGCTATACGTATGTATAAGTGGATATATGTGAGTTTTTAAAATTTGTGTTTAATTAATTGATCAAATTAGGTTCCTCCGTAGAATTGTGTCACGTGTATCAAATAAGTCTTTTGTCATAGTAAGTGGTAAATGTGCACTGCTTTTTGGACTGCAGGAGCACTAATGAATAAAAAGTATGACAGAGGATATTTATATATCATTTGCGATAGTTCAGAGGTATATTTGTTCCTTTTCCAAATAATAAAACTAAATTAAAATAAATCTTTAAAATAGGCTAGAATTAAGGTAATATTGAGCTAAAATGAAGATCAACTCAAAATAGGATATCATCGATTGAGCTAAAATCACTCTAATATGAAATTATCTTATATCCAACCCTCAACATTTGGGGCAAATTGGACAAGCATTTTTGAGTCATATTTGACACCCTCAAGTATAACCATCAAGGGTCGCGATATATAAAAGAACAAAATACTTTCAAGAGAGAATTATAATTATTTTTTTCTTTTTGTAATTTTCAATTCCCATATTATGCACATATACTAAATATTTAACACTTACTTACTGTCAAGACCACTTCACAGTTTAAGTTTGGCATCTGAGGAAGGGGGAAAGGATCTAGAGTTGTGGGGAGGTTAGTGGAAGACTCTAGAATTCCTTAGGTCTCTCCTTATAGTTTTCTAGAATACCTTAGATATTTTTTTGGAATGCCTTAAAATTTTCGAGAAAATGTAGACATTTCTAGAAAAGGATCAAAGTGTAAATAAGTAGGGACTTATAAAGTAATTTTTAATTACACTTAGACCCTTAGGAGGTAGTATAAATAGAATTGTCTCTGTAAATCATCCAACAGACTGTAAGCAATCTTCCAAGCAATATAAAATCTTATCCAAAATTCTCCAAGTCTTTCTTGCTTACAAGACCGTGAAAGAATTGTGAATAGTCAAGTACCGCACTGAGCTAACACAAGAAACAATAAACTACTCTAAACATTTTTGCGATATTCAGCCAAACCGCACAGTGGAAATATATTTCTATATGTTGCATAGTGCAACATGCAATTCTTCATGAAAGCTCCAGTTATTTCCTGCACATATTTATGAAGTCAGATAAAAACTTTTTATACTAACTAATCAACGGAAAAAACTCATGCATGTCATCGAAAATTCACAAATGGCTCAGTCATGCCATATGTTAATAGTTGGGCTTATTTATGTCATCATTGTGACAAAAAGTCCACATTCACGCCACTCTTCACTGAAAGTTTCACGACATATTTGAGCTTTTCTCCACTAATCAATATCAATCAAATATGACCAGTTTGTTTGAGTCGACTAAATGAATCATTTATGGTTGCTTCGTTTATTTCCAGTCCATTTCATTCCAATACTTAACGGCTTGTTCTTTTAACAGTCGAAGAACCTTCTCCTATGTTTAGCTTGTAAATTACAGTGCAATTACCTGTTGTGGGAAGTCACCATCTTCCATCTGAGAATTAATCAAAAGCCTTGCCGCACGGTGGAGGGGTTTTGGATCTCTATCAACCTGTCCAAATAGGAATATTTTACAAGAAATTACAGCATTTACTAATAGCAATTTAAATACAAAAACAGAGTGCACATTTAGCCACGTCAACTTGTTCTCTACCGGAAACTAAATACTCCAATTCATTTTCGACACTGACATGTCACATAAATTTTGGAGGTGTCTAGATGATCATTTTATAAGTTGAAGTGTTCAAATGACACAATGGAGACGAGTTGAAGTGCCTAGATGTGCACTCACAAAGTTGTCACTATAACAAAAATGATCATTAGCGGCAATTAATTCTCAATTGCCGCTAAATGTATATTTTTAGCGGCAATTGACACTCTTTGTATATGTCCCTAAAGCCTTTAGCGACATTGGTTCTAATGACACTTAACTAATGCCGGTAAAGACTTTATTAATGTCAATAATTAATATCGCTAAAAGTTGTTTTTGTGTTAGTGTGTAGTGCTTACTTGTCAGCTGAGACTGAGTTTGAGTGTTTCTTTATGTATTATGCTTTTACTACTAGTAACAAGGAATTAACCTGGCCAGAGTGAATCAATCCCATCAATGCCCATGCAGTTTGTACAAGATTCGAGTGTTCTGTTTCAAGCTCTCTATATACCTGTTTGATCAAATACAAAGCTGAGTCGCAGTTATCTTTTCCAGTCATCTTTGTACTTCATCCTCTTCGTCAAGGGTAAAAGTGCATGTCAATAGAAAACTTGACTTAAATTATTCAGTATTGGAATGAAACTGTTCCAAATGGAGTAGGATGCATGTGCAGAGTTCATATAACCTACTAGTGTTGTTGCAGATCGTCCAAAAATGCACAACTTTTCGGAGGATGCGATGCGCACCAAGTGACATACGGAGAAACATAGCATATAACTGACCTTAACAATGCACAAATTGAGACATTGGTGTAGTTATTGTTGTTTTACGTAGCTTTTGTTCTTTTACATTACCTTGTCAGGACAAGAATGGTAGCTTTCTCCCCAACCACCATCAGACCTTTGTCTTCGTAACAGAAATTCAACGCCTTGACGAACGGCTGCAGAGTTGCTGTAACTCTTGCCTGCTGCAGCAAGCCCTCCAAGAGCAAACCAGGAAGCATATGTGAAGCACACACCCCAGCAACCATACCTGTTGACATAGTTAATCATATCATATCTATCGATAAAGCAGAAAGTTCAAGGACTCGCAAGAGAAATATCATATACCATGAATCATCAGGCTTCTGTACATCTTCAATATATTTAACAGCATTATCAATGAAATTGACGATCTCCGTGGTTCGGTGTCCAGGGTATAGCTTCTTAAAATGAACAAGTGCTTGTATTGATGAGCCAGTGCACTCAACATACCTGGATCGACATGTAATCAGTGTGAAGCTGTGAAATGGAGTCTAACAATGGGGAAAAGGCTTACGGGAAATAGAGAAACTAGGGACAAAATCTTACTCATGTTCAATGACGACGTCCTCAAAAATTTCAGTAGGATTGAGCAACTGGAACATAACAAGAAAGTTAAATTTTTAGGGTTTGGATTACTATAGAAGAAGTTGACTGTTGTTAACAACCATTAAATGAATCTCAAACTAAAACAATTATTTTACTTACCTCCAAATACTTTGAGGATCCTGCGGGCTCCCATGCTGCTAAACCGCCATTTTTGCTCTGCAATTTTATTTAAAATGGATTTCGATATAACTAGAGTCTAGAACTGAGCCAAATGACGAGTGACTAAATTTAGAAAAGATGAATTTATAACACAGGTAGTCATGTATTGGATTCTCTATTCGGTGTAAGATATAATTCATGTATTATAATGCACTCAACATGTACATTTCTCATTTTTTTACATGTAAGGAAAGAATAACGTTCACCGAGTCATACAGTCGTGCAGGTTCCATTGCCTCACCAACTAATTCAGATGGCATTGTAGAGAAAAAAAGGCAGCACTAGTGAAACAGAATTAACAACTTATCAGGCAAATCTACTAGCATTATCATCTTACTACTTTTCAGTAATTACAAGAAGTTGGAATCTTATTTCATTGAATAGTTAGATACCCTTAATGCTTCGGCAGTGGTATCAGATGATTGCCATCCATAATCTTGATCTGAAAAAGTCCACGATCCTTTTGAGATATGCCGATACATCCCTCTAAAATCACCAGAAGGATTGTCCTTCACCTGTAAGAAGTCACTTACATCAATAAGGTCCACAATTTGAAAGAGCTGATATGCTCATGATTTAAACATCCAAACCTGAGATTGTTTTATAAAGTCATGCCCTTTTCTAAGAGTATCTGATATCTCATCATTCATCTCACTGGCCAATAGTGCTTGAATAGCAAAACTAGTATCCCATGCTTAACTACCGCTATTCTGCAATTCAACAACAAAACTCCCAAATTTCAGTAACAATTGTTTGCATCACTTAACAATAGGAAAAAGAGCTAGCCGTCTATTTTACAAACATGTATTACGTGTAAAAGAGATCCTATTTCTTCAATCATTGTGGTTTGTGGAATAGTATAATGTCCTTGCTTATATAGAAAATGATTTATATCTACCAACCTGCATTTTCATTTCATCTTCAGCTACCCATAAATAGTCTGGAACCCGAGCAAGATATTTTTTGAAATAACTGCTATTTGGATCCTCAACCCAACAAGCAAGCATACACAATACCTACACCATCCACGTGTAACATAAGTGTCAAACGATTGAAGTTGTTAAGAAATGCAGGTATTTTGTAATCTATCAAAAATGAAAAAGTTGTCATACTTTATTAATACATTGAACGGTGATGTATTGACTATTCTCGTCTTCATAATGAAGATGTTTCATCGTAACCTCAAGAGCTTTATTTCTCAGCTTGTTGAAAGGCCAACGAGTCAATAAAGGCTCGTAAAAAAAGTAGAGAGTGTCCCACATCAAATCCTGAACCAGTGGATGAGGGTAATAGAGATCCTCCTGCAGAAACAAGTTTGTGTTTGATCATTTGTAGAAAATAGTATGATATCTATACTAACTTCAACACTAGGGACTCATTTGATCCGTAGACAAAGTTTTAGAGGGATAAATTATATCGAAATTTATGTCGAGATTATTTTTCTAATATCGGTAATCAAACGACCCTCGATAGTCATACCTTTGCACATAGATGGCGTACTCTTTTCCAGTTAATTTCATTGTATGATTGATCATATAACTCTTCCCTCAATTGCAAAATGAGAGGTGTGATTGGACCAACAAATCTCTTACCATACAGATAAGACAGTGGCATGTAAAACATTCGACTGTAACACCACATTTTTGCTACATTTAAATTAAGAGTCAAAATACTTGGAAGAACAATATATTGACACAAACAGAGAATGGAAACAACCAGAAAACATTGCATAGCAAATCCTTAAAATTAATATTTACAACAAAATGAACTGACAATTTTAGGATGTGTATGCATAAGCAATAAAAAAAATTGGCCTACCTGGATGCATGGGAAGAAAAGTAGGAAGAATATAAAACTCGGGAGGAATTGGATTGGTTCCTAACCACTCAAAAGCTCCAAAAATCTGAACGAATAAGAAGGAAGATTTGTTAGCAATAAGAAGACAATAATTGTTGGCTCCTAGTTTTATATTGGAAGAACTTGTGAATATGTGATACAGTTGTACCGGGTGAAATATCCTTAAGGATAGTATCTTTCGCAAAATCAGGTCGTCTTAATGATAACGTCAATTAACCAACCATCCACAATAAGTGCAGAGGATGTATGTAGTAAATAACCAATAAGTTCAACAAGCCTAATGTTTTTGACACTAGAATTTAAACAAACTACTAAATTTTGAACCTATAAATTCAAAAATGTAATGTGTTCAATGATAAGAACCTAAACGTCGAATCCATCAAACTCAAACAGATTAATAAACATTACACATTGATAGTGTAAAAATTTTGTACACTACAAGTGTATATAACTTAAATCCTACTATAGTATATATTCTTCTAAAAAAGTTATTAGGGTAACTAATCATACCGAGAGCCATGTTTTCCCCCAAGAAGGAATTGCAGTAACGCTACCATGATCAAGAATCCATTTCCTTGCTCTAGCACAGGCATTGCTTTCGCCACCGTCTGGTCCTTCTCCAAGGATCCTCATGCAAATATAACTCAGAGCTGTACAAAACATTGTACTGTGACCTTCTATATGCAACCCCCATCCACCATCTTCATTCTGAATAACACAGAATTCAATCAGTAATTCAGAGGTTTTTTTAAAGACATAATACATAAATATGCATTTTAACTTGGCATCAGCTAATATCTACGTCCTCCAATTTTGAGTGTGCACAAATAGACACTTAAACTTGTTAAAATCAAACAAGTGGATACAAACATCCTACGTGGCATGATACATGTAGGACGCCACACATTAGTTCGGGTGTGTGTAATTCGAATTGCCACGTAGAATATGTGTGTACTTATTCAACTTTATACAAATTTAACTACATACTCGTCGCACTAAGGTCAGCTAAAACCAAACTAAAAGAGCACGTTTATGTATTATACCAGCAAGTTCAAACATAAATTCCAAGAATTTGAAAACAAAAAAAGTCATTGTGGCATTAAATCATATACCTGGTGACAGTATATATAACGAAGAATTTCCTTCCGATGTTCAGCTGGAAATACAGTATTAAGATGCCCAGTGATATACATACACATAACCTGAAACAATTTTGGCTTTAGTTCATCCATTTTGTCAAAAGAATTTTACGAATCAAAAAATGAAAAATCTTACGAGAGGTGGAAGAAAGAATAGGTCCGGCATTTTCAGCAGGCCAATGTCCATCAGTAGCCTGTAAAGCTGAGAAGAAATGAACAGCTCTACGCAATGCAATTGTAGCAATTTCATGGCTAATTTCTTCTCCTTCTTCTACTTTTACTGCTCCAATTCTCTGTTTGAAATTCTTCTCTCTCAGAAACTGCACAAGCATCAATTGGTCAGTTTCGAAAAGAATGACATTACATCTAGTCAAAGAAAAATCTGTAAGTATATACAATGACCATTGGAATTATGACCTCCTTAATTCTATAAGGAACACGTACTAATTACTTGTTCATCACTGTTTGAAGTTAGCAATAAATAAATCTATAAAATAACTTGTTCACAATCTCGTATAACCTATGGAATTATAAACTCTAATTTCTAACTATCCAAGACCAAAACACAGTCATTTATAGTTGTTCAAGTTCTTCAAACTTGTTAAATGAAACCTACTCACAACACCCCGATCCTAAATAAAGACTATTGAATACAATCTTATAACTTTTCACTCAATTCGCACCACTCTCCAAGTTAATATCAAAACTCTCTCAAACCTCTATCGTGTTTTGATTTTCTCTCAATATAAGTGCGCAATCTTTAGGATGAAATAGATCAGAAGCTCGACAATGTCCTTGTTCGACTCAACCTTGTCTTTGCCGCCTCAAAGCCTTGAACTCAACTTGGATTCCTATTTATACTCGGCTGGGAAAGAAAACATTCTTCTCATAGTTAGATTTGGTTTAGCTGGAACATGTTCACACAACCTGTTCTATGCCTCTTGACACTTTGACATTCTTCAAAAAATTAATTTAGACACTTGTGCTTCTTACAAAGACTTTGTTGTATCAGGAAAAAAAATTGTTTATATTTTTCTTAATATGTATACGGGCAATATTTCTGTAAGAAAAGTTATACATTCATTTTTCTAATATACACGTATATAAGTTAGATATGGAATTTGAAAAATTAGATTTTGAAATACTTTAGGCTTATATTTTAACTGTCCACTCAGTTAAAGCTATAACATATATAAGACACTCAATCTAGGTCTCGACTATATGTAAATCAATTTATTTTCCTTTTATTTTCTTTCTCTTTTTTCGGATTCATATTAATTGTATTTATTGTCATGACTTTTCACGGAACATGTGATAATATAAACTTATAGGTGTTTTTAATAATTTTTATAATTTATAGATATAAATCATTTTTAAAAAAAATCAAATATTTGTCCCAAAATTTATAGCCTAACACATGACTAAACTTCAACAAAAAATGATCGAAAATTTGTGGCCTTATGGTCGAGACGACACTAATAGTTACTGACCTGCATTCTCCAAAGAAGATCACTATTAGCCTTAACTTTGTAACGATTGTTCCAAAAATGTTGACGTGCCTCTTCGATTTTGGCTTGTTCTTCTATTGTTCCAGCATTTGGGTCGAACTCCCATATTTGTCGTCCAATATAGTTATTTGTACTATACAAGTATGGATCATCTTGTCCTTTTGCAATCTTCAGCTTCCACATCTTTAAGTTCCGATGATCAGTTGAGCATTTTTCGTCCAAGATTATATATAATATATATATATATATATATATATATCGACAAAAGTCATAATTTTTTTAGGTCAAATTCATTGGTGGCCACTTAAAGTTGACACTAATTTTCACTTAGACACCTAAACTAAGCTTCGTTCATTTTAGACACCTCATGTCATGTCCCGCTATGTTAATTTGACCCTTTCTGCTGAGATGACATAGCAAGTGTGATACACTCACTGGACACGCGTGAGAGCCTCATTTTATCAAATTTTAATATTTTTTTCCTTCTTCCCCATTTTTTGGCTACCATTATCCAATCTTAAACTCTTTCCATGGTGAAATAAATTTGACAATGCCACAAACAAAAAGTGTCATTTGTATGCCTTATTACATCATAATCACGAAAAAAGTTCAACTCAAATAGATAAGCTATATAATTTTTAGTAGAAAGATTGAGACTCCATATTTATGTACTAAAGCAACAATTTTTTACTTGCATTGACCCAAAAATCCAGCAAAAAAGGAAGGAAAAAAAAACGAAAAAGATCAAGCAAATACATTACTACACTCACCAAATCAAGCATTCAACATCAATGTATTAGAGTAAAAACGTTCTTATCTCACAACATTCACAAAGTGACAAAAAAAAAACTTCTTCTTTTGACACATTTGGTGAGGAAGGGGCAGGGGGTGGTGGTGGGTAGAGAAGAAAATCTGGTTGAGAGAGAGGGGTTGGGGTTTGAGGTGGGGGTGTGCATATAATTTTCTTTCTATTAAAAGTGGTTAACTTTTTTTAATTATTTGGTTAAAGAAATTTCACATGTCAATAATACATTTGTTAATTTTTTCCTACTCAAAATTCATCATTTAATAATCAATTTTTCTATATATGCCACATGTCTTTATTTAATTTGTCATTTTGACACGTCATCAGTGAGTGTGTTACACACACCTAACAAATTCGGCAGATTTTCAAAAAATGGTCAAAATGACACAATTATACATGACATGCAGTGTCTAAAATGAACAAAATCTAATTAAAATGTCTAAGTGAAAATTTATGTCAAATTTAGATGGTCACTGATGGGTTCTCCCTTTTTAGTTTATAAATTTCATATCACTTTCTTTTCTTTTACTTATTGTGTTCTTAATAAATTATTCATAAATATTACTCTTCTATCTTAATATATATTTTAAATTTTTACAGTCAAACAATTTAAATTTAATCAATATTTTAAACATAAATTTTTTTAATGTTTTTCTAAATTAAACTTATATATTTAAAAACTACGTAAAAGATATTATAAATTACATGATTGAAATTTAAGGTATATGAAAAAAAGATTATGATTAAATTTTAAAAAATTTAAAAATACTACGTAAATTAAAATAGAAGAAGTAACAGAATCTTTTTAATACAAATATAAATTTTGAGTTAAAATTATTAAATTTTATCCTACATGTAGATTGAAATTATTTTTCATATTTCACACTTTTTTATCAACAGGATGACATGATAGATGCTCTAAAGGTTTCAATAAAATTTCATGCAAAGTAAAGATAAAAGTGATCACAAAAATATTATTATTTTTTTATTAAAAAAATAACACACATAGAGAGATAGAAAACTCACCAAGTTTGGTAGACTGAAAGAGAAGAAATTATAATGGAATTGGAAAAAAAAAAAGTTATATGCTAAACTTTTAATACTCTCTTATATATATATATAATATAGAAAAAAAAAAGCCTACAGTTAGGAGTTCAACTGTATTATTAATATTTTGGGTCCTTGCTAACCATAGGTATTAATGTATTAGCTTCACTATATATATAATAAAGTAATTAGTCTATAATATAAATAGTCATATTTTTATTCATATGTAAAAAAATAGTTAAAAATCATAAAAACATATATTATTTATATATTATGATACATTTTAAAAAGCTGAATATAATTTAATTATACATGAAAATTGAAGTAGATAGTTTGACTATACATAAAGTAAACATTGACTAATTAATTGTGACCGACTTAAAATCTCTTTTAAATCGCCTCAAATTTTAGACATGAATCCTCATTTGCTCGAATCTACTCACATTTGTGTCAAATTCTAATTTTAAAAAAAAAAATCTACAGTGGAGCTTTAACTGTATTATTAATAACGAAGTTAAAAATTTTATTAATATTTTGGGTTAGTGCTCAACATTGGCATTACCCCCACTATATATATAACGTAATTAGTTTATAACAAATATAATTATTTTTATTTACCTATAAAAAGTATCACAAGTTATATATATATATATATATATATATATATATATATATATATTATAATACACTCAAAAAATTATATGCATAAAGAGTAAAGGAGACTTTGAGTATGCATAAAGAGTACACTAATAATCACATATTCGTGGATGGAATTAATCCGTACTCTTTTTTATATGTTATAAGATAGTTATCTTACACGCTAACTTTTGGAATAGAAAATAAGACATGATAATCACCTTATGAGCTAACCCAATATTGGCCCCTAGGTTATGTAGTCTACCCTCTAAATGTCTAGGTCTGTGTATCGGACAATGTTATAGCTAGACTCAAATTGGTTGAGGAAATGAATTATCGTTTATTTATATCGTCATATGATCTTAGAAAATTTTCATTGCATGAACTAGTTTAGTTATGATCCAAAGTTCATTTTCTTAAATAGTAACAAAATAATTAGGTAAACACAACCTAAAATATCCTGACCAATTATAAACCAATATAATTTGACTTTTGAGAACTGTTTCTACCACAAACTTTCTGCGACCTATGGTTGTAGATACTAAACATTAAAAATGTGTCTCAATTTTAGGAAATTTCACATCTTTCATTGTGGACAAAGTCTTTTCAAAAAATTTTATAATAGAAGTTACAAAATGGTTGAAGTAGGTCGAAGAAAAATATGAATGGGAGGTGATCAAAAGGGACACGTTACATTACATCACATCACAAAAAACCTCAACTTATTGAGGATATTACCCTATATAGGAAGGTATGGTAGACGATGATTATGATAGAAGAGTAGAAAGTAGTCAATTGTTATCGCACTTCATGTGTAAGGAGGCAGCGAGCTAACCTCCTCTTTGTTTCTCCTTTATACTAATATTACTTAGTAATCACATAGTTTCTTTGTCCTTCAATGTTTATTACTATCTATTGTTGCTTTGTTTGTATCCTCATGTTCCCCCTTATGTCTTCTGTAAGAACGAGAGGGATGGACTCCATTGTATCCTCATGAATTTTTCTGTCTTATGTTTCTCCTTATGTTTTCTGTAAGAACGAGAGGGATGGGCTCCCTGCTAAACAGTTTTTTAGATATTCCCCCTTATTTTCCATAATCACTGGAAAAATTGAATAATGGAGGAGAAATGATGGCTCTGATAATTGCTGGACAAACTCAAGACCGTTATCAGGATGCAATCACCTCAGTAAAATCCAAAGATGATATGTTAATCGAATCTACCAATAATCTAATTCTATATATTTTAACTTAAATAATAAAAAGAAAGAGTAATCATTCTATCAAATCTATTCTTAAAGGTGATATACAAATACAAAGAATAAAAAAGAAACACATAAGCAAGACAATTAATTATTCTTTTTCGATCTTGTCTTGATAATGAAAATTATAACAAAATCTAATGTAACAATCAATCTGTTTTATAACACAAAAAAAATCCTAAACTAAAAGCAAGTTATAAACAAAGCAACAATTCAGCTATATAAGTAGAGATAAAGACCATGTTTCAGTAATTCAATTATTATCTTTCCTCATGACTGCATAAGGGAGATCTCACAACTTTCCCCACAAATTATAACATTATTTCACCAATTTAGAGCTTCTACACATAAGAATTGTAGGAGTAGCACATAAGACATTTTTCTGAAAGAGTTAAATTTATAGGACAAAAATTGTAGTATATGAAAAGTCACATAAAAATATAAAAAGTCAAATAATGTATATATATATATATATATATATATATATATATATATATATATATATATATATATATATATATATATATGTATGTATCTACTTTAATTTCTTGTCTTCAAGAAGTAATTGAACATGTGTTTTCTTATTCTATTTAGTTTAGTTAGGTTTATTACATTTTTAGCTAATAAATAAAGATGTTTATCATGAATAGTCACTTTGAAATAAATTTATTGTATCATATTAGTGATATGATATTTTTATTATGTTTTAATATGAGGTAGAGATAAATTAAATGGTAATTCAACTTTGAAGTTAGGAACTTTCCACACATATATGTGTGTGAGAGAGATATTTAGTTTGACAGTTTTAACAGTATAGTGAATGATTAAATATCCAAAAAGTCTTAAGGACATAGTTAACTAATTTATTTAAAACAAAATAAGAGAAAATGACAAAAATTTAAGAAAATAAATAAATAGTCTTCTAGGAGCTAGCTAAAAATAGACAACAAACAATAACATTATCAAAAAATTCATAGAATTTATGGAATATTTCTTACATTTTTATGTGCTCATATTGGAGTATGACCATATAGACTTTTCACTATCCAAATGAATTTGACTTAATATATGTATTGAGTTCATTGCAACTCTTCAATTTCTTCAGACTTTTTTGGAGTAAGAAAGAAAAGTTTTTTTTTATAGGTGAATAACATTTGCATTAATAAAAACTTTGGAAATTTGTAATGATATAATTAACTAAGAAATTAAAGGGTTGGACTTTTAATTCTACATTACATAAATAAAATATGATATTAAATTAAATTTACTTTTTAGTTAGATTATAGTTTAACATAGGAGAAAATAGTAATTCAACTTTGAAGTTCGGAGCTTCCCACTTTCAGCATAATTCATAATATTATTTAGGAATTACATAGTTCCTTTGTTCTTTATTGTTTATTACTATTTGTTGCTCCATTGGCTTTGTATTTTGTTTTTGCTGTCTTATTTTTCTTATAATCGTGTTTCCAAGCCGAATGTCTATCGGAAACAGTCTCTCTAACTAGGAGTAAGGTTTGCGAATATCTTATCCTTCTTATACCCTACTTGTGTGATTGCACCGAGTATGTTGTTATTGATAGTTTACAATGACTTATTAGTAGCTCTAGTTTCTTTATCTCCCATCTTCAATCTATATCCTACACAAATAACATTACTTAGAAAAGCATATACTTCCATTCCTCATCACTTCATCCTGAAAGAGTTGCTTCTAAGTCCAGAAATTCAAGCCTATTCTATCATCAACCAAGGAGGCAGATTTTCAGAGAAAGATTCGACAAACATTTCTATCAAACTCGGAAAAATTGGCAGCATTAACTCGTATTCAAGCTAAATAAACAGCGCGAAAGAGTAACCAAGCATCCTTTCTAAAGGATGGCCAAGCTAAGTGAACTGCAGAAAGCATCATGTTGTACTCATATGAATAATGTCACCTATACCAAACAACCTTATAGATATGTTCTGACTCAAAGAGAACACCAAAGAAAACCATGTCATCTATTGATCTGTCGTACAACAATATGGTTTATTCAATATAGTAACATCAACAAGACTGGATCTTACCGAATTTCAGGTCAACTATTTGAACATGTCGAAGATAACCAACATCATCGGTTGCTACATGTCTATCGATACTTTTAACATGTTGAACACTTCAAAGGGAAAGCTTTAAACAACAGCTGCATTTGCTAAACTCCTTAAGGCAATGAAGTTAAAAGACAAATAAAGTATTCCAAGAAAAGGGAAACAAAGACATATTTAGCTGCATCAGTAAAAGCTCTTCTAGTATTACTATTCTGTCAAAATAAACATAAATTGCCTCGAGTCATGCTCAAGTACATGCACGATCTGGTAAGGTAATACGAGCAATAAAACTATTATAAGATCCTCAAAACAGATAATGTAAACGATTTATACCTAAAAAAAACAGAACCTAAATCATCCGCACAAGGACGTTATAGTCTGATCTTCAGGTTTCATCTCTCAATGTCATCCTACCTATGGATAATACGAAGTAAAACGAAGAACCAACTCAACCCTGAGACTCATTCTTCTTAGCACCGTTCTCCCCTTCTCTTTCCTCCAACAATCTTCCAGCCTCCTCATCAGCAGCCTGTGAAGCCTTCTTCTGTGCTTCATTCGCCTTAAGAGCCTGCAATTTGGCGTGGTTGTAATACGCCACACCTAAGAAAGCCAATCCATATCCAACCAAATTGATAGGAGTGACAGTATCCTTAATCACGGACCACGAAAAGGCAATCAACAACCAATCCTTAACCACACCAGCAACATTCATAGTCAAAGCAGATGTCTTTCCCACAAGCAAAAACACAGCAAGATTCAGAGCAAACGCGCAGAACGAATTAGTACCAAAGATGACCCAATCAAAATGGAAACTAGATGTATCCTTCAACAATGGATATTCCACAAAAATCCATGGAATGAACAAGAAAACCAAACAGCAAGGCGCAACGTAATACAACGAAGTAATCGGATTAAACGTAATACCCTTTGATGTCAACAGAATCTGAATCATAACCAATCTTGTAGCTTCAAAAGCTACAGCACCTAACTGTAACATCACACCCCATGTATCAAATTTAGCTTCTCCATAAGCAGCAATCGCAACCCCAATCGAAATCGACACCATATTCCCCATTGTATCAGATTTAAATGTATCTTTCTTAAACATAACCCCAATTGAATACACAGCAACAGGCATCAAAGCTTTAAGCATTTGAATAAACGATACAGACAGATATATATAAGCAGAATTCGATAACCATAGTGAAAATGCATAAAGTAAACCAATGGGTACCACAGATTTGCAATAAAGATCCATTGTCATTGTCACAGGCTCAACAAGTTTAAACACACGAACAAGAAGATAAGCCAATGAAGAACAGAAAGCCATATGAATAATTGTTAGTGAAATTGGGTAAGGCCAATTGTACAACTTACGATCCAAGATATACTTGTTGTACACAATCACAGTAAAAGATAGGAAGATCCAAATTGCAACATAAGTGTATGAAAGCAAGATTTTTTTCACAACCCCTTCACTCAAGTTTCCACCTTTTCCCATTTTTTCAACTCAATAACTCAAAATCAACAACACCCACAATTCTTTTTGGATCAATGAAAGGGAATTTGGGGGAAAAAGAGAGAAATTTAGGAGGAGAAAGAGGAGGCGTTACAGGACAAACAAGAAAAGAGTGGAGAGAGTTTATATGCTTATGTGTAAGATTGTTAAGGGAGGTGAAACTGAATCTCATTTTGTTTCTTTGACTTGGTAATTAATTTAATCTTCATTATATTATTAAATACTATATACTAAAATATATATATATATATATATATATATATATATTTTATGGCAATGAAATTTGGATTTTATTATGTTTTTAGGGGTAATATTGTAATAATATATTAGTTGAGAAAACCAAGTTTATTTTTTGGGTCAAATTGATTAAATGGCTAGGATTACTATTTTGTCCGATGTTTGATGTTTATATTATTAAAAAATAAAAATAAGACTTTTAATAGGAAAAGTCAAAGGGATTTTATAACGCCTGTTTGAATTCGAGAAGAAAAAATAATTTTAAACTTATATTCAAAATTAGTGTTGGCTTATAAATTTAAAAGACTCAAATATTGTCATGAAATTTTAGGAAAAAGACTAATTTATGTTATTTTTTTGTTTGAGAAAAATGTTTATTCATGTTGTTATTTGTTAACTCAAAATAGTTTTGATTTTGTAAAATTATTATTTTTTACATATGGTCAATTATAATCAGACCATGTTGTTAATTAAGTCTTTTTTAAAAAAAGGAAAAAGTTTAATTATCTTATCGAACTTTGAGAAATAGTTCATTTACGTCATTTATTAAAAGTTTGACTAATCTTTATTTCAGTGAACAAATAATGGCATAGATAAATTTTTTTCTCAAATAGAAATGATATAAACCGATTATATATATGAAGTTTTTTTCAAAATTTGATGGCGTATTCAAGTCTTTTAGTTAAATTCAATTTGGAGTTGAATTTCCATTTTGAAAAGGCATAATACATATATTGGACCCTAAACTTGGCTTCAAATTTTAACTTTGACCTCAAACTTTCATAGTGCACAAATAGGCACTTTAACTATACTATCTTTCAACAAATAAACACGCGATTCCTACCTGGCAAAATGCGTGAAATACACGCATTCTGCGCGAGTAAAAGGTAATTTTTGAGGCCTAAAACGATAAAAAAATGCTAAAATGACAATTCTACCCTTAATGAATCTCTTTTATAATTTTTTTAGTTTCAAAATGACGTGTATTTTTTTTAAAAAAAAAAAATATGTGTAAATTTTTTAATTAGTTGGCAGCCACTGATTGGCTCACTAATACACGTGGGAGCGTTTGCATTTCACGCACTTTGGTTCCAAAAATCGCGTGTTTATTTATTGAAAGATAGGATAGTTAAAGTGCCTATTTGTGCATTATGAAAGTTTGAGGTCAAAGATAAAATTTAAAGCCAAATTTAGGGTCTAATATATGTATTATGCCTTTTGAAAAAGTGCTTTAACGGATCATTCACGTGCATGCATACTCCTATTTTGAGGTAGTTTTTAATTTTTGTCCTTCAAATTAGTAAGTTTTAATTTTTATTTTCTAGCACTTAAAATAATTTAAAATGATTGGAAATAAAACTCCAACTTAATTATATATATATATATATATATATATATATATATATATATATATATATATATATATAATTTGATTTTTTTGATTTTTTCATTTTTCTAAATTCAAAACCAAATAAAAAAAACAAAGTAATTTATAAATCCAAAATAAAACCAAGAATTTAAAAAAACAATCCAAATTAAAATTCGGTTTGATTTGGTTTATTTTTTCAGTTTAATTCAAATAGTGCACACCCTATTGGCCACTTTAGACTTGAATTAATGCATGGATTAATAATTTTCTAAAATGAAATATATCTTTATTATAGTACAATGTTTGCACTCATTACTTTAATGAATTTGTGAATGCAATTAATATTATATGGACCACTAACTTACGAATTTAAATCCTAATTCTGACAACAAATCATAGTTCCAAGTTTGGCATGGACGACTAACAATATTGACTTTTTCGCAAGTCGACTCAAAGAGTTTTAAATTTTAATAGACTAAGAAATTATTTTTACTATTTTCTTTTAGAGTTTTATATTTTAATAGACGGAGAAATTATTTTTACTATTTGTTTTTATTCATAGCACAATAACTGAAAAGTTTGTTGAGACGGATTGAGTTGTGTAATAATTAATGTGTAAGTTAATAAATTGTTTGAATTTGAAATCAAACTATTTATTATTTTATTTTGTGTTTATTTTATATTTATCATTTATGTTTATGGGTATAGTTTCAAATGGAAAGAATTAAATGAATTATTACTAAAAAAAAAAGGTGAAATACTTATTTGATTTTGATGATACAAACTCATTAAGTAAAAGTTAA
The DNA here is from genome assembly GCA_016801875.1 of Solanum sitiens. Lineage (NCBI taxonomy): Eukaryota > Viridiplantae > Streptophyta > Magnoliopsida > Solanales > Solanaceae > Solanum > Solanum sitiens. Next base: position 3,221,725 of record JABWTJ010000081.1, read on the forward strand.
CTATAGTAAAGTGAGAAAGTTCGTTTTTTTGTCAATCTCACAAAATAATTAAACGAATAATAAAAGTTTGGCATAATACAAATGTTATATTTTGTTAAAAGAGAAAAACCTTTTAAATTCGACTTATATTCCACATAATCTCCTTTTATATTACAATTTTGTAGTTTTATAAAAATCAAAGTGATAATCAAATTTTAGATTAATACACAAAACAAAAAAAGTTTTGCATTTTCTAGGATGAAAAAAAATAGAGGAAAAAAGTCAAGAGAAAAGAAATTATGTTAGGAGCATCTTATATAAATCCAAATTATCGTGAGAGTATTGTTCAAATAATAAATACGGCCTCCGTCTCTAATTTTGAGTTTATCGATTCGAGTTACTAAGAGAGCAAACGGTAAGGGTGGGAGTCATCCTATGGAGGGGTTAGGAAAAAGATTACGTCTAATAAATTTTAATTTAATCAAATTTCAACAAAGATATTGAATATAAAGTGAAAAATAAAAATAAATAAATTTGTTTATTCTATTAGTATTAGTTTGCAAGAGGAAGAAAAGTGATCATAAGTCATAATATAGATATAATATGTTGCTATAATTGTAAGAAAAATTACAATATAAGCAAAGTTAATACTTGGAATACGAGATATTAATTAGTATGTAATATGTATATAATTAAATACCCTTTTGATAAAGAGTTTTACTTTTTTCCTTATCGATCGAAATCTGAATTAATCGAATTCATGAATGTTGAATATAATTTGTATAATTTGCTAAAAAAAATTGTTTTTATTTTTTAAAAACTATATAAATATAATTCTTTAAAGAGTTAATTATCCAAACAACAATAGAATGATAAACTTATAAATAAAATACAGAAATAATAAAACGAATATCATTAACTAAATAATAATTATAAAAATATATATTATTTTTTTTGGTTCAAGTGAGGTAGAAGAATAGAAAGAGTATTATTAGTTGCACTTTGAGTAATTTGATAACTTTGGAGGAAGTGAATTTAACGTGCAATTCCACATGCATAACGTGACTTGAAGTAACAAAGCTAATAGTACCTTCTTTTTTTTCTCGATATTTTATATTTATATTATAATTTGTTTAAATTTGAATTGAAAATTATAGGATTTATTTATAAGGCTAATGTAACGATGAACTTTTTTAATTATCCCAGAATAATTTATATTGAATATTCATACTTCATATGTTCCTTCTTACTTGTTTCTTTTTGACAAATCAAGAAAAAAAATATTATAATATTTTTCCTGACATATTACATTCTATATATTTAGAGAGTTAATATCTTTTTAAAAGGTAGAACACATTTAATGAATAAATTAATTTTGAAATTATATTAATTAATATAGGTAAAATAATAAGCTCATTATATTTTTTTTAAAAAAAATATGTATGTCAAATAAAATAAATAAATAAATAGGAATAGAAGGAGTATATGTTAGTGCACAATTTGTTGGGCTTTATCCTTTGCGTTTTCTTTTATATTACTTTATCGGTTTAATTTACTTGTTTATTAATTAAAAATAAATGTTTTTTCTTAAAAAAAATTAAACAAAAAATTTAAGAAATAATTAATTATTTTATATCAAAGATTGATTAATGTGTGAAAAAAATATATAATAAATACTCATATTATTAATGATCATATATTTCAATTTTATAAATAAAGTCCAAAAAGGATGGTGGCAATCCCAACAACCAAAGAAATTAGCTATGTTTTTATGACCTTTAATTGGTGTCATTTTAATTGTGCATTGAATAATTTGTGTTACAAAAATGAAGAAGAGGGAGCTGAATAAAAGTCAAAAATCATAAATGAAGGCACCATTCTTTTTTTTATAATAATAAAAAAATATCCCAAATTATTATATAAAATTTAAAGTCATGACGTAAATGAGGGTCCTAAAATTGATTAAATCATTACATGTACATCAACACCATAATATCCTTTTACTAAAACTTCTCATTTGTTTCGTTTTAAAATAATTATCACATTTTATTTTTAAGATTAATTTATAAAATAAAATAAAATAATATAAAAAAGGTCAAGTTTTTGTTAAAAGAAATTACTCATATCATGTTACATAATATCTATTTTTATAATAATAATTCAATTTAACAATTACAATGATATTATCATAAAAAAATTAATGCTACTCAAACACAACAAATATTATTACTTTCACGCATATTTTACGTCTTTCGTCTCAAAAGTTAAACAAGATAATCACAAGCACTAGATTTAACTTTATTATTACGTCTCTTTAATCTTTTAATAAAAATAAATATACCAAAATTCACCTACAAACTTTTCACTAAAATAAAATTTTTTTTTCCCATGATTCTTGAAGCTTTCACTAATTTCAAATTTCATAACTATCAGACTCGTTTAGATATTACACTCTCAAATATCAACATATTTTCTTCGTTTAAAAAAGGATGATCTAGTTTAACTTGGAACGGAGTTTAAGAAAAAGAAAGAAGACTTTTTAATTTTGTGGTTCTAAATTAAAGTTATGTCAAATATACCAAAATGCCCTTTAATCTTGTGGTTCGTCACGTGGAAAGTTAAAGTTAAAGTATTGTCAAAAAAGAAAAAATATCATTCTTTTTTAAACAAATTAAAAAAAAAATAAAAATATTTTTTTTGAAACAAAGAAAGTAATTTTTTCATATTTAAAACTCAAACTCGAGGATCGACGCTACTTCTATTCTATAGAATAATGACTTCTTGAACTAGAATATATTAAAGAACATGATCATAGATCTTTTCCCTTAGAAAAAGAGAGATTATTCCTTTCGTTAACACTTGTGTTGGTGGTGGGGTCCACTAACTCCATAATCACCATGTTTAGAGAATTAAACAAGATTTGTTATACAACAAAAATGCCTTTTTACTACTTTCTATGAACAGTGACAAAATATTTTTTCAAGTGAAAAGCAACAACAACAACAAAGGTCAAGAATGGTAGTACTACTAATAGTCTTCAAGAACAATATAGAATCTTGAAATAGCAGATCAAGAAAATGGAACTTACCATAAAGAAAACTAAATGGATTGTTCCTTTAGCTTTTGCACTTTTAATCTCATTTTTCTTAATCATTTTCACTCTTTCAACTAAAACCCCATTTCAGAAATCATCCATTAAAGCTAAAGTTCCAATCTTTGTTGAATCTAAACTACATATACCTTCTACTAGGCCTATTTCAACAATACCCAAATTGGCATATTTGATTTCTGGTTCAAGTGGAGATGGGGAGAGCTTAAAGAGGACATTAAAGGCTTTGTACCATCCATTGAACCAGTATGTTGTACATTTAGACCTTGAAGCACCAGCTGATGAGAGGTTAGAGTTAGTGAACTTTGTAAAAAGGGAACCTTTATTTGTTGAAGTTGGGAATGTGAGAGTAGTTGTGAGATCTAATTTGGTTACTTATAGAGGACCTACTATGGTTAGTAATACACTTCATGCTGCTGCTATTTTGCTTAAGGAAGGTGGTGAGTGGGATTGGTTCATTAATCTTAGTGCTTCTGATTATCCTTTGGTGACACAAGATGGTATGTAGTTAAAAACTAGTTCTTGCAAGTTGCAATCTTTTGATCTATCTTTGCCCTTTTCTGTGTGTTTGCTAGTGAGTATCCTTTTCTGAGCTAGTTGGGACTTGGGACCAGGGATGGAGTAGGTAGAGCTAAGGGGGTTCAGAAACCCTTCAGTGGAAAATTGTACTGTTTATACTTGGTTAAAATTATCTTATATATCTTTTTCATGTGCTTACTTCATTTGTTTAATATATCAATCTTACTTTCATTTGCTTGAGATTCTTGGTTTTCAGATTGAATAATGGTGCTTGCTTGCTATTGCTTCCTTTCTTTTATTTTTAACACAGGAAAGGCCAACTAGAGTTGGTGAACTTTGTAGGGTAACTTTGTTTTGAAGTTGGGAATGTGAGAGTAGTGGTGAGATCTGATTTGGTTACTTATAGAGGACCTACTATGGTTAGTAATGCACTTCATGCTGCTGGTATTTTGCTGATGGAAGGTGGTGAGTGGGATTGGTTCATTAATCTTAATGCTTTATGTAGTTGAAAACTATTTTTTTGGAATCTGTTTTTTTATATTTGCCCTTCTCTGTGTGTTTGTCAGTGAGTATCCTTTTCTGGACTAGTTGGGAGCATTTGCTTAATATTTGGATATCACTTTCATTTGCTGAGATTCTTGGTTTTCAGAATGAATAATTGTGATGCTTGCTTGCTATTGCTTCCTTTCTTTTTACGTTTAATGATAGGCGACACCTACTAGTTTTCTTCAGTCTCAAATATGTATATATGCTTCCATTATACGTGGTAGTGAGAATTACGGTGACAGTTATGTTGGACCATTTGTGGTGGTGAAAGTCGAAATAGTAGTGAACGAGGATTCCAGTAGATGAAGCAGCATGAAGGGCAGTAATTTAACTATAAGATAATGTAGACTTACTAGTTGTTATTGCTCTTACTTCAGCCTGGTACTCAATCAAGAGTCTTTTAGTTTGTAAAAGAATTGTATGTTTGTGTAAATATAAGTGTGGGAATTAAGATAGTCCTAAATTTTTTTAAATAACATATCTTTTCGAGTATTCAAATGAGATGAGCCCAAAATAAAATGTGATGCATACAGAACATTCATGTAGCCAACGGTTAGTTTAGAATTGAAGTGTACTTGATTGATACATCAATTGAATTCCTTTACAATAAATTAGTAACTTTATTGGATCCACGCTTGACATTGATACAAATTTATTTCAAGCAGCAACTATTTTATACAAGTTCAGGAACTGGTTCATTGAGAAAAGACTTGTATGTTCGTGTATGTATAAATGTGAGATCTTAGAGAATCATAATTTGCCTTAAAAATAATATTTTTTTATTGGAATGAAATGAGCCCAATAGAGTGTAATGGATACAAAATAGAAGAATTAACCTAAACAGTCGTCCATCCAACCGCTTAAACTAAAATAGCCGAACGTGAAATATGTGTATTCCATTTATAAATATGTGTAGAACCGCGTATAATCCATGTATACTAGCTTGGAAATGTAAACGGTGAATCGGACGGTTAGTTGTGTAAAGATCAACTAGAAGAATTAACCTAAATAGATCCTACAAAGTACAAAATATCCATGTGTCCACCCAGGTAGTTTGGAGTTGAGGTGTACTTGATTGCTAACTGGTTGAATTCCTTGATTTGATTGTTTGGGGGAGCGGGGGAGGGGAGGTGCTTTTCTGTGAAATAGATTGTTGTGGAACACTTTTAGCATTACTCTTATGCTACTCCAAACTGGACATTGCTTAAAAGTTCTTGTAAGAGCCCAACGTCATATAAGTGTAGACTGGCTCATTGATTACCGTCTTTCTAATGATCCTGTGCATTGATATTGTGTTTGGCAGATTTACTTCATACTTTTTCAACCGTGCCAAGAGAACTTAATTTTATTGAGCATACAAGTGACATCGGATGGAAGGAGTATGTGGAGCTTTTCATTTGATCAATCAACTTTTTTTGGGTGAGATTTAGTGTGTTTAGCTTACTAAAATGTTATATTTCTGTTTGTAGATATCACAGAGCCAGGCCTGTAATAATTGATTCAGGGCTGTACAGCCTGAATAAATCAGATCTCTTCTGGATTCCGCAGAAAAGGAGTATGCCAACAGCATTTAAACTATTCACAGGTGAGAATTTTGTGCATTTGTGTTGATGCAAAAGGAAGCAATCAAGCTCTTTTGGCTGCTTTGTTTTCTTAATTGCCATTCTCAGCTTTCAAAGCCGTATTTACTCGTCTAAAGCCTCCTCGCAAAGCACCTCTTAATTGTTCCTTGGGTTGGTTTTAGTCCTGTTTTCAGCCAATTCTTCCATAGGATTTCCGTGAGTTAGTCATGTGTATTTGGACTTCAAATCTGCTTGAATTAACAACTTAGTATCAATTACACTTCATGAATTTTCCTTTTCATCCTTTCAGCTCTATGCAATGACAATATATTGGAATTTCCTCAGGGGTGACTGTCTCTTCCGTTCCTTAACTTGAGGTAGAGTTCATGATAGCCAGAGGCATGTTCTCAATAAGGCCACACGGAAGTATAGATGTTAGGGGAAATACACTTTTAGGGGAAAAACATTGGGTTTTTGGGTGTGGAGGAAATGGTTGGTTTGGAAACCGAACAACGTAAAATTTTAAGTGCTAGAAATATCACACAAATAACTTTCTTGAAGGGGCCTTAAGCATGAGAAAACTCTTTCAAATGGCCTTTCGTTGGTTATCCCTGATATGGTCCATGAATAAACATTGTAGAGTAACTGCACATTTTGATACCAAGAGTTCTTACAAAGAGTTAAAACTACAAAACCAGTGCACCTTATCTTCCTACTACTGCCTGAGAATCAGCTGTCCTTTTTGATTGTCCACTTATGCAATTAAACTGTTGTTTACGCTTAATTCAAGTATGATTCCCCATACTACACTACGATCTCTTAACACATTTTATAGTGAGCTATGTTGTGTTATAACATAAAACATGATTGTTTGAATGTCTGAGTTGTCAAATCGTATGAAATTGGGAAGGATATCATACTGGACCTGATTACGCAAGCTTTTGGAAAAACTCAGATATTTGCCTCGATTTCCTTGTACTTGGGATCCTTCTCAAGGGTTTCTGAGAATTCCTACTGCAAAACAGAAAGATCAATCAAAGACATTTCAAACTGCCATTTTCATTTCGTCTTGAATATCAAAATGAATACATTATCAATGTGGTAGTCAGACTAACTCATTTCTAGCAAGCACTATTCTGTTGCACTTACATATGATTTCTTACTTTGAATAAGTTGCTGTACGTCAAGTTCTGTCTTTTTTGCTCCTGTATGATCACTGTTTTCTATTCTGCACTCTTTGTTCTATAGTTTATGAATTGCAATTACAAATTTTTACTCGTATACAATCAAATATCAATATTCATAGTATATCAAAGATTTTGAAATTGTGATGCCATCACTTTTCCTCAGGCTCTGCTTGGACGATGCTCTCTCGCCCCTTTATGGAGTACCTTTTATTGGGGTGGGATAACCTCCCAAGGATAGTTTTAATGTACTACGCCAACTTCCTTTCAACGCCTGAAGGATATTTCCACACTGTCATATGCAATGCAGAAGAGTTCCGGAACACTACAGTGAATCACGACCTTCATTTCATATCCTGGGATAACCCTCCAAAGCAACATCCACATGTTCTAACTCTTAAGGATTACAAGAACATGGTCGACAGCAATGCATCATTCGCCAGAAAATTCCGCAGGAATGAACCAGTGCTTGACAAGATTGATTCTGAGCTCTTGGGGCGCAAAGTCGATGGTTTTGTTCCTGGTAGTTGGTTTGATGGCGGGGATGCCAACGCTACAATCTCACAGTACATTCTAAGAAACATAACTTCACTGAGACCTGGACCAGGTGCACAGAGAATGAAAAGTCTTATTTCTAGTTTGTTGTCTGATAAAGATTTTAGCTCAAAGCACTGCATCTAGTTCCTGACTGGTTGCAATTCGCGTGCTATAATGGAAATCTTTCGGTTGAATAACGGATCAGTTCATCGTTGCTTACTTCCCTCGAACGATGTTATAAATGGGGAATGGAGCAGCTTATACTTATATACTGCTATAAGGTTAAGAAAGGAGTAGAATTGTATTGTTTATAGGATGTATTTTTTCTTCTTTTGAGCAATTGCTTGTAATTTTTTGTTGGCCAAATGGCTGATGGATGTTACTATTATTGAATGAGGCACATTCTTGTAAGACATGATTGAGTCTATTATACAATACATGCAAGACTTTAAACAAGAGTTCACATTTATTCTTCGAAATGCTCGATATCTGTTCTGATGGGAAATAGTATCTCGTGAACTTAGTTGAGGTTTAGTTGATGTGTGTCTGACTCGAACACCTTTTAGTATGTTATAACATTTATACCTCAAGTAGAATGTGTATAGTAACAAAATACTTTAAGTAATCTTGATTTGGTTATTTGATCTTGAAACTTCATAATGTTCGTCCTACTTCACCTCTAATCGCTCAAAGGGAATAGACCCTGCATGATGTAACAAAGTTAAAATTTTATTTAATTATATCAATATCAAATTTCAAACAGTAAGTTATAATTCCAACATTTTTAGTCACTACTAATAATCCAATATATAGGTTAAATTAATGTATTAGGGAAGGCGGTGGAAGAGAAAGAAAGTAGGTGTGATTGCTTGAAGAAAATCAGTTGAATTATAAGGTGGGATAAAATGGAAGAGTGTACCTACACCGCTCGACAATCGGGTGCGTAATTTTCCAGATTCAGGGGCTTGATCAGGTTTCGAGGATGCTCCTTGGCTCTTTTGCTTCTTTCGAAGATCCTGTCGAATCACTCTCTCATACTCCTCATAGGTCAGCCATAATACCACAAAGGTCGTCATATTGATAGATAATCAAATAAATTATTTAAAATTGAAACTATAAATACTATTTTATGTGGTTCATTTACAGTTTTAGATAATTACTTTAAAATTTATGATCATAAATTAATCATATATGTGTACAATAATTTTTTTTTATTACTGATAATGCAAAAAGTTCACAATTAAATTCGAGATTTCACCTCACATGACTTTTCGTTTAATTCTTTTGAATTCATTAGATTCTTTTCTGCCTTCGAGAGTCTTTTTTTCTACTCCGCATGCCGAAATATAATTTTTTTAAAACATACTAACAAAATATTTCCCCTACACTAATTTTCATTTTACTTTTTTTTATTCTACAATACAAAAACCCTAAACTAGGGCTTTTCTTCCCGCCTTCTTCCTCACTCTCACTGTATCAGTTCCGGTGAACGGAGCTCAAGAGTACGCACAGATTCCGGTGAACGGAGCTGAAAGCTGAGAGTAACTGAGAAACAATGGTCTCCCCGAAGATTTTACTATCTCTAATTGAATCTACTATATTGGGACCCACACCTCCTACGCCATCCGAGAGGATTGAGCTGCTTCATGCCATTCGTCACTCTCTTCCATCATTGCAGTCACTACTTTCCTATCCGGTAAACTTCTATTCATTTTATTTGGTAGGTCAGTGTAGCTATTTAAGTGAACAAGGAAAAAAACTAGTTTTAAGCTAAAACAGTGGATATCAATTATATATATATTAGAATGTGTGAGATATAAGGAACAAATTAACTTTAGTTTGAGTTTGATTATTTATTGTTGAAATTTAGTAGACCAGAACAGAGTCCTTATTCATAAGGAAAAAAAGGGAGGTCTCTAATATTGATGAATGGATATAGAGGATTCATATAGCCTAGCCAATTGAATGATTGATTTAATCACACAGTTGTTATTGAATTTCTTTTTTAGATTGTAGAAATGTTGTTTTTTTGTGAATACACAAGCATGTATATCAATGCGTTAGGAGATAAGTATTTGTGTCTATTGTTCAATGAATTTCATTTTCTTGGAATGGTCGGTTTGTTGGTTGATTTTGCTTTAAGAAAGAAATACGTGCCTGTGAAATGTTTTGGCCAAAATGAGAATTCTTCACATTGTCTTTTTTCTTGTCTCCTTTCAAAATGTGGAATTTTTTTTGACATTAAAAAATATGTGGAAAAATTATTGTGAAAGAATGATGTTATCAATGACCAAGCTCACTTTTTCCCCTTAACATGTAGCCCCCCAAGCCCTCGGACCGAGTTCAAGTCCAGTCCAAAGAAGTGAGACTTCCAGATTCTGGCCCAATTTCACTGGATGATCAGGATGTTCAAATTGTGAGTTCCATCACATGCTGTATTCTCATTATACCATCTGTAACTTAATTCATGATCTTTTTTAAAGGATTCTTTTTTTCATTACTATCATAGCATCATAATCCCTTTGAAATTAGAATTGGATACTTGCTCATACTAATCTATCTACTTAAGAATGGTTTTGCAATATCAAGTTCCTAAATCTTGGGAGCTGTAGCTCAATATGAGCTAGAAATCTCTTTTTGTGCAATAATTATGTCCTTTTATCAAATGTTACTACACAGTATTTATTTGAGTATGACTGTTATAGACGGGTAATTTTACAAAGAATGTACCACGAAATGCCACAACTGTTTCAGGTAGAATGCTGTTATAGAGAGGTAAAATATAACATGAAAGTTTGGCTCTGGAGAAAATAAGGATGTTATAATGAAATGCTGTTATAATGAGGTTTGATTGTACATCGTTGAGTTGATGTCAACTGGACTTATTTTATTCTCTTGATTAGTTAATAATCTCCACCTAAAGACCTAGCCATCATCTCTTTACAACCTAAACTTGACCCTTCTGCTAAGAGAAAACATTATTCTACTAAATGCTGGGAAAGAAAATGTAGAAGACGGACAAAAAATTGTATATTATTCTGAATGATGGCCTCACGAGCTAAAATTGTGTGGCAAACATACAGTGCCATGTTAGCAAAATGTGTCTAACAAACAGAATTTAACTTGAGTTTAGGTGTTCAATAGGAACAACTCATAGTTCAAGTGTCTGGCAAGTTCAAGGGGCTGCATATGCATTCAGCCAATATTTTGTAATGATAAAATACATATACCTAAATTGTGACTTCTCCCTATTTTTTTTTAGTTAAAATCATTGTATCTCTCTCGAATTTCTTTATTAATTTTGGTCATAGTACCCAAATTTGATTGACCATATTTGGTAAGGATCCCACACCTACAACCTTAAGTGGTGAACTATATCTGTTGGTGTAGTATATCTGTGGATATATAGAAGTAATGTTACCTTTCTCAAAAAATAAAAGTGGTGAAGCTTGAAGAAACTTTTAGATGTGGCTGGGAAGATATTCCATTGTGCTGAGATGTGAAGCGCATGTGCTCCAAGCAGTGCTGGGACTTATTCCTTAGTATCTGTGGTATTCCTTGGATGATGCCTAATAGCATCAGGGGTTTATTAGAATGCTGGCAGGGAGACAAATTCCAAAAGCATCTGAAACAAATATGGTTCATTTATCCTCTCTGCATCTTTTGGACTCTATGGTTGAAGAAGAATAGAGCTTGTGTTGGAGGACAAAAAAGTCATATTAATAGGATAAAGAACACCTATTTGCACAATTTTTTTTTCTGGTGTAAGAGTAGGCATATTGATGGTATAGTGCAGTTTATGATTTTTCTAGAAATTTTAGGAGGAACAAAGTAGTTGCATAGTTGTTGTAGATCAGTTTATTTTGATCTTTCAAGAGTCTTGTACTTTTGTATTTTCATTAATAGTACCCTTACCATCTGGCACATTAAGCCGATGCACTTGATGATATTGAGAATGAAGGAAGCAAGGTTATGTGCACAAAAATTGAAATGGAGTTGACATGTCTGCTCCCTCTGATTCCCAATGATTTAGGGGCACGAGTTGAGACTCACATCCATAATTATCTTTTAATGTCATTTTCAAAAAAAAATAATACTTTGACCATTTCAGGACAAAAACTCTTCATTCGCCTCGACTGACCGCATCTTGACCAATTGCAGTCTCTAGTGTAAAGTAAAGTCAATGTAGGTATTAGAGGAATTCAAGCATGATTTACAAATGCAACTATTGGATGTAGTGAGTGGAGAAATATTAGGGAAAGAGGAAGACAAGAGGCACCTCGAATGAACTAAACAAATATTTGTGACGTGTGGGAGGTAGCAAGTATCCTATCGAATTAGTCGAGGTGCATATAAGTCGACGCGGACAACACAGTAATAAAAAAATTGTGCTCACACACATAATGGCAGAATTTAAATGTTCTATATCTACTTTGTCTTTGAATTGAACGCCTCATTTTATCTTATGTGCATATTGTAAATATTTCTCTTTCACATTTGTTTTGGTGTTGCAAACAATTTGCATTGTTCTAATTTATTTTGTGATATTTAGGCCCTAAAGTTAAGTGATGATCTACATCTTAATGAAGTAGACTCTGTTCGGTTGCTTGTTTCTGCCAATCAAGAGGTAGGTCATTTTCTTTGTTTGTTTGTCTTGTAGAATTTTTGGAATTTCTTATGTAATCAGTTTTTGCTCATTGCAAAGAGTACTATACAGTTTACTCCTCTTTGATATTCGAAAATTTGCCTTGCTTCCCTTTCTGAACATTATTGGGATAAAGGTAGTCTCTTTGACCCATGTGCAATGTGATCGTCGACTCGATAAGCTTCTTTCTAGCCACCACCAACAGTTGCACTTGCACGTAGGTTTGATTTTTCTGCCTCCTTATGTCTTTGTTTGTTTGGAGGAAGCCTCCACAGAGATCTCTCACCTTTTTAAACAATTGGTTCGACCGAAGGTGTAGCAGAGTAGCCTCATTTTGACAGCTCTAGGTTGTTGACCGACTTGATCCAACTGTCAATTCGGGAGTCAGGACAAACAATCCTATAACTGGGACTTCCATCGTTCTCCTGCTTTTCCACTTCAACTATTAACTTTGTATTATATTACAAAATAGTACATGGGTTGTACTGGAACCATTATATACAGATGTCTCCTTTTCCACTTGTTTCAGTCTATATTGAGTCTAAAACATCAATTACTGATACAGTGTCATTGGAGTATACTTGATTACACCAATAACATAACAATAGAATACACAATACAGTTTAACTTGACTTTCTGGACATCATTCTCTATGCTCTCAAAACACCTAGAATTCCTTTCTTTCCAAATAGTCCACCATATACTCGCAGAGACAATTCTCCATCTGTTTCTGTCCTTTGCATTCAGCCCTGCTGCCTCCCAACTCTTCAAAGCCTCCAAGGCCTTCCTGGGCATTGTCCAGGAGATGCCTTTGAGATTCAAAAAAATCCTGCATAGTTGTTGGGTATACTTGCAGTGTAGGGACAGATGCTTCACGGTCTCTAATGCCTTCCCACAAAGAAAACAACTAGAGCATAAGGTTATCCCTCTTTTCTTCAAGTTATCTTGAGTCAGAGCAGGTTCTTTGGCCAATAACCATATGAAGCATGAAATTTTATGAGGTATTTTGCATCTCCATATTTGTTTCCATGACCAATTGTATGTTTGTTGGTTTGTCCAATCCACAACTTGTAGGCTGAGTTAACTTTGAATATTCCCCTCTGCTATTTCCCTTCCACCACATAACATCTTCCCCTGTCCGTTCATCTGGATAGGAACTAAAATAAGAATATATAGGCTATAGGTTATTCATGTCTCTCTGCTTGACGCTGGCCAAGAGTCCCCACTTAGCTTTAACCCACTTTTCTATTTCGTCCTTGCTAGCTACCTCCAATGAGATTTAACTGTAATGACCAATCAGGATATTCTTTTTTTGGAGATCACTGTAGGCTTTCCTTGAGATTGCGTCGACATATATCAAATTCTTCCTCTCCCTGCACATATGAACTTTTGATCTTTTGGCTCATTGGGGCTTGGATGTAATTTTTAGAAATATGGCATTACAAGCAACTCTCTTTTTTCAATTTTCTCAGTTGGCTTACAAATCTGCTCATCTAGTGTTGAGTCCTAGGTCTGGTCTGATCCAATGCAGATGCTTTGTCCCTTCCTTTTTATTTTGATCAACTTGACAAGATTTCTCATCAAAAGGGTCAAATCGGCCATAACAAGAGGTATACCAAAAGGTAAAGAACCTACAAAACGATATGGTCCTCTACAAAATACCCAATCCTATATACAACCAGGAACTACATGGGTGCAAAAAAAAAGAAAGAGATTGGTGACTACTCAACTGTCCAAAACTCATTTTTCTGATAATAAGTGAACCCACAGTTTCTACCCTTTGGATGTGCTCAAGGTAAACCCTGCTCCAGTGTAATAACACATAAACCACACAGGAGAGGTAAACTTCACCCGGCAGCTTGACCGAGAAGGCATGCAAAGATTTTTGAACCTCAGACCCCTTATTTGAGAGAACTTGGCCACCCTTTTGGGTTTCAACTGACCAAAACTCATTTCTATCCATTTAAATACTCTCCTGTTTCTCTCTCCAAATAATCCACATCAAAGCCAGAGGAGCAACATTCTAGGTCCTGCTTATTCTTTTTTCTTCTTACATCTTTCCTGCAACAAGAAGTCCTTTACAGATCTAGACATCACCCATGACATACCTTCTGCCCTTCCTTTATGTAGCTTCCACCCTTACACAACTGCCAAAAGAGTTGAGGTTCTGTATTAACTGATATTCATAAATTAAGGTGTTCTTTCTGGTGCTGTATACTTACCTTCTTTGATGTATCACTATCATAACCCATCAGAAGGTTGCACTATTGAGATATTCTGTTCACTAAGCTGGTAGATTTCAAGCCATGATGTGACAGCTCAATAAACTTAAGCGCTTCAAATAATGAAGTTTCTTTCTCTCTATACATCTCCGAATTAAGTACATTTAGTTTTAGGAGTTGAATTCAGGTTTCAATCATCACCTATAAGTTCTTTTCGATATAAAATTTTTCTTTAACACATTGTTTTCATGATCAGTTTTCACTCTCTTTCTGATTATTGATGCATGCAGTGGGGATTATTGGGACGTGAGCCATTAGAGATATTCCGCCTTGCAGCTGGACTATGGTATACAGAGAGAAGAGATCTTATAACAGCACTTTACACACTGTTGAGGGTATACTTCATTCTGAGTTTCTAGGGATAGAGAAGTTTATCTCTTGTTAGCTGCCTGTTAGATATGACTGAAGTTATTTTGCAGGCTGTTGTCCTTGACCAAGGACTGGAACCTGATCTTGTGGCAGATATTCAGAGATTTTTGGACGATCTCATTAATGCTGGAGTTAGAAAGCGGTTAATCTCACTCATAAAGGTTGTTTGATTAACTTAATTTTCTTTCATGTCGATCCCTTTGAGTTACATCTGTTCATTTTTGACCATCTTTATTGACAGAGCTTAGATAGACAGTTTTTTTTGTTGGAAGAGTGTTTTGTGTGTGTAGGTTTTCCTTCAAGTCAACTGTTCAAATTTTTCACTAGTAAGTCCTTAAGTACAATTCAGAGTCATATTTTGATGTAAAGTATCTTCCAGTGTTATCTAAATTAAATTTCAGGTTATTTCAAAAACCTAGGACGGTTGTCCTCCCGATGATACTGAGAATGTTCCTTCAGTGCACGTGATCATGTGAAACATGAGTTCATAAATTTGTTCGTTGTTCATTTGACAGAAGTGAGGCGAATGAATATATGCTGATGGTTTCTTGATATTACATGTTGAGTACACTTTTAGGAACTCAATCGAGAAGAGCCATCTGGTTTGGGTGGGCCTAACTGTGAACGCTATATTCTTGATTCAAGAGGAGCTTTGGTGGAAAGGAGAGCTGTTGTTTCCAGGGAAAGGCTCATTCTGGCTCATTGCCTTGTCCTTTCTGTTTTGGTGGTGCGTGCAAGTAAGTTATGGATGGCTATATTTTGATCTTATCCTTATTCACTTCCAAAATTTTTTAGTCATAGAAATTGTTTCTATTAGGACATACTTATAGTAGCATTATTCTTTTTATTCTTGATTGTGTGTGCTAGTAAGTTATGAGTGCTTAAGTTCACTCCCGATAAGGATATGCTTATCTTTTCTTCGTTTTATTTGGGCTTGCATGGTTTCAGGGAAAGATGTTGCCAGAGATGATTTCCCAGTTAATCCTATAATGGACCACTGGGAGGGTTAATCATCCTAATATTTTCTTTTAGTTCTTCTTGACGAGGATTGATACAGATTGTTTGTGCATAACCAAGAGTTATTTTCATGTTTAAGAGGCCTGGTACAGCAAGCACTTGGCTAATCTGCTTTGTCACATCGTTTTAGACGACTACATGATCATAATATCAGAAGTCAATTATATGTTTCTGAAGTATGTTTTTGAAGTTATGGGCTGTATGCTCATAAATATTAGTTAAATCTTTTTGAAGTTGTGTACGTTAGAGTCCCATCAATCCTTATCTGCTATATCTGTTTGTCTGGCCTAATTTTTCTTCATATGACTCCAACATTGAAGTCAAAACATCCTCAATGTGCTTTTGCACTGTAGAAGAAACTGTACTCATTTGATTGTTATATTAATATTGTGGTTCTTCAGTTTCCATTTGTCTTAAGCCTTGGGGATGGAGTTAATCAATACTTGTGCCGGTGGGAGGTAGCAGGTACTTAATGCAATAGTCGAGGTGCCCACAAATTGGTCTGGCTATCACGATTATAAAAATGTTGTGGTTTCCCCCGTTATGATTCTCTGCATGACTTTGTCCCCCTGAATGGGTGTACTTTTAATGAAGCTTCCAATGTGCTTTGTACAGCACAAAATGAGCAATGTTCGTTAGCCAGTGTTTCAAGTTTCCAGTGTAGTCAGGATTAGCATATATGCCTGGACTGCTCCATATCTCGTTTATTCTCCTTTAAAGCAATTTAGTTATTCTGTATTTATGTATCTCTTTATCACTGAAAAAGTAATTATCTTTTTCTCATTGTAGGCCCTAAAGATGTGAAGGACGTCTTTTCTACTCTAAAGGATAGTGCAGCAGGGCTTAGTGGTAGCACTGACACTTTAAGACATCAGGTTTTCTCAGTTTTTGACCATGGTTCTTTCAAGCTTAATGATGAATTACTGGTTACAAATTCAGAAGTAGTGGCTTGTCTGGGAAGTTAAATCATCGAATCTTAGGCATTTAATAGATGGTTCTTTTGAAGCTGTATCCTTTCACATAAGAACCTTGTAACTTCTCCAAGTGCCACTTTATTCTCAATCGTCATTTGTTGACCGTCTTGATATATATATATATATATATATATATATATATATATATATATATATTGGATTTTAAAGCTCAGCCTGTCTCTATATACCATCGCAACTCTTGTACCTGAATTGGGTTTTAAAGCTCAGCCTCAGTCTCTATATACCACCTCAATTTTTTGTTCCTTTAAGAGTTCCAGTCTTTTGATTTTGTGGTTTTGCCTCTAGAATTATCAGATCTAGATTTTCTTTACATTCTCCTTTTCTTTTTCATACGCCGAATAGAGGACTGAATGAAAGTATTTTCTATCTTGAACTGCATGGCATGTACCCTCTAGCTATCCCTTTTTCTTGTTCTTCAGTATTTCGCTCTATACTTCTACCTGATCCTCCTTTGAAAAAACTGCAGATAACATATAGTCTTCTATTCTCCCTTGTGGTGGCTCTCATATCAGATGCATTGAGTGCAGTACCTGATAAAACATCAGTCTTGTCTCGTGATGCATCCTTTAGGCAAGAATTTCAGGAATCTGTAAGCAGACAACCATCTTTTAATGTTTGACAACCAATGGTTTGTCATTTTCAACACCCTCTATTTCTTTTTTTTAGGTAATGGTCGCTGGGAATGATCCTGTTGTTGAGGGCTATTTTGATTGCTTAAGGAGTGCATGGGTTGTACATCTTATGTTAATACATGACGGGGTTGATGCAAAAGATACATCAGCAACTGCTTCATCAAATAATGGTACAAGGAACATCTATTCATGCTTGGAAGTTATATTCTCCAACAATGTCTTCCTATCTTGGCTGAATAAGATCCTCCTAAGTCCTGCCTATCAGGTGAGAATTGACTTGTCTCTGATTAAGCAACTACTGATTATCCCTGTTATAATTATTCTGGTCTAACATGACATGTGATCCCCCCCCACCCCCACCCCCACCAACAATGAAACTCAATTTTCTTGTTGCAATTTTGGAGGATCCGACATGGGTGCGGTTTCATTTTTGGAGAGTCTGAGCATCATAGATTTGACCAAACTCTGAGATTCTGCACTCTCCCTTTTGCAAGTTCCTCTTAAACCACAAATTCCCGATGGAATTCTACCTCTTGCAAACAAGACTGACATCTCCTTTTGGCGTGAAATTCTTACATGTTTGGGTATATGATTCTGAAGATGCTATTCCCACAGCCACCTACGTCCCAGGAATTCACCCTACTCCTCCCATTACTCACCCTGAATGATATGTTCCCATTGAACTCATCCCATTTTTCTCTGAAGCGCCCCCCCCCCCCCCCCCAGTGTGCATATGGTGGTCAGTGTGGAGAGAGAGTTTGGGAGATGCTTTGAAGACAAATCAAGGCCCATCCATGTTGTGAAAGGGAACTGTCTATCCACACTGTTTTTTGGGTGTAAAGGAAATTGTATAGAGGAAATAGATCTTGTAGATCTCATAGGCTCTCTGTAATCTAGATTTTATTTTTTCTTCCCCTTGTAACACTTTCAGAGGTAGCCAGCATTCCTTAATGCCGAGGATATAACAGTACCATTTATAGAAAAAAACCTTTAGATCTTTAATCCCAAAGCTACACCAACACTTTGATGTGGTAGTAGACTCCCAATTTACAATGTAAAACTTCGTCTATCCACTTGAACCATGCCATAGAAAATCTCTCAATCTCTCTAACCAAAAAAAAATAAGAAACTCTCTCGATCTCTCAAGTTTCTTCAACTTCCGTAAACCTGACTGGAGCATATAGCAACAATGTGAAATATGTGGGAATACTCGATGATAGTGTACTCTTGGTTAACACATTCTTTCCACTTTGGATAGGCACCTCTTTTGCCAACTACATGCCTCTTTTATACACTTTTTATGTCCAGATTCCAAGCTGCTTGGTCTTTATTAGATGTTTCTAGCGGTAAATCAAGATGCATTGTAGGAAAAGACCCAATGTTATAATTTAATACCTGTGTTAGGAGCTATATATTTTCTACCAAGCTGACTGAGATGATCACACATCTTCTAAGATTGATCTATAGGTTTGACACCACCTGGAATCATGTCAACACTTGTCTCAAGTAAGTCAATTTAGCATTGTCGACATCACATAACACTAAAGTATCATCTGCAAACAAAAGGTATGGCACTCTCACAGTACATTGTCAAGCGACTGTTGGAGAAAACATCCTCAAGTAACCTTCTGCTACAACTCTATGCATCATCATGTTCAATGCTTCCATCAGGCCGTTACTAGAATGAAAAACATAGGGGAAAGCGGGCCGCACAGGCTCACACACCGAATGATCTACACGGATTATTATTCATGAGTACTTGGCTGTTGAGATGCAAAATTTGATCAATTTCCTCCATCTTGCACCAAAACCCATCTTCAGTATAACGAAGTTAAGAATTTCACTGTCACAATGATCATAAGTCTCTTCAAGATCTAGTTTGCACGAAATCCGTGGTTCTCCTTGCTTTCTTCTCCATCACACCACTTCATTTGCACCTAGTGCTGTATCTAGAATATGTTTGCCTTCCACAAAAACATTTTGCAAAGTAAATACTATCTCACCTTAAATGTAACCAGGATAGCTTTTCAAGGAGTAGAAAATGCTTTTGTACACTTGAGGAGTAACCGCTTATCACCTATTTCTTTTTGGTGCACCCACGAGGTACCTAATAAGCATAGAAGATTGGATGTTAGTTGTAGAAAATCATATATTTTTGTTAAGTTTTCACTTTTAACATCCTACTAGCCTACACACTTTTTTTGCCCTACATTAATAAAATTATTACTTTATAAAAAAATAGGCAAACGATCCCATCACTTAAACATCCTGTTTTCTGCATAATGTATTGATTGTTGGTTGCTGGTTGTAGAAAATCATATATTTTTGTTATTTCTTTTTTGTACACTGTCTCGTGATGACTCACCTTCCTTATGATATTTTACTCCTGTAGTTGTCATGGATAATTGGCATATTTCTTGAGTTGTGTAACAGATACATGGTCCTGGTAGCATATTATGCTTGTTGGTTTGACCCTATTTTCGTAATTGTCTAGTCCTTCCATATAGTATTTATCTCAGGTTTCTTTTCTATATCTCATGGGCAGAATGATGATGAGGATATGATCTACATGTACAATGCCTATTTGCACAAGATGATAACGTGCCTTTTGTCTCATCCATTGGCCAAGGACAAGGTTTGTGTAGTTTCTTTTGTTCAATATTCTAATTTCTTTTGAAGGTAAATGATTGAAATTGCCTCTAAAAAAGAAGTTATGCTTGTTATTTCCACCCAATTGTGTAGTTCTTTTCTTTCCAAGGCACATGCAATTAGAGGAGTCTGAGTCCTGCTTTGCTTGCTGTCCAGCCCCACCCTGCTGGGATTTTGGTACACTGCCATATGAGTTCATGCCCTATAAAGCTAATGCGTAAATTTATACATTCACTAAATTGTATTTATGTGGTGTGTAGAAGCCCATGTATAGTTGGGTTCTCTTTATGGCTGAATAATGAGTGTATGTTCCCCAAGTATCCCTATGATAAAATGCCGTCCTTGCTTTCTCTATCACATGTGCTATTAGGTATTGAGAGAGATAGAAGAGCTTTTGATGAAGTAGAGAGAGATTTTGTGCACTTGAGGAGTAGCCTCTTTGTGGGACTACACTGGGTATGGTGTTGTTGAGGAGTAGCCTCTTATCCCTTGTATCCTTTTGGTGCATTGCATGGTTGTGCTTTTTGTTGTTCTATTCAATATTTACTCGCTTGAAATTTTCGAAGGAATTTCTTTAATTGGAAAAGTTTTTTTTTTTTTGAATGAGCTATGAAATTAAGATTATTGTTCATTGTTTGCGTAAAACTTTTGGATGGTGAACATACGATCATGAATATAGACTGTCTTGTGGGTTTGTTGAAAGAAGCTTTAAATTCTAGTAAGGTTTTTTCGTATCAAGTGATCTTGAGATTATTTTGTGGTGGGGATTTAGGCTTGCCTGTGAGATTTCTGTCATTTACCAAGTGGGAACATAAAAATTGGTGCCTTCTTTATTTCCATTCAATTACTCACTCACTTTGTTATTACAGGTTAAAGAAGCAAAAGAGAAGGCTATGACAGCACTTGGTCCGTACCGCTTGTCTACTTCACATGATCATACTGTGGAGGGAATTGGACATTTTCAAAAGGCCACTGAACCTGCACCACAAACTTTTGTCTCTCTCTTGGAGTTTGTGAGTGAAATTTACCAGGTTAGTGCCTTTTCTTGCTGATTTTGGAGTTCTTAGGGCATTATCAGTACGAAAAGGTATGAACGGTGATACCAAATTGATTTTGTATTTCAACACATAAACTCTTGAATATGGAAAACAATTCAAAACTATCTTTCCATTAAGAAAATACGAGTTCATCTGGAATAATCATCTGACAAAAATTATGAAATCATAACGTTAAAGTAACTCTATGAGGACCCCAAATATCAGAATGAACTTAGGAAAAAAAGAGTCTTCACAATATATAGGTAGTTAACCTCACTAAGAGTGTGCTAAGTATGTATACAGCTAAGTTCTTGCTCAAAAAAAAAAGTATGTATACAGCTAAGTTGTCTTTTCCCAGTTTTATTTATCATCTTACTTTGACTTACTTTTTTGTAATCTTTTATCAGAAAGAACCTGAGCTGCTGTCTGGTAATGATGTTTTGTGGACTTTTGTCAACTTCGCCGGAGAGGATCACACTAACTTTCAGACACTTGTAGCATTTTTGAGAATGCTGAGTACCTTGGTGTGTAAGTTTGGCTGTATTGCCAACTTGGTAATGTTTCATCTCTTCTAATGATAAACAAGTGGCAACTAAGTTTTGTTATTGTCATGCATTGAATCCAGGCATCTAGTGCTGAAGGTGCTTCCAAAGTTTTTGAGTTACTTCAGGGAAAGACATTCCGTTCTATCGGATGGAGCACTTTATTTGATTGTTTATCAATTTATGAGGAGAAGTTCAAACAAGCCCTGCAAAGTCCTGGGGCAGTTCTGCCAGAGATACAGGAAGGAGATGCCAAAGCACTCGTTGCTTACTTGAATGTTCTGCAAAAGGTGAGTGGTGTAACTGTCCTGCCTCATTTTTGTCTATGTTCTTTACATTTACTTTATAGACTTGAATGCTATGTCTAGAAGGCTATGTTGTTGAGACATTATCTCATCTAATTTTATGTCTTTTTTATGGAGCTTTGTATGGGAACATATCTTCATTGTTATTGTTAAAGTGTGTAACTATCTCATCTAAAAGCTTATAGAGAGAGCACATTTTTACTAGTTAATTATATTCTCAACATGCCCACTCACATGCGGGCCTGATATTTTTTCCTGGGCCAATCAAATGGAAATTCTTTTTTAATTTGGATGACGGTGAGATTCGATCCAGGACCTTTGCCTGCTCTGATTCCAGGTTAAAATGTGTGACCATTTCATCTAAAAGAGCACACTTTTATTAGTTAATTATGTTCTCAACAACTATATATTCATACTTACCTAGGTTTAGTTGACACTCCCTGTATTTTGGATAAACTGCAATGCTGGTGGGTTATCATAGAGAATAGAATGACATAATAGGCTTCATATTTCTCCTAGTTTGTGTTGTCTTGTCTTGTTCATGAAAGACTATATGAGGACCTTTGTGTCTGGTTAGGAACTTCTAGGATGCCAAAGTTTTTTTAATCTAATTTTCAATCACAATGTTCTCTGACTTGGTGGTTTCTCTTCATTGTCTCCCCCCCCCCCCCCCCCCCCCCCCCCCCCCACATAACCAAAGGAAAAAAGGCCTCTCTCTGCTGTTCCCTGTTTGCACATGGATTTTGTCACATCTTAGTAAACTTGAGTTTCGAGGGTCAACATTTTTCTTTTTCCTCTTACTTAAGGAAGTAAAGATGTTCCATTAGTTTTGAGCTCCAAGAAAGTAATTATGAGTGCACATGAGCATTACAGGAATAGATATTCCATTTGCTTTCAGTACCAAGAAGTTGCTTATCTAGAAAAAAAAACATATTTTCTTTTCAATTGTAGTCCGAACTGACAATGCCAAATCTATATCATTTATAACCACATGTTTACACCAGTTAAACAAAATCCAGAAGGTACTTAAGCTGATTTACAGGTCTCATTCACCAATACAACACCTGGCCATTACCCCTTTCTGTCTGTGAAATGTTTGAGTTAAAATCTTAGGTTTAAGCACTAGAAAAGATTACAAGTATAGGCAACAATTCGGCAGCTTTTGCATAACCAAGAAATTTGCTGTATTCAGCTTCGGAACCTGGTGATAATGGGTTCATCCTTCTACCTTTCTCCACTTAGATATAAGACATGGTTCACCAACCAACATTCAAGAATAAGTTCAACATCTCCCTTGCTACTGAGCAACAAAGACAATGATGATTTACACATCTAATCGAACATGACATAAGAATCATCAATTGAAAAGCCAATCTTAAAAAAATTAACCAGTGTCATACTTTTTTTTTGTTTAAAGCAATTCACCCAAAATAAGCTAGCCATGGAATGCTCTTGTTTTTCCAAATGAAGCTTCATGGCCATATTCACAGTTGGCAGAGTAATTTTGCTTTGATAAGATAATTAATTTTATCAATGATGGGAATATGCCAAGGCAGAGGACAATGTTGTGTATTCAGATTTAATTTAGTAAATTCCTTCACCATGTTTTGTCCACGATAGAGCATCTCTGCATTTATCGATTTCTCCTTTTCCTACTTACCTAATAACTTAAATAAACACTCCGTTTCCATTCTTTCCAGAGGCTCACAAGAATGGTAATTCAGCTTTGCCTTCTCTACATTGACCCCACATTTGCATCAGATTGTACAGCCGAACTCTCTCTCTCTCTCTCTCTCTCTCTCTCTCTCTCTCTATCTATATATATATATATATATATATATATATATATATATATATATATATATTGTGTATGTGTGTGTGTGGGTGGGGGGGTGGGGGGATTCATCTTCTAAGGGACTACTCTGAGCAAGCATTCATCCAGACATTACCTTATAGACACTCCAGTGCCAAGCTTTTTATGAGTTTGGTTATCTGGATTATGGCCATTTTCCTTGTATGTAACATTATGTGTATTTTGTACTTCTACTAAGCCCTATAATAAACTATGACATATATGAATCATTTTGTATGGAAGTTCATGTTTTTCTTGTCTCAAGTTATAAATAGAGATTAGAGATATTCTTCCTATATTTGATTTTGAACCATTTTCAGGACATCATAGAGGAAATTCTGTCTACATATGTTTTTCTGCTCCAGTGAGCAGACATAACAGGCTTGAGATATTTATTGTGTACTGCAGGTTATCGAAAATGCTAATCCCGTAGAATGGAAGAATTGGTTCCCTGATATTGAGCCATTGTTCAAACTCCTTGGTTATGAAAATGTCCCTCCTTATCTTAAGGTAAGTCCTCTGTTTTTCATGTGACTCCTTCGCTTAGTTGCTATTTCAGTTTCATGGTTAGATCCTGCCACTGAGGTCTGCAACTAATTTGTTTTTTTGCATCTGTGATTATTAGGGTGCATTGAGAAATGCCATAGCTACTTTTGTTCAAGTATCACCAGTTCTGAAAGATACAACTTGGAGGTATTTAGAGCAATATGATCTACCAGTAGTTGTTGGGAACACAACACAATCCTTGACTACACAGGTTGGTGGTGTCCGTGTTATTTACTCTATGTTGCAGGCTATTTGATTCTTTTCTATATATAATAAAGTGATAATTATTTAATATAATTGGGTTAGTCCTGCATACATCTGGCATCTCACTTAAGAGCTCAATTTGGATAATCTCTATTGCCAGGGTGATGTTGAAATGGGTGAGTTGGGGGAAAATAAAGGAAAAGATAAAACCATCAATTTTCTGGACTGAAATTTGCAATTTGTTTTTTAAATACAGCGACAGTTTTTCATGGTCGAATGCATTGGGATTCGCCTTCACAAGAAATTGTCTTATTCTCCCCCAATTTTCCCTCTACTTCATCCATTTTTGTAGGGGAACTATCTCATCTAAAACTTTTTCATGCAGGTTTATGACATGCGATTTGAGCTGAATGAAATAGAAGCTAGAAGGGAGCAATACCCTTCAACTATATCATTCATTAACTTGTTGAATACACTTATTTCCACGGAAAAGGATGTTAGTGATAGAGGGCATAGGTATTAGACTTTTTGTGATTGCACGTACCATATCATGGTTTCTAGTTAATATTCTTTGACAATTGTATTGATTCTCATTCTGAGCTACACCTTTGCAGATTCATTGGCATCTTTAAATTCATTTATGATCATGTCTTTGGACCATTCCCGCAGAGAGCCTATGCCGATCCTTGTGAGAAGTGGCAGCTTGTCATAGCTTGCCTGAAACATTTCCAGATGCAAGTCTTATCTCAATATTCTCTATGATGCTCTCTGTATTTTTATCTTTTCCCTCTTGGGCCTTGTTTGTGAAGGATTTGATCGTTGCTTGTATATTTATGAAAGAAGTTGCTTACTTTAATGTCCAATAATATTGTTTGCAGGATGTTGAGTATGTATAGTATCAGAGATGAGGATATTGACAGTGTTGTGGACCAATCTCAGCTGTCAGAAACAGGTCAATCTGCTCCGCTGCAGATGCAGCTTCCTGTAATAGAGTTGTTGAAAGTATAAATTCCTCAAACTATTCTGTTATTTAGTGTGTCTTTGTCTAGTTGATGCTATCTAATTTTGTTTTGACTATTAAATCTTTCTTTTTAAACTTTTCATATCTAATACTCCCTCCAATCCAATATATGTAGCACTGTGAAAATGGGTACTAGGTCTCATTAGGGTGAATCCATTGGGACTTGAGATTCATAACCTGCAAAAGTAGTGTTTTGTCTCTAGTTTCTTTTTGGTGTACCTGAGGTGCCTATTTGTATAGATGATTGGATCTCTTTTGTTGAGAACCATATTTTAATGTAGGTTTTCTTCGTTTGGTATTTGGCTTGTATACGAAGTTTCCCTCAATTAGAAAAATTATTTACCTTGTCAAAAAAAGAATAAGCCATAAACATTTGTGGGAAGAAATCGTCTCATCAAGGGTAAAATGGTAAGTGAAAAACTTAAGTTGTTTCTAAAGTTAGAAAGGTGTTCTTTTTGGGAAAAATTAAAAAGAAAATTCTGCTACATAAAATGTGACAGTGGGAGTAGGTATTAGCTTGTATTGCTATGCATTAAGTTACTATTGCCATACTTATTGTTGGCAACTCAGTTACGTAAAGTCGTTTTGCTGTTATGCAGGATTTTATGAGTGGTAAAACTGTGTTCCGGAATATCATGAGTATTCTTTCACCAGGAGTCAATTACCTAATTTCTGAAAGAACAAGTCAAATTTATGGGCAACTTCTGGAACAAGCTGTCCTCCTTTCTCTGGAAATTGTAAATCTCGTATTGGAGAAAGATTTAGCTGTGTCTGAGTATTGGCGTCCTTTGTATCAGGTAAGAATCTAAAACTTCATCTCAAGTTTCCTTCTTTTTCTTTGCATAGCCTAAACTCCACTGGAAGAATCTGCTAACTTGAATGAATATAACCTCTTGCTAATTTTTTTGTAATGACTGTTTGCAGATTACACCCTATTACCAGTTGTAAAGTGTCATACTGGTTGTTTATTTTCCAATTAGTTAAAACGATCTTAGCTTAGATGCTTTGACTTTGGGTTTGTATTTGTAGTGATTCAATAATTGCCACTAGAAGCATTGTTAAATTTTTAATTTCTCGAGTAAGTTACAGGTGTTTCAGGGAAGAACAAAAGTGAAATGTTCTTAGTGGAGAGTAGTGACATTAAGTGAATAAAAGTTGCTCAGTATTCTTTTAACTGATTCTGCTTTGTTCCATGTGAGCATGTTTACACACTACTCAAACTTATATGATTTGGTTGTAGTTGTTTAACTGCATGTTGTTGCCTTTCCCTTTGATGTCAGCTCATTGTCTAACTGCTGCTTCTTGTCTATGCAGCCTTTAGATGTCATTCTCTCACAAGATCAGAGCCAAGTTGTGGCTTTATTAGAGTATGTTAGATATGATTTGCAGCCCCGTATTCAACAATCATCTATCAAAATAATGAACATCCTAAGGTAATCCTTTCATCCTTTTCTTTTTTATTTCATTTCTATTCCCTTTGCCGCAAATCTTTGTCATTTCCAAGTCCTGATTGTTCAAAAAACATGATTAAATGTGTTAATTGAAGCTCCACTCCTTTGCGTCTCACTATTTCTTTTACCTATTCAAATTAAGGGCATTTACCTTTTACAATACTTCTTTTTACCTTAATGGTACTATTTTTGATCTTCTTGATGCCATCAATGAAGCTACTTAATTCATGAAAGAAGGGCATTTACCTTTTACAGTTTTCCACATCTCACTTCCTTCTAATCAGTTTCTTATGGATAGCACAAACTATTCTAGTGCAACCTAAATAAGAAATGTGGCTTCATATTAAGTATTAAGAAAGGATTGTCTTATATCATGTTATCGCACCAATTTCTAATATCGATGATGCTTTTATGTGGATGGCAGTTCTCGCATGGTCGGGCTTGTTCAGTTGCTCTTAAAATCCAATGCTGCAGGGTGCTTGGTTGAGGATTATGCTGCCTGCTTAGAGCTGCGATCTGAAGAATGTCAAATTATAGAGGATTGCCGTGAAGATTCAGGTGTTCTCATACTACAAGTAAGTTCTTGCATCTAAGACCATTAGAATTGGAAGATGGGAGATTCTCTCTAGCGATATGTCTTGATCCCATATTCTTTAGCCATGTTTCACCGGAAGGATAGGAATGGCAGAGAAGGATGTTTAATTGAAAACTTCGAACGAGATGGAATCTGTCTTCTTTATTAGTTGGTATTGTACTGTGTAATTGTAAGTTATAACCTTAATCCACTTAGACAATGTGCTATTAGGGGAACTTGAACCTTCTAGTATATAAATCTAGGCTTCCCTATTTCTTGTTTATTTGAAGTTCTCTCCTTTTTTTCTGATAAAAATTTGAAGTTCTCTTTTTTCTCTTTAGGCAATCATAGTCTTTGGGTTCCTGAACTTGAGACATTAAGAAGATATTAAGTTGTACCTTTTCCCAAAACTTCTGATTCATGAAATGAGTTTGCCTATAATCTCTTTGAATGGAAAGGGATGTTCTTACTTAGGCGTCGGTGTAGCATGCTGAAAAGAATTTGTTACTATAGTCAAATACAGATGTATTTTTTCACTTCTTTTTGTGCAATACGGCTTCATATGTAGAAGCCTTGTTTGATCTTTTGAGCACGTAACATGACATGTAATGGTGCTAATTGTACATACTTACCTGCATTAACTTGATGTGCTATTAATAAATTCATCCTTTTCTGATAATTTCGTTGGTGATGTTTTTTACTTATCAGAGAATGGCTTTGGTCAAAGCTGGTGCTCTTTTTCCTCTTATATGTGGTTAGAATAATTGACCGATCCTCTGGTTCTTCAATTGCAGCTGCTTATTGATAATATTAGCCGGCCTGCCCCTAATATCACACATCTATTACTCAAATTTGATGTCAATGGTGCTGTTGAGAGGACCGTGCTTCAGCCAAAATTTCACTATAGGTTCTATTTCAATTGTTATATGTTATTTTAACTCCCGTGTTCCTTTGTTTTACTCAGGGAATTTAAATTCGTTCTTTCTACTGCAGTTGCTTGAAGATCATTCTTGATGTGTTGGAAAAACTTCTGAAACCTGACATCAATGCTTTGCTCCATGAATTTGCATTTCAGGTTTGAGTGGTTTGATCATTGTATTGGGGTGTATATTCTTGTTTATTTGCCTTTTCATTAGAAAAAAGATTGTCTATTGACTTTAAGCTGCAGAGGCTGTCAGTCTATTTTCTTGTAAACTGCTATAAATCCTTGTACTTTTGATGAGCTTATAATTGATTACTATATGCAGCTTCTTTATGAGTTATGTACAGATCCCCTGACTTGTAATCCTATGATGGATTTGTTGAGCACCAAAAAGTATTGGTTCTTTGTACAGGTGCGACTGTGTAGATTGAAATTATTTCTTGATATTACTTGCACATTTTTTTACAAAAAAATTCTCCCTCTTGATCAATATTTGTCTCAGTTATTGTTTAAATTTATCTTTACAGCATCTGGATTTAATTGGCATTGCTCCACTTCCCAAAAGAAATAGTAGTCAGGCACTTCGTATCAGTTCTCTTCATCAGGTCTGTTTTTGAGCTAGTGGTTTGCTTCAAATATTTCTCCAATTTCGCCTACTTGATCTCATTAAATTGTTTTCACATGTCCCTTATTTCTTCAGAGAGCATGGCTGTTGAAGCTGCTAACAGTAGAATTGCATGCGGCTGATATGTCTAGTTCTACTCATCGAGAAGCTTGTCAAAGTATTCTATCTCAACTATTTGGAGAGGGAAATTTTGAACACGATGTTGATCTCGGTGTATCTTCTCCCTATAGTCAAATCAGTCCTGGAGTGAACGGCGCCAGAATGATTAGTAAATCTAAGGTAAAGTTCTACCGCTCACTGTGTCTTGAGTATTCAGGAATATGATTACATCCTCTTGTTTTTGCACTGGTTCTCATTGTTATTAATGACACATTCCAAACATTTTATTTCATGCTTTTGTTTCCTGTATTTGCCGTGCCATCTTGTCTCTCTCTGTGGCTATCTTTTACTATCACTTTAACAATTCAACAAGTTGTTTGCCTTTTGTTCATATGAAGTCAAACATTTGCTCAAAATCATTGAAACTCTCTAGTTTGAACTTTTATGTTTTCTTCTATTTTCATATTTATCTTGCTCTCAACATTTCTTCCACTTAAGTGGTGACATTACCCAGATTGTTCCTGCCATAATCCGTTATCTATGTTCAATGTGTTCTTAACTTCTGCCCCACCTCCATTATGTATTTTTTTTTTTTGGATAAAGGTACCATTTTATAAACAGAGAGATACACCAATAGTGTATTTCAGTAGTAATTACATCAGAAGTATAGAATAATGACCAAACGAAACTATTACCTACGATCCTCCTAAATTCTCCAAAAAAGAAGTAACCACCTCTTTGGGGAGGACATGATTACACCAAAAGTGAAAGACTACTAGACGGTTCAACTTCCAACATTGGAGAGGGTTGCTCTTGTTTTCAAAGCATCTCAGGTTCCTTTCCTTCCAAATTGTCCACCAGATGCATGTAGGGACAATCTTCCATCTCTCCTTGTGACATGATTTGTTGCCTTCGTTGTTCCAACTTGCTAGAACTTCTGATGTGTGTCTTGGCATAACCCAACTAATTCCTCCAAAATTAAAGAACATCTGCCACAGTTTCTCTGTCACCCTGCACTGTATGAAGAGATGGTTTGTTGTCTCTATTTTAAGTTCATCTGGATCATAACTGTCTACCCCACCTCCATTATGTATATCTTGATCATTTTTCCGCTTCTTCGTCTGCACAGTTATAAGGTATCTCCCAAACCACTTAGAGCAACCTTCCCTAAAGATTCTCCCTTTTGTTGTTGATTCCCTCTTTTAGTATGTAGTAGTTGTCATGTATAAGTTGCTCCCAAACCTGTGCATTGAATAAGAACTTTTGCTTCTATCAGAATATCTTTAATGCTACTGTGGCTGCTATTTCAAACCTCTTGGTGGTTGTTTGCTTTGCAGACAATTTTTTTTTTTTTTTTGACAAGGGTAATGTTGTATTCATCAGCAACATGCTGGAGAACTCCAAAAATTGAGTTACAGCATTCCCAACAAGAAAAAACATCTACTAGATTACATGCTTCCCATAAAGTCTATAGTTTCTGCATTCTGTTCTAATCCTTCTTCTTTACACCAAAAATAAAAGGTTGTCATACACAACCATTTGACCTCAAAAGGATTAGTACTGTTTCTCTTCTTCCAAATGGACCACCATATACATGATTGTATTATACTCCACCATGTTTTCTGAGTTTTACTCCCTCCCTCCCCCCTTCTTTCTGATCAGTAAGTCTGCTGTGTGTTCTGGTATGGTCCACTCTGTGTTCGGCCCAAAAATTAAGTTCCATAATAATGTTGTCACTCTGCAGTGTAGGAACAAGTGGTTATTAGTTTCCTCAGTTTCATTACAGAGAGAGCACCCAAAAAAACGGACATAATTATTCTGGGATAATACAGGATTAATAATTGTTGGATTGTGTACTTATGATTTGTTTCGTTCAATGGAATAATATGGATATATATATGTATAATCTATGTGGGTTTGGTTTTGAACTGGATAAACTTGGATATATTTTGTTATCTAATTTTAACCTTTACCTTCATAATATATCTTTTAAGAAGGGCTTGCTGAAGGTTGATTTGTTTTATCCACGTCTGGCTAATCCGTGATTGTTTTCCTACATTGGGTGTTGTATGAAAGCTTAAGCTATTAGGAAAAGAACATTTCTATTTACATAATTATGTCTTCTACATGTTCCCTCATATGTGGCATGATTCTCTTTCATGAGCCAATTACATGAATTTTTTTGGGTTTTAATAGTGGGTGGCAATGAAACTTGACCCAGAATCTCTGCATTTTCTAGTACCATGTCGAAATGTCTTGCAATCGCATCTGAAACATCAGACAGTTAGAAAGAGCACACTTCTATTTATTTATGTCTTCAGTATCGAAAGTCAATATTCAACCAACAAAAGTATAAAACGTACCAAACTTAATACTGGTATTATTTTGTAATCCTGGTAACCAAATGAGCCCTTATTGTGGTATTCCTTTCTTGTCACTTGTGTTTTCTTCATAACATTTCAATTTATTTTAAATAATTTTTTGGTAGATCCTTTTTTTTTTTTTTGATAAGTAAGATAAGTATCTTCTATTTTCATTAATAAAGAAAGTAAGAACAACTTCCATTGCATTTATGTATAGGTATTGGAGTTGCTTGAAGTTGTCCAGTTCAAATCTCCTGATACTGTGTTGAAATCTTCACAAGCAGTTTCAAGCGCGAAGTATGGGTTTCTGGTAGGAACCTTGTTAAGTTTGGAGCAGTTTTTCCTTGCTATTATTTTTGGGGGAGTTGTCTTTTCATTCTCTGGCATTCTGCAGGCTGAAGATATACTTACCAACCCTGCTACTTCTGAAAAAGGTGGTGTTTATTACTATTCAGAACGTGGAGACCGTTTAATTGATCTAGCTGAATTTCGTGACAAATTATGGGAGGTACAGTATTTCTTTGCAATCCAGTTTTTCCTTTCTTTTGTCCCTTATTTTATTCATAAGATCCCTTTAGCCACGGGAGATTGTTTTTATCCATTTGGGGTGCTGCATAACCTTTCTTTTAAAATTTTATCCCTCTTTCAGAAATACAACTTGTTTAATCCCCAGCATAGCTCCTTCAATTCTGAAGTTGAGCTAAATGAAATCCGAGATACAATCCAACAGCTGTTACGATGGGGTTGGAAATACAACAAAAATCTTGAAGAACAAGCAGCTCAGCTTCATATGTTAACTGGCTGGTCTCAAATTGTTGAGGTCACATTTCTTTTCCTTCGTCACTTGGTTCTCAATTCGTTGGTATGCTTTGCTGTAAGTACGCGTGTTGGGCTAACATATTCTGTTATGCAACTTTTCTTCTAGGTCTGTGCCTCCAGCAAAATTTCCTCTCTTCCCAACCGTTCTGAAATATTATTTCAGTGAGTGACCATTTTTCATTTTTTTTTCTTTCTGTTTTGTTGCTAATCTTTGATCCCGTCTCACTTTTTCTTCCATGCATAGGTTGCTTGATGCCTCTCTTGGTGCTTCTGGTTCTCCCGACTGCTCATTGAAGATGGCACTGATACTGACTCAGGTTATACATTTCTCATCTTCTTAGTTTGTTGAAGTGGTTACACCATGTATTGCAGTTACCTTGATTATTATTCTTATTTTGCTTAAGATATTTGTGTAGGTTGGTGTCACATGCATGGCCAAACTACGTGATGAAAGGTTTTTATGCCCTAGTGGTTTAAACTCTGATACTGTCACTTGTCTTGACATCATGATGACAAAACAATTATCAAATGGAGCATGCCATTCTATTCTATTCAAGCTTATACTGGCGATTCTTAGAAACGAATCATCAGAAGCATTGAGGAGGCGGTATAATGCTTCATATTTGTTTAATCTATTCCTTTAGCTTTGCTGCAGAGAAAAGGAAGTCTCTGACTTTTGCTGTTTGTTTCTTCACTACAGCCAATATGCGTTGCTCCTTAGCTATATCCAGTACTGTCAACATATGCTTGATCCTGATCTTCCAACCACAGTAATGCAGTTATTGACAATGGATGAACAAGGAAATGATGATCTGGATCTTGAAAAGGTTTTAAAATCTTCGTGGGGAAACTTCCCATTGGACCTCCCTATTGTTGTTTTCTTACTGGATCAATTTAACACAATGATGTAGAGAGTTCTTATTTCATTCTCTCATTCTGTTCTATCTTAAACTTAAACAGATTGTCAAAGATCAGACTGAAATGGCATATGCAAATTTTTCAATAATAAGGAAGGAGGCTCAATCACTTCTAGATCTGGTGGGTAGCACATTTGAGATTGAATTCTTAATTTTGTTTGTTGTTTCTTCTTATGCTGATCTATATCGGGGATTGGGACCGGTAATGTGAACAAGCTCATATAGGCGGATTTAACTTCTCTCACTCATCTGCACAAGTTTTTTTATTTTAACGTATACCATTATTACTCTATTTCTCTACTTCCTGTGTTTATTGTTGAAGTGTGTGACCATCTTATCTAAAACCGTTGTTAGAGAGCACACACTTTTTGTTATTAATCATATTCTCAACACGTCCTCTTAACGTGTGGGCCTGATTCTTTTTCATGGGTCAAACATGTGAAAATTCTTTTTGATATGGGTGGCGGTGAGATTCGATCTTAGGACCTCTATTTGCTCTGTTACTAGTGTTGTGAAAAGCGACAAAAAGTGCGAAGCGAGGCGAGGCGCAAGCACTGCACTTTTATGCTTTGAAGTGAGGCGCTCCTAAAAATGCGAGCACTTCTGTAGGCGAAGCGAGAAGCACGCTTAAAGCAAAGGCGACAAAAAGCGCGCTTAACCGCTGTTAGGTTTTTGATTTTTAACTTCTGTTAATACACTTGTCTGCTGCAACTCTAACATTTCCCTCTTCTTCTTCTGTGACTCAAACATCTCAACATCTGTTGCTGCAACTCAAACGTTAGGTTCTTTCTCTCTTTTCTTCTTCTTTGGACTCTCTTTCAGGCTTTCAACGACTACTTCTAGGGTTTTCTTTCCACTGTTATGCTCTGTTTTTTTTACTTTTTTTGTTTTGCTGTTCGCATTTGCTTAATATGTTATGAGGATTATTTACTATCTTTTATTTACTCTTTAATTTAAGAATTGAAAGATATGCTTAATATGTTATTTCTATTGAGTTCTTGTTATTTATATAGGCATATTTGTTTTTTACTTTTTGTACTAAACAACGCTTTAGTAGAAAAGAGCGTGCGCTTCGCTTCACGCTTGGGCGAAGCTCGATACCAAGTTGAAGTGTCTGACCATCTCATCTAAAAACTTAAGCTATTAGAGAGAGCACATTTTTATTAGTTCTTGGGCCTAACTCAACACGCCTCTTAATGTTAAATTAGGTCTTGGTCCTAACTCACACCCCAAAAGCTAAGGTCAAATGGAGGAGGATCTCCCAAGCCTTATAAGGGGTCTACCCATCAAATTAACCACCAATGTGAGACTTTTGTCATTCTTTAACACCTCACCTCACCTCACACTCGGTGCTTAGTATCTAGTGCGTGGACAATTTTAATTTCGGGGTCCTACATTGGGTGAGACGGGTCCTGCCTCGCTACCAAATTGATGTGTGACTATCTCATATAAAAATTTAAGTTGTTAAAGAGAGCACAATTTTGTTAATTAATTATATTCTCAACAATTATCATAATTCATCTACTTTGTACTCTATCAAACTTTAAAAATTGATATCCTGTTCCTTTTCCTCTGTATCTAACACATTATGGCTTTATATTGTCCTTTTGCATTTTGAAGTGTATATGTATCACAATTGCTTTCTTGCTGCGCTAGCTTACCATATATATATTTTTTTCTAAAAACAGATCATAAAAGATGCAACCCATGGCAGTGAATCTGGAAAAACCATCTCGCTCTATGTTTTGGATGCTTTAATTTGCATTGATCATGAAAAGTTTTTCTTGAGTCAACTGCAGAGCAGAGGCTTTTTAAGGTCTTGCCTTATGAACATCAATAACTTTTCTCAGGTACTTGATACGTTACCCCCCATAATATCTCTGTTGATATCTGACATTCTTGCCTTGCTTCCTGTTGGAGCATCTGATCTCTTCTCCTCTAATTTTTTTTTTTGGGTGTACAATCTCTTCAACTAAATTCCACGTTTCCATTATTTCTTCTAGTTTCACATTTATGCCTGTCAACACTTTTGTTCTGTCAATATTTATTTGTAACTTGTAATAATCAATACTTATAGTTGGTTCACTCTGAGTATCCTTGCTATATTATCATGTATCTACTCTGTATTCGCGTGCATCATATTTTAAACTGAAATGTAATTCACCTGTATGCAAAAACCTTTTATTATGATATTCATGCTGTTGCTATGTGCAAAATTCTAGCAAGCCTGCTTAATTTTCCCTGAATTCTTCTGCTGTGGAATTAATTCAAGCCATGACTTCTGTTAGTATTCGTAACGGAAAAAGACACGAGTAATAAAAAATATAGGTAATGAAACGTTATGATTGAACTCGTTACCTTTTTTTGGATTTAGATATATATTTTTACTCTTTTAAATCATTGTGTTTTTAATTTTGTTTTTTTAATTCAATCCCACATTTAAGTTGAGTGTTGTGTTTAAAGCACTAATAGCCCTAGAGCGCTTTTTAGAGCTTTTCACCTTTAACAAGGCTGAAGCATATGAGTTTTTGGTATTACCTTCAGTAGATCTATGTCAACCATGCAAATAAAAAGGTTGTGTTTCTTTTCGTTGTTGATAATGTCTTACCTTTATTTTGGATCTTTATTAAAAGAACTTTGCATTTTTTTGGTTGTGTAAGCAAGTCTTTGTTTGTGAAGTGCGCTAAGGAGTAAAAAGATGTAAACAAAGGGAAATCATGATTATGACATAGTTCATGCGGCCTCATTAGGGGTGTATTTCTCCTTTGATGTGTATTAACTTTCCAATCTGATAGAAACCCTCTCCATGCATTCATTTGCATGGAATATGTTGTGTAGTTTTGTTTAAAAAATATACTTTCCATGGGCTTAAAAGTTCGATTGGCATCTCCAATCAGAATGCTGGCCAATCATGATTATGTCAGATTTCATGTCGCCTCATTAGGGGGTGTAATTTTCCTTTGAAATGTGTATTAACTTTCCAATCTGACGGAAACCCTCTCCATGCATTAACTTGCATGCATACATTGTGTAGTTTTTATTTTTTTAAATCTACTTCTTGTGGGTCTTAATAGTTCGATTTGCATCTCCCATCAGGATGGTGGGCTCTCGTTAGAGTCAATGCAGCGTGTCTGCACTCTTGAAGCGGAACTTGCTCTTCTTCTGAGAATTAGCCACAATTATGGTAAATCTGGGGCCCAGGTGCTTTTTTCAATGGGTGCATATGAGCACATATCTGCCTGCAAGGCACTGAATATGCAATTGAAGGTATTTTTTCCCCTATCATGTGATTTAGTTTGCAATATCCTCTTTGATTAAATTGTTACAATCTTTTACCAGGGAAGCTACCGGCGCATGGATGGAAAATTTGGAAGAGAACTGTCAGTTGATGTTGATAAGCAGCGAATGATAATAGCTCCAATCTTGAGATTGGTGTTTTCACTTACTTCATTGGTTGATGCATCTGAATTTTTTGAGGTGTGCTTCGTTTCTTCATTAAAATGCAGTATAATGTTGTAA
Source organism: Solanum sitiens (assembly GCA_016801875.1). Taxonomy (NCBI): domain Eukaryota; kingdom Viridiplantae; phylum Streptophyta; class Magnoliopsida; order Solanales; family Solanaceae; genus Solanum; species Solanum sitiens. The sequence continues at coordinate 3,258,546 of JABWTJ010000081.1, forward strand.
AGACATGTAACAATATCAGCAACTTTTACTTTAAGATGAACTATTTTTAATTTCAAAAAGAATGTTGTAAAGACATGTAAAATTATTTCATTTTGAAGTCAAAAAAGTTTTTGATACCTTATGGTGCTTAAAATTCTTGTTCTCTGACAAATAATCTTTTGTAGAAAGAAACAAAGAGTTATCCTTAGTGGTTGATTCAATTAATTATATAGTTCTAGAATATGAAATGTCTGAATGAACTTCTGGCAATTTGGCACTTATTCAAGAGGTTTACCATATTTTAAAAAAGTCCTCTTTCTCTCGCGATCTGTCATTTTGATTACGTGGGTGTCTAGCAGGTTAAAAATAAAGTGGTGCGTGAAGTCATTGAATTTGTAAGAAGTCATCAATTACTTTTTGATCAAATCCTTCGAGAAGATCTTTCTGATGCTGATGACTTGACAATGGAACAAATAAATCTGGTTGTTGGCATACTTACAAAGGTATATATGTGTACAGTTTTTTTGGCATACTGTCTTTTAGGTGGATTTCAATTCCATTGATGGTTATATTACTGATGATATTTTAGCCATTTAAATTGCCAGTTGCTAGTCTTGCCTCTATAATTAACACTTTTTCGTAACTTACTTTTTAACTGTATTTCTGTGTAGATTTGGCCATATGAAGAGACCGATGAATATGGTTTTGTTCAAGGGCTTTTTGTGATGATGCGTTTTCTCTTCTCTCGTGAGCCAGACTCTTTTATTACAAATCAATCCATGCATTTTCAGGAGGTAATAAGAATTTTTAGGTTTAGCTTGATTGTGTATTATTGAGGCAAGATGTATATAACGGTGAAGCTTGTATAGTCATAGACCTTCTCAGTTTTGTTTCTTTTGTATGTATTATCAGGAACGTCGGAAGGCAGAAATGAATGCATCTCGTCTTTGCTTTAGCCTGAGTTCTTATCTCTGTTTTCTTGTTACGAAGAAGTCTTTAAGATTGCCGGTACAACAAAATTGACTTCTTTAATTATTTTCCTGCTTATTAACTTTTTAATTAACGGTTAGGCATTGAATGCTTATGTCCTTTTCTCTTGCTGATTGCCTTGATAAATATTTTTGGCATGAGTCACAATTTTGTTCACTCTATTTGGATCAGGTCTCAGATGGTCGAATGGACTATCGCACTTCTGCTGGTCAGCAACAGCCAACCTTGAATTTACTTGGTTTTCTTCTCAACTCGTTGACTACAGCATTGGAAAGAGCTACTGAGGACAGATATTTACTGCTTAGCAAGGTGAAAGATATGTGTTTTGGCTACTGAATAAAGAATTAATATTTGATTATCTGAGCTCTAAATCTCTTCATTATCCCAGATTCAAGACATAAATGAACTATCAAGACAGGAAGTGGATGAAATCATCAATCTGTGTGTTCCCAAGGGTTGTATTTCGTCGTCCGAGAACATTCAGAAAAGGTACATGTAGCTTCATGTAATACAATTCCAGGATAGAGTTTTGCTCGTCTAGTTAAGAGATGTCTGATTTAGATTATTAACACTCAAACATAGTAGCTGGAGGATGGCGGATAGTAAGCTTCCTATTAGTTCAACTCCATCTGTCCAAATCATTTTCTGGTCATCTCCTTTTTCATTGCTGATACAAACGACAGTTTATTTGCAACCAGCCCAAGTGGCAGTGATGACCGCACCTAAAGAATAACTACTAAAGGAATAGAAGATGCGTTGATGGAATATCAACTATTTAAAAGCTAACTGCCTCGTGTTTTTGTATAGTTGGGTTTATTTATCCCCTCTAGATTCACTTGATTCATTTCTGAACTTTGTCAGCTCCCTGACTCTTAATTAAGAATGTAAAGGAGAGCTGACCTTTTGCTACTGAGCTTTTGTAACTATTATGCATCTACTTGATGCCTGCAATAGAACTAATTACTTCATCAAAAAAATAAAAGAATAACTACTACAACTGTTTTACTTAAGTAATTACTTGTATCCAGACATACTGTTTCCCTGAAATTTCTTTAATATCCAAGGCACAAAAATAGATCCGGTTTGGTAGTCTAATCATAGGAGTACACTCAATTTTTATTTCGTTAATCTTTAATGTAATGTGGATTTTGTTGACCATCACATATATTATGATGTATAGTCATATGCTTAATCTTGCAATTGTTGTGCTGACTGGATGATCTACATTGTTTAGAGGTGAATGATTATCATGCTTTAAATCCCTTTAGTATGCTAATCTGACTAATTTTCTGATTGGTTATATTCCAGGAGATATGTTGCAATGTTGGAGATGTGCCAGATTGTTGGAGATAGGAATAAACTTATGACACTATTGCTTTTACTAGCGGAAAACGTGATGAATATTATCCTTGTTCATTTTCAGGACAGGTACGATATTTATGACACTTCTCTTCCGTTCATGGCTATGCAAATTCTGCTTGGTTTAACTTCTACTGGGCATTGCAGTTCTTTTGAATGTGACACCAAACCCTACTCAAAAGACGACTTCAATTTGCTATATGGAAAGTTAATTTCAGCTTTGGAGAGGCTTGAATTACTAAGCGAGGTATGCTAGCAGTAACTCTTATCTTATGATATAGTCGTAAGTTTAGTTTTAAGATTACCAATCCTCTCTAAGGGTGTGTTTGATTGGTCAAAATGTTTTGGAAAATAAGTATCTTAAAAATAAGGAAAGTGACTACCTCAATAGTAATTGGGAGTCAAGCTCCGGTGGCCCTTGGGATTACGTTTTACAACATACCCAGTAGTCGCACAAGTGGGCTCTTGGGAGGGTGAGGAGTACGCAGATCCTGTCCCTACCTTTTGGAAGGGGGGGGGGGTTAGGGAGGCTGTTTCTAATGGGAATTTTCGATTATAAAAAAAAAGAAAACTTGTAATATTTCTCTTGTTCCGCCATGTTTTGCATTATGTACCTTTTTTGATACCTGCATTGCCAATGCTTGTTATATTTCTCCTTTTCTGTAATTTTTGGATCTAACATTTCATTTTAATATTTTTCTTGTTTGCAGGATAAAACAGGTCATGACCTTAAAGTGTTTCGAAGATTAGCTAGTTCTCTGAAAGAAATATCGATTCAGAAGTCACCTGTTTGACTGGCCATCTCCTTCTTTTGTTCTTTCATAAATTTTTAGCATAGGGGATATGAGGAATTTGGTTGAGTTGTAATGTAATTGTATATTATCTTTTACATAGTGCTTGTCCTATATTTTTTTAATCCTCCAATCTGTTGTACATATTGTATATCATACTTACAGCCTCTATTGTGCTTTTTGTGGGGGAGTTCTGAATGTAACAGAAGACAGATCACAGTAAAAAGGCTTGTAGTATTACTCCTTTAGGTCTTGCCCCCTTATTTGTAGGTATCTGTACTTCGATTATCATATTATTTCATGTATCTACTGTTAAGAATGTCTTATCGTGCGTCTTATAGCATTTTTTCATGCCTTTGTTATTTTTTTCTGAATTGCATTGAACTATTTTTTCTATAGCTGAGGCAATATCGGAATTGATCTCTCTACCTGTAAGGTGCGTCTTATAGCATTTTTTCATTAGTCTAATATATCTATGAGTTGGAATCCATTATTAAGAGAGATAACCAAGACTTTTTATATGGTCCTCGATCCTTTTATGTATAACCCTTTTGTGTAATTTCCAAATTCTGTGTGCATTTGTGTAAAATTTAATCATTTTATTATACTAAGTTCAATATTAGTTAAGATTAGTCAAGATTTATCTCTTTCAATGTAAACAATCATACTGCGTTCATGGTAGTCACAGCTAAAAGTCTAATATGTAGCCGCTAAAAATTTGAATTAGTGGCAATTTTACTTGCCGCTAAAAGTCTAATTTGTCACCACTAAAAGACTGAATTAGTGGCAATTTTCGTCACCTTTAAAACACTAAAATGTCGCCACTAAAAATTAAATTAGTGGCAATATTAGTTGCCGTTAAAACTCTAATATGTCGCCACTAAAACGATGAATTAGTGGCAATAAAAATCGCCGCTAACAGACTAATTTGTCGTTACTAAAAGGTTGAATTAGTAGCATATTAATCGCCGCTAATAGTCTAATTAGCTGCCACTAAAACGATAAATTAGTGGTAATATTAATCGCCATTAAAAGTCTAACTAGTTGCCACTAAAAAGACTGAAATAGTGGCAATTTTAATCGCCTCTAAAAGACTAATTAATCGTCACTAAAAGGTTGATTAGTGGCAATAAAAATCGCCGCTAAAAGTTTAAATAGTGACAATAAAATCGCCGCTAAAAGTTTAAATATTGACAATAAAATCGCCGCAAAGAGCACACCATGTCGCCACTAAAAGGTTGAATTAGTGGCAACAAAAACGCCGCTAAAAGTCTAATCAGGCCACTAAAGGTTGAATTAGTGGCAACATAAATCGCTGCTAAAAGTCTATTATGTCGCCACTAAAAGGTTGAATTAGTGGCAACATAAATCGCCGCTAAACGTCTGATAAGTCGCCACTAAAAATGAAATTAGTAACAACATAAATTGCCGCTAAAAGTCTAATTAGTCGCCACTAAAAATGAAATTAGTGGCAACATAAATCGCCGCTAAAAGTCTAACTAGTCGTCACTAAAAGTAAGAATTAGTGGCAACATAAATCACCGCTAAAAGTCTAACTAGTCGCCACTAAAAGTAAGAATAGTGGCAACATAAATCGCCGCTAAAAGTCTAATTTGTCGCCACTAAAAGTAAGAATAGTGGCAACATAAATCGCCGCTAAAAGTCTAATTTGTCGCCACTAAAATGAAATTAGTGGCAACTTAAATCGCCGTTAAAAATGAAATTAGTGGCAACATAAATCGCCCTAAAAGTCTAACTAGTCGCCACCAAAAGTAAGAACATAAATCGTCGCTAAAAGTGTAATTAGTCGCCACGAAAAAATGAAATTAGTGGCAAAATAAATCGCCGCTAAAAGTCTAATTAGTCGCCACTAAAAGTAAGAATTAGTGACCACTTAAATCGCCTCTAAAAGTCTAATTAGTAGCCACTAAAGATTAAATTAGTGGCAACATAAATCGCCGCTAAAAGTCTAATTAGTCGCCACTAAAAGTAAGAATTAGTAATCACTAATAGATGGAATTAGTGGCAACCAAAATCCCCGCAACAAGTCTATTATGCCGCCACTAAAAGATAGAATTAGTGGCAATACTAATCGCCGAAAAAGTTTAATTAGTCGCAAAAAAAATCGCCGCTAAAAGTTTAATTAGTCGCCACTAAAAGATAGAATTAGTGACATTTTCAGTCGCCACTAAAGGACCGAATTATTGGCAATACTAGTTACCGCTAAAAGTCTATTATGTCACCACTAAAAGAGAGAATTAGTGCAATATGTGTCGCAGCTAAAAGCCTAATATGTCACCACTAAAGGTTTCTCAACTAAATTCTGAATATCTCTCAATTCTAAAGTCGTATGGACAAATGGTTTAGTTCGTCGAAAAGAAGATTCGTAGACCTTCGATTTCATATATTGGTGTTCTTCTAAAGCTTTATATATTGAGAGAAAAACTTCCAGACATTTCACCCAAATTTGTTTATCAAAGAAACTTACTCTAATATTTGTCAACTTTTATTTCCCAACGTGCTTGAATTCAAAACATAATTTAGATCATTAGGCGAGTACATCACCTTATAAAACATCCTTATTAGGCATATAAGACACTCTTTGTGGACGTCCGTCAAGACCTTGGCTATGCATCCGATTGGCCCTCACGGCCATTCCGACCCATTTTCAAGGTCAAAATAGCCCCGAAACGCGCATACCCCCATTTTGACGATTTTTCGTGTGCTATAGCAAACCATTTTTTGGGTGATCCGGATCCCGACGTCAAAAGTTCCAAATTTTATTGTGGACATCCATCAAGACCTTGGCTATGCATCCGGTTGGCCCTCACGGCCATTCCGATCCATTTTCAAGGTGAAAATAGCCCCGAAGCGCGCATACCCCAATTTCAATGATTTTTCGTGTGTTATAGCAAACCATTTTTAGGGTGATCCGGATCGCGACGTCAAAAGTGCCAAACGTACTTGTGGACGTCCGTCAAGACCTTGACTATGCATCTGGTTGGCCCTCACGGCCATTCTGACCCATTTTCAAGGTCAAAATGGTCCCGAAGCGTGCATAGCCCTATTTCGATGATTTTTTGTGTGTTATAGCAAACCATTTTTTCGGTGATCCGGATCCCGACGTCAAAAGTGCCAAAAAATTTTTTGGACGTCCGTCAAGACCTTGGCTATGTATCGGTTGGCCCTCACAGTCATTCCGACCCATATTCACGGTCAAAATAGCCCCGAAGCGTGCATATCCCTATTTTGACAATTTTTCGTGTGCTATAGCAAACCATTTTTGGGGTGATCCGGATCCCGACGTCAAAAGTGCCAAAAGTTTTTGTGGACGTCCTTCAAGACCTTGGCTATGCATCCGGTTGGCCCTCAAAGCCATCCGACCCATTTTCAAGGTCAAAATAACCCCGAAGCGCACATACCCTTATTTCGATAATTTTTCGTGTGCTATAGCAAACCATTTTTTGGGTGATCCGGATCCCGACGTCAAAAGTGCCAAAAGTTTTTGTGGACGTCCGTCAAGACCTTAGCTATGCATCCGGTTGGCCCTCACGGCCATTCCGACCCATTTTAAAGGTCAAAATAGCGCGGAAGCGCGCATACCCCTATTTCGATGATTTTCCATGTGCTATAGCAAACCATTTTTTGGGTGATCCGGATCCCGACGTCAAAAGTTCCAAATTTTTTTGTGGACATCCGTCAAGACCTTGGCTATGCATACGGTTGTCCCTCACGGCCATTCCGATCCATTTTCAAGGTGAAAATAGCCCCGAAGCGCGCATACCCCAATTTTAATGATTTTTCGTGTGTTATAGCAAACCATTTTTTGGGTGATCCAGATCCCGACGTCAAAAGTTCCAAATTTTTTTGTGGACGTCCGTCAAGACCTTGGCTATGAATCCGGTTGGCCCTCACGGCCATTCTGACCCATTTTCAAGGTCAAAATAGCCTCGAAGCGCGCATATCTTCATTTCGATGATTTTTCGTGTGCTATAGCAAACCATTTTTTGGGTGATCCGGATCCCGATGTCAAAAGTGCCAAATATTTTTGTGGACGTCCGTCAAGACCTTGGCTATGCATCCGGTTGGCCCTCACGGACATTCCGACCTATTTTCAAGGTCAAAAGAGCCCCGAAGCGCGCATACCCCCATTTCGATGATTTTTAGTGTGCTATAGCAAACCATTTTTTGGGTGATTCGGATCCCGACGTCAAAATTGCCAAATATTTTTGTGGACGTCCATCAAGACCTTGGATATGAATCCGGTTGGCCCTCACGGCCATCCGACCCATTTTCAAGGTCAAAATAACCCCGAAGCGCGCATACCCTTATTTCGATAATTTTTCGTGTGCTATAGCAAACCATTTTTTGGGTGATCCGGATCCCGACGTCAAAAGTGCCAAAAGTTTTTGTGGACGTCCGTCAAGACCTTAGCTATGCATCCGGTTGGCCCTCACGGCCATTCCGACCCATTTTAAAGGTCAAAATAGCGCGGAAGCGCGCATACCCCTATTTCGATGATTTTCCATGTGCTATAGCAAACCATTTTTTGGGTGATCCGGATCCCGACGTCAAAAGTTTCAAATTTTTTTGTGGACATCCGTCAAGACCTTGGCTATGCATACGGTTGGCCCTCACGGCCATTCCGATCCATTTTCAAGGTGAAAATAGCCCCGAAGCGCGCATACCCCAATTTCAATGATTTTTCGTGTGTTATAGCAAACCATTTTTTGGGTGATCCAGATCCCGTCGTCAAAAGTTCCAAATTTTTTTGTGGACGTCCGTCAAGACCTTGGCTATGAATCCGGTTGGCCCTCACGGCCATTCTGACCCATTTTCAAGGTCAAAATAGCCTCGAAGCGCGCATATCTTCATTTCGATGATTTTTCGTGTGCTATAGCAAACCATTTTTTGGGTGATCCGGATCCCGATGTCAAAAGTGCCAAATATTTTTGTGGACGTCCGTCAAGACCTTGGCTATGCATTCGGTTGGCCCTCACGGCCATTCCGACCTATTTTCAAGGTCAAAAGAGCCCCGAAGCGCGCATACCCCCATTTCGATGATTTTTAGTGTGCTATAGCAAACCATTTTTTGGGTGATTCGGATCCCGACGTCAAAATTGCCAAAAATTTTTGTGGACGTCCATCAAGACCTTGGATATGAATCCGGTTGGCCCTCACGGCCATTCCGACCCATTTTCAAGGTCAAAATAGCCCTTAAGCGCGCATACCCCCATTTCGACGATTTTTCGTGTGCTATAGCAAACCATTTTTTTGGGTGATCCGGATCCCGATGTCAAAAGTGCCAAAATTCTTTGTGGACCTCCGTCAAGACGTTGGCTATGCATCCGGTTGGCCCTCACGGCCATTCCGACCCATTTTCAAGGTCAAAATAGCCCCGAAGCGCGCATACCCCCATTTCGATAATTTTTCGTGTGCTATAGCAAACCATTTTTTGAGTGATCCGGATTCCGACGTCAGAAGTGTCAAAGTTTTTTGTGGACGTCCGTCAAGACTTTGGGTATGCATCCGGTTGGCCCTCACGGCCATTCCGACCCATTTTCAAGGTCAAAATAACCCCGAAGTGCGCATACTCCAATTTGGACGATTTTTCGTGTGCTATAGCAAACCATTTTTTGGGTGATCCGGATCCCGACGTCAAAAGTGCCAAAATTCTTTGTGGACGTCCGTCACGACCTTGGATATGCATCTGGTTGTCCCTCACGGCCATTCCGACCCATTTTCAAGGTCAAAATAGCCCCGAAGCGCGCATACCCCCATTTCGACGATTTTTCGTGTGCTATAGCAAACCATTTTTTGGGTGATCCGGGTCCCGACGTTAAAAGTGCCAAAATTTTTTGTGGACGTCCGTCAAGACCTTATCTATGCATCCGGTTGGCCCTAACGGCTATTCCGACCCATTTTCAAGGTCAAAATAGTTCCGTAGCGCGCATACCACCATTTTAACAATTTTTGGTATGCTATAGCAAAAACATTTTTTGGGTGATCCGGATCCCGACGTCAAAAGTTACAAACCTTTTTGTGGACGTCCGTCAAGACCTTATCTATGCATCCGGTTGTCCCTCACGTCTATTCCGACCCATTTTCAAGGTCAAAATAGCCCCGAAGCGCATACCCCCATTTCGATAATTTTTCGTGTGGTATAACAAATCATTTTTCGGGTGATCCGGATCCCGACATCAAAAGTGCCAAAATTTTTTTTGGACATCCGTCAAGATCTTGGGTATGCATCCGGTTGTCCCTCACGGCCATTCCGACCCATTTTCAAGGTCAAAATAGATCCGAAGCGCGCATTCCCCCATTTCGACGATTTTTCGTGTGCTATAGCAAACAATTTTTTGGGTGATCCAGATCCCAACGTCAAAAGTGCCCAAAATTTTTGTGGACGTCCGTCAAGACGTTGGCTATGCATCCGGCTTGCCTTCACGGCCATTCCGACCCATTTTCAAGGTCAAAATAGCCCCGAAGTGCATACCCCCATTTCGACGATTCTTCGTGTGCTATATAGCAAACCATTTTTTGGGTGATCCGGATCCCGACGTCAAAAAGCCAAATTTTTTTGTGGAAGTCCTTAAAGACCTTGGCTATGCATCCCGTTAGCCCTCACGGACATTCCGACCCATTTTTAAGGTCAAAATAGACCCGAAGCGCGCATACCCTCATTTTGACGATTTTTAGTGTGCTATAGCAAACCATTTTTTGGGTGATCCGGATCTCGACGTCAAAAGTGTCAAAATTCTTTGTGGACGTCCGTCAAGACCTTGGCTATGCATCCGGTTGGCCCTCACGGCAATTCCGACCAATTTTCAAGGTCAAATTAGCCCCGAAGCGCGCATACCCCAATTTCGATGATTTTTCGTGTGCTAGCAAACCATTTTTTGGGTGATCCGGATCTCGATGTCAAAAGTGCCAAATGTTTTTGTGGACATCCGTCAAGAACTTGTCAATGCATCCGGTTGGCCCTCACGGCCATTCCGACCCATTTTCAAGGTCAAAATAGCCCCGAAGCGCGCAAACCCCCATTTCGACGATTTTTCGTGTGCTATAGCAAACCATTTTTTGGGTGATCCGGATCCCGATGTCAAAAGTGTCAAAATGTTCTGTGGACGTCCGTGAAGATATTGGCTATGCATCCGGTTGGCTCTCACGGCCATTTTGACCCATTTTAAAGGTCAAAATAGCCCCGAAGCGCGCATACCTCCATTTCAACGATTTTTTATGTGCTATAGCAAATCATTTTTTGGGTGATCCGGATTCCGACCAGTGCCAAAATTGTTTGTGGATGTCCATCAAGACCTTGACTATCTACCCGGTTGGACTCACGGCCATTCCTACCCATTTTCAAGGTCAAAATACCAACGAAACACGCATACCTCCATTTCGACGATTTTTAGTGTGCTATAGCAAATCATTTTTTGGGTGATCCGGATCCCGACGTCAAAAGTGCCAAACAATTTTGTCGACGTCCGTCAAGACCTTGGCTATGCATACTGTTGGCTCTCATAGCCATTCGGACCCATTTTCAAGGTCAAAATAGCCCCGAAGCGCGTATACCCCATTTCAATAATTTTTCGTGTGCTATAGCAAATCATTTTTTGGGTGATCCGGATTCCGACGTCAAAAATGCCAAAATTTTTTGTGGACGTCCGTCTAGACCTTGTCTATGCATCCGGTTGGCCCTCACGGCCATTCCGACCCATTTTCAAGGTCAAATTAGCCTCGAAGCGCGCATACCTCCATTTCGACGATTTTTCGTGTGCTATAGCAAACGATTTTTTGGGTGATGCGGATCCCGACGTAAAAAGTGCCAAATATTTTTGTGGACGTCCGTCAAGACCTTGGATATGCATCCGGTTGGCCCTCATGGTCATTCAAATCCATTTTCAAGGTCAAAATAGCCCCGAAGCGCGCATACCCCCATTTCGACGATTTTTCGTGTTCTATAGCAGATCATTTTTTGGGTGATCCGGATTTCGACGTCAGAAGTGTCAAAGTTTTTTGTGGACGTCCGTCAAGACTTTGGGTATGCATCCGGTTGGCCCTCACGGCCATTCCGACCCATTTTCAAGGTCAAAATAACCCCGAAGTGTGCATACCCAAATTTGGACGATTTTTCGTGTGCTATAGCAAACCATTTTTTGGGTGATCCGGATCCCGACATCAAAAGTGCCAAAAAATTTTTTGGACGTCCGTCAAGACCTTGGCTATGCATCCGGTTGGCCCTCACGGACATTCCGACCCATTTTCAAGGTCAAAATAGCCCCGAAGTGCGCATACCACCATTTCGACAATTTTTCGTGTGCTATAACAAACCATTTTTTGGGTGATCCGGATCCCGACGTCAAAAGTCCCAATAAATTTTGCGGACGTCCGTCAAGACCTTGGCTATAAATCCGGTTGGCCCTCACGGCCATTCCGACCCATTTTCAAGGTCAAAATAGCCCCGAAGCGCGCATACACCCATTTCGACGATTTTTCGTGTGCTATAGTAAACCATTTTTTGGGTGATCCGAATCCCGACGTCAAAAGTGCAAATATTTTTTGTGGACATCCATCAAGACCTTGGATATCCATCCGTTGGCCCTCACGGCTATTCCGACCCATTGTCAAGGTCAAAATAGCCCCGAAGCGCGCATACCCCCATATTGACTATTTTTCGTGTGCTACAGCAAACTATTTTTTGGGTGATCTAAATCCCGACGTCAAAAGTGCCAAAGTTTTTATGGACGTCCGTCAAGACCTTGGCTATAAATCCGGTTGGCCCTTACAGCCATTCTGACCCATTTTCAAGGTCAAAATAACCCCGAAACGTGCATACCCTCATTTCGACAATTTTTCGTGTGCTATAGCAAATCATTTTTTGGGTGATCCGGATCCCGACATTAAAAGTGTCAAAATTTTTTGTGGACATCCGTCAAGACCCTGGCTATGCATCTGGTTGGCCCTTACGGCCATTCCGACCCATTTCAAGGTCAAAATATCCCCGAAGCGCACATACCCCCATTTCGACGATTTTTCGTGTGCTATACCAAACCATTTTTTGGGTGATGCAGATCCCGACGTCAAAAGTGCCAAAAACTTTGTGGACGTCCGTCAAGACCTTGGCTATGCATCCGGTTGGCCCTCACGGCCATTCCCACCCATTTTCAAGGTCAAAATTGCCCCAAAGCTCGCATACCCCCATTTCGACGATTTTTCGTGTGCTATAGCAAATCATTTTTTGGGTGATTCGGATGCCGACGTCAAAAGTGCCAAAATTTTTTTGGACATTCGTCAAGACCTTGAATTTCCATCCGGTTGGCCCTCACGGCCATTCTGACCCATTTTCAAGGTCAAAATAGCCCCAAAGCGCGCATACCCCCATTTCGATGATTTTTCGTGTGCTATACCAAACCATTTTTTGGGTGATCCGGATCCCGACGTCAAAAGTGCCAAAAATTTTTGTGGACGTCCGTCAAGACCTTGGTTATGCATCCGATTGTCCCTCACGGCCATTCTGATCCATTTTCAAGGTCAAAATAGCCTCGAAGCGCGCATACCCCCATTTCGATGATTTTTCGTGTGCTATAGCAAATCATTTTTGGGTGATCCGGATCTTGACGTCAAAAGTGCAAAACGTTTTTGTGGTCATCCGTCAAGACCTTGGATCTGCATACGGTTGGCCGTCACGGCCATTCCGACCCATTTTCAAGGTCAAAATAGCCCGGAAGCGCGCATACCCCTATTTCGATGATTTTTTGTGTTTTATAGCAAACCGTTTTTAGGATGATCCATATCCCGACGTTAAAAGTACCAAAATTTTTTGTGTACGTTCGTCAAGACCTTGGCTATGCATCCGGTTGGCCCTCACGGCCATTCCGACCCATTTTCAAGGTCAAAATAGTTCCAAAGCGCGCATACCCCCATTTCGATGATTTTTCGTGTGCTATAGCAAATCATTTTTTGGGTGATCCAGATTCCGACGTCAAAAGTGCCAAAAATTTTTGTGGACGTCCGTCAAGACCTTGGCTATGCATTCGGTTGGCCCTCACGGCCATTCCGACCCACTTTCAAGGTCAAAATAGCCCCGAAGCGCTCATACCTCCATTTCAACGATTTTTCGTGTCTATAGCAAACCATTTTTTGGGTGATCCGTATCCCGACGTCAAAAGTGCCAAAACATTTTGTGGACGTCCGTCAAGACCTTGGCTATGCATCCGGTTGGCACTCACGGCCATTCCGACCCATTTTCAAGGTCAAAATAGCCCCGAAGCGCGCATACCCCCATTTTAACGATTTTTCGTGTGCTATAGCAAACCATTTTTTGGGTGATCCGGATCCCGACGTCAAAAGTGTCAAAACATTTTGTGGACATCCGTCAAGACCTTGGCTTTCCATCCGGCTGGACCACACGGCCATTCCGACCCATTTTCAAGGTCAAAATAGCCCCGAAGCGCGCATACCCCTATTTCGACGATTTTTCGTGTGCTATAGTAAACCATTTTTTGGGTGATCCGGATCCCGACGTCAAAAGTGCCAAAAAATTTTGTGGACGTCCGTCAAGACCTTGGCTATGCATTCGGTTGGCACTCACGGCCATTCCGACCCATTTTCAAGGTCAAAATAGCCTCCAAGCTCGCATACCCCCATTTCGACTATTGTTCGTGTGCTATAGCAAACCATTTTTTGGGTGATCCGTATCCCGACGTCAAAAGTGCCAAATATTTTTGTGGACGTCCGTCAAGACCTTGGCAATGCATCCGTTTGGCCCTCACGGTCATTCCGAACCATTTTCAAGGTCAAAATAGCCTCGAAGCGCGCATACCCCCATTTCGATGATTTTTCGTGTGCTATAGCAAACCATTTTTTGGGTGATCGAGATCCCGACGTCAAAAGTGCCAAAATTTTTCATGGACGTCCGTCAAGACCTTGACTATGCATCCGGTTGGCCCTCATGGACATTCCGACCCACTTTCAAGGTTAAAATAGCCCCGAAGCGCTCATACCTCCATTTCGATGATTTTTCGTGGCTATAGCAAACTATTTTTTGGGTGATCCAGATCCCGACGTCAAAAGTGCCAAAAAATTTTGTGGACGTCCGTCAAGACCTTGGCTATGCATTCGGTTGGTACTCACGGCCATTCCGACCCATTTTCAAGGTCAAAATAGCCTCAAAGCGCGCATACCCCCATTTCGACGATTTTTCTTGTGCTATAGCAAACCATTTTTTAGGTGATCCGGATCCCGATGTCAAAATTGCCAAAAGTTTTTGTGGACGTCCTTCAAGACCTTCGCTATGCATCCGGATGGACGTCACGGCCATTTCGACCCATTTTCAAGGTCAAAATAGCCCCGAAGCGCGCATACCCCCATTTCGACAATTTTTCGTGTGCTGTAGCAAACCATTTTTTGGGTGATCCGAATCACGACGTCAAAAGTGCCAACATTTTTTGTGGACATCCGTCAAGACCTTGGCTATGAATCCGGTTGGCCCTCACGGCAATTTCGACCCACTTTCAAGGTCAAAATAGCCCCGAAGCGCGCATACCCCGTTTCGACAATTTTTTGTGTTATAGCAAACCATTTTTTGGATGATTCGGATCACGACGTTAAAAGTGCCAACATTTTTTGTGGACGTCCGTCAAGACCTTGGCTAATCATCCGGTTTGCACTCACGGCCATTCCGACCCATTTTCAAAGTCAAAATAGCCTCGAAGCGTGCATACCCCCATTTTGACGATTTTTCGTGTGCTATAGCAAACCATTTTTTAGGTGATCCGGATCCCGATGTCAAAAGTGCCAAAAGTTTTTATGGACGTCCTTCAAGACCTTGGCTATGCATCCGGTTGGCCCTCACGCCATTCCGACCCATTTTCAAGGTCAAAATAGCCCCGAAGCGCATACCCCCATTTCAATAATTTTTCGTGTGTTATAGCAAACCATTTTTGGGTGATCCGGATCCCGACGTCAAAATTGCCAAAACTTTTTGTGGACGTCCGTCAAGACCTTGGCAATGCATCCGGTTGGCCCTCACGGCCATTCCGACCCATTTTCAAGGTCAAAATAGCCCCGAAGCGCGCATACCCCCATTTCGACGATTTTTCGTGTGCTATAGCAAACTATTTTTTGGGTGATCCGGATCCCTACGTCAAAAGTGCCAAATATTTTTGTGGACGTCTGTCAAGACCTTGGCTATGCATCTGGTTGTCCCTCACGGCCATTTCGACCCATTTTCAAAGTCAAAATAGCCCCGAAACACGCATATCCCCATTTCGACAATTTTTCGTGTGCTATAGCAAACCATTTTTTGGGTGATCCGAATCACGACGTCAAAAGTGCCAAAAGTTTTTGTGGACTTCAGTCAAGACCTTGGATATTCATCCGGTTGGACCACACGGCCATTCCGACTCATTTTCAAGGTCAAAATATCCCCGAAGCGCGCATACCCCCATTTCGACGATTTTTCGTGTGCTATGTAAACCATTTTTTGGGTGATCCGGATCCCGACGTCAAAAGTGCCAAAAAATTTTGTGGACGTCCGTCAAGACCTTGGCTATGCATTCGGTTGGCACTCACGGCCATTCCGACCCATTTTCAAGGTCAAAATAGCCTCCAAGCGTGCATACCCCCATTTCGATGATTTTTCGTGTGCTATAGCAAACCATTTTTTAGGTGATCCGGATCCCGACGTAAAAAGTGCCAAAAGTTTTTGTGGACGTCCTTCAAGACCTTCGCTATGCATCCGGATGGACGTCACGGCCATTTCGACCCATTTTCAAGGTCAAAATAGCCCCGAAGCGCGCATACCCCCATTTCGACAATTTTTCGTGTGCTATAGCTAACCATTTTTTGGGTGATCCGGATCCCGACGTCAAAAGTGTCAAATATTTTTGTGGACGTCCGTCAAGACCTTGGCTATACATCCGATTGTCCCTCACGGCCATTTCGACCCATTTTCAAGGTCAAAATAGCCCCGAAGCGCGCATATCACCATTTCGACAATTTTTCGTGTGCTGTAGCAAACGATTTTTTGGGTGATCCGGATCACGACGTCAAAAGTGCCAAAATTTTTTGTGGACTTCCGTCAAGACCTTGGATATGCATCCGGTTGGACCACACGGCCATTCCGATCCATTTTCATGGTCAAAATAGCCCCGAAGCGCGCATACCCCCATTTCGATGATTTTTCGTGTGCTATAGTAAACCATTTTTTGGGTGATCCAGATCCCGACGTCAAAAGTGCCAAAAAATTTTGTGGACGTCCGTCAAGACCTTGGCTATGCATTCGGTTGGCACTCACGGCCATTCCGACCCATTTTCAAGGTCAAAATAGCCTCCAAGCGCGCATACCCCCATTTCGACGATTTTTCGTGTGCTATAGCAAACCATTTTTTAGGTGATCCGGGTCCCGATGTCAAAAGTGCCAAAAGTTTTTGTGGACGTCCTTCAAGACCTTCGCTATGCATCCGGATGGACGTCACGGCCATTTCGACCCATTTTCAAGGTCAAAATAGCCCCGAAGAGCGCATACCCCCATTTCGATGATTTTTCGTGTGCTATAGCAAACCATTTTTTGGGTGATTCGGAGCCCGACGTCAAAATTGCCAAAATTTTTTGTGGACGTCCGTCAAGACCTTGGATATGAATCCGGTTGGCCCTCACGGCCATTCCAACCCATTTTCAAGGTCAAAATAGCCCCGAAGCGCGCATACATCTATTTCGATGATTTTTCGTGTGCTATAGCAAACCATTTTTTGGGTGATCCGGATCCCAACATCAGAAGTGCCAAAATTCTTTGTGGACGTCCGCCAAGACCTTGGCTATGCATCCAGTTGGACCTCATGGCCATTCCGATCCATTTTCAAGGTCAAAATAGCCCCGAAGAGCGCATACCGTCATTTCGATAATTTTTCGTGTGCTATAGAAAACCATTTTTTCAGTGATCCGGATCCCGACGTCAAAAGTGCCAAAATTTTTGTGGTCATCCGTCAAGACCTTGGCTATGCTTCGGTTGGCCGTCACGGCCATTCCGACCCATTTTCAAGGTCAAAATAGCTCGAAAGCGCGCATACCCCCATTTCGATGATTTTTTGTGTTTATAGCAAATCGTTTTTAGGGTGATCCAGATCCCGATGTTAAAAGTACCAAATTTTTTGTGTACGTCCATCAAGACCTTGGCTATGCATCCGTTTGACCCTCACGGCCATTCCGACCCATTTTCAAGGTCAAAATAGCCCCGAAGCGCGCATACCCCCATTTCGATGATTTTTCGTGTGCTATAGCAAACTATTTTTTGGGTGATTCGGATCCCGACGTCAAAATTGCCAAATTTTTTGTGGACGTCCGTCAAGACCTTGGCTATGAATCCGGTTGGCCCTCATGGCCAATCCGACCCATTTTCAATGTCAAAATAGCCCCGAAGCGCGCATACCTCCATTTCGATGATTTTTCGTGTGCTATAGCAAACCATTTTTTGGGTGATCCGGATCCCGACGTCAAAAGTGCAAAAAAATTTTGTGGACGTCCGTCTAGACCTTGGATATGCATCGATTTGCCTTCACGGCCATCCCGACCTATTTTCAAGTATAAAATAGCCCCGAAGCGCGCATACCCCATTTCGACGATTTTTCGTGTGTTATAGCAAACCATTTTTTGGGTGATTCGGATTCCGACGTCAAAATTGCCAAAAATTTTTGTGGACGTCCTTCAAGACCTTGGCTATGCATCTGGTTGGCCCTCACGGCCATTCCGACCCATTTTCAAGGTTAAAATAGCCCCGAAGCGCGCATACCCCCATTTCGACGATTTTTCGTGTGCTATAGCAAACTATTTTTTGGGTGATCCGGATCTCGACGTCAAAAGTGCCAAAAGTTTTTGTGGACGTCCGTCAAGACCTTGGATATGCATCCGGTTGGCACTCACGGCCATTCCGACCCATTTTCAAGGTCAAAATAGCCTCGAAACGTGCATACCCCTATTTCGACGATTTTTCGTGTGCTATAGCAAACTATTTTTTAGGTGATCCGGATCCCGATGTCAAAAGTGCCAAAAGTTTTTGTGGACGTCCTTCAAGACCTTGGCTATGCATCCAGTTGTCCCTCACGGCCATTCCGACCCATTTTCAAGGTCAAAATAGCCCCGAAGCGCGCATACCCCCCATTTCAACAATTTTTCGTGTGTTATAGCAAACCATTTTTTGGGTGATCCGGATCCCGACGTCAAAATTGCCAAAACTTTTTGTGGACGTCCATCAAGACCTTGGATATGCATTCGGTTGGCCCTCACGGCCATTCCGACCCATTTTCAAGGTCAAAATAGCCCCGAAGCGCGCATACCCTCATTTCGACAATTTTTCGTGTGCTATAACAAACTATTTTTTGGGTGATCCGGATCCCGACGTCAAAAGTGCCAAAATTTTTTGTGGACTTCCGTAAAGACCTTGGATATGCATCCGGTTGGACCTCACGGCCATTCCGACCCATTTTCAAGGTCAAAATAGCCCCGAAGCGCGCATACCCCCCATTTCGATGATTTTTCGTGTGCTATAGCAAACTATTTTTTGGGTGATCCGGATCCCGACGTCAAAAGTGCCAAATATTTTTGTGGACGTCCGTCAAGACCTTGGCTATGCATCCGGTTGGCCCTCACGGCCATTCCGACCCATTTTCAAGGTCAAAATAGC